>CM066031.1:32810829-33088923 GCA_033557465.1 Ichthyophis bannanicus | reverse complement strand
AAAGAAAAAAAAAAAAAAAATAAAGAAAAAAAGAAAAAATAAGAAAACAAAAAAAAAAAAAAATAGAAGAGAAAACAAAAAAAAAAAAAAAAAAAAAAAAAAAAACAAAAAAAAAAAAAAAAGAAAAAAAAGAAAAAAAAAATAAAAAAACAAAAAAAAAAACAAAAAGAAAAAAAAAAATAAGAAAAAAAAAAACAAAAAAAAAAAACAAAAAAAGAAAAAAAAACAAAAATAAAAAAAACAAATTGAGGAGAAGAAAGATCAGAAAGGAAAGTAAGAACAGCCAGATCACGACTGAAGAAGGAGACTCCACATGGTGATAATTTAAAATGCTCCTAAGATAAAGAGGTGGGAATAAAGAAGGAAAGCCTTAGAGAGGTGTTAGGATAAGAGGGAATCCCAAAGTGGGGCGGAAAGAGTAGGAGGGGCCAATTTTTTATCTTTAATGAGAAGAAAAATACAGACGGGGGACAGGTGCCTAAACGAAGAAGTAGAGAGTTCATGGTAATGACAGAGCAGGGGATGTTAGCTCCTGGAGAAGGAGGGAGGAGCGATGCACAAAACAGCAACCTCCTCCACCGCTCTGCCCCAAACAGGTGGTAGAAAAGGTCAGAATAAGCCTGTGGTGCAGACAAAAACAGTTGGAAGGAGGGGCTCCTCGCCATCCCTCAACCAGGTTTCGGTCAGAAAGAAATTAGATCTAGGAATATTGTGTGATGATGCTATGAATCAGAAGGAGTTTTGAACCGGAGTGAGTGGTCAGTTCAGGAGCGCAAGGCTGGAAGGAAAAGGAGTGAATGGGGGGAGATAGGCGGGAACCGGGGGATGTAGAGAGCAATAAGTCAAATTGGAGAGATTACGTGGAGAGGGGCCTAGGTGCGAACTGGGGACATGCGGAGCAGGGCACGACCAACGCCCCAAATGAACAGGTATAGAGGACATAGCCCTTGGCCCCCTGCCAAATCTCTCCAGTGAGGTGGAGGGAGGTCCTTCTGGCCTCTTGTAAGACCTCCAATCACCGGTTTGTATGGCCTTCAAGTGGTGGAGGTTCTTGGTCTGGTGTGCAGAGAAGCATATTAACCCTTTCCTCCTGATCCATCCAGCCTGGTACTGCTGGTACCTACTTGCAACCAGTCTCAGGCTGGGGCTGAAAGTCCAGCTCCGTTAGGGTGCACCTTAGGCGCGCTTGCTGGCCGCACCCACCATCTCTCTCTGCTCAGACGCCTTGTGACTCACTTCCTGAGGGGCCCTTCGCCTGTCAAACACCACCCAGCCACCCTCTGACGGTGGAATGTGGACCTTAACAATTGTGCCTCTAAGGCTAACTGCACCACGCCTTTGAGCCTCTCAGTTCCCTGTCACCGGGGTCAGGTATCCTCACACTGGAAGGTTAGTGTTCCCTCATTTTTGCTCACCTCTACTTCCTAGGGTCCGTGAGCTTCAAGTGTTGGTGGAGAACCCACTGTACACTAGTTTCTACAAAGAACTAGGGTCGTGCAAAGTTTCTAACCAAGGTTGGTGTCTCCCGTTCCAACCTTAACCAGCAGGTGATGGCTTCCACCTTCTTTCTTCTGCGGCCTGCACCCTATGCACTGCTGCAGAGCAGCCATTCTCCAAACGCTGAACTGTAAGTGGGCTGTAACCTTTCTACCTTGCAGTGCACCCAGGGCCACTGCTGACGCTCCTTCAGCTCTTTGTCTCGTATGACTTGAGGTTGGTTAGGGGTAGCAGGACTGCATTGCCCTTGCCTATGAGGCCAGGCTGATGCTGTCGTTGGAGCCGCTGAGTCACAGTGTATCAGCACACTAGGGCCATGGCGGCCTCTGTGGTGAAACCTGCCTTCCATCCTCTTGTCATACCCTGACAGAATCTCTGACATCCCCTTGTCAGAGATCTGTCAGGATAACACCTGGTCACTGCCGGTTCCATACCTTTGCAGCTCGATTACTGCCTAGAGAGGGAGATCCTGTCAGGACAGTGCCTGTTTGGCCAGGCAGTACTCTGGCGCATTTTGGTTTTGAGTAGGTATCATGCTACTGGAGAAGGTGGTTCCTCAGTGGACACCTGGGCCATTCAGGGGCCTTGTTTGTCTTTCAACTCAATTGCTGTGTTCTCATGGCTTATCCTTTTTCTGGTCACCTGTGGCTTTTTTAATAGTTTTTTTTGTTCGGTAGCCTGTATGGTAGGGAGTCCTCCCCATAATGTGAGGACTGAGTTCCTTGCTTGTTCCTGGAGAAAGTGTAGTTTACTCACCTGTAAATAGATGTTCTCCGGAGGACAGCAGGGAAATCAGTTCCTCACAAGCCCTCCCTCCTCCCTATGGAGTTGCTTTTGTATTTTTTACCATTTTGTTCTATCTTATTCATACTGAGGCACAAGATGGTTCGTGGTACCCTTGGGTGGGAAGGAGACCAATGCATGTGGGGTACATCTCCCAAGGCTTTCTTTGAAAGCTGGAGAGGAGGCTACTGTGCGCGCTGCCCATCGGGATTGATATCGCCGCATATGTGAAGTCTGATTCCTGTCTGTCCCCCTGGAGAACACACTGTTACAGATAAGTACACTTGCATTTGAATTCATACATGGGGGTGTTGCAGAAGCCCTATTTGAGAGTTGAATATTCTGAAAAATGGGCACTTGGATATGCAAAGAATGCGAGATATCCCTGGAGCCATTTTTAGTAGTGGGGTATATTAGATATCCTCAGTGCCAAAAGACACGTCCATTGTACACATGGGGAAAATAGTGGGGGTGTGGCCCTGGGCAGAAAGCAACGAGGAGATTGCATGTTTACACTACAAATTTCTAAGAACAGCACAAGAACGTTTGGCCCTAGTTGAGTGAGGTGTCCCATCCCTATTGCCTGCTCTTGACCCATGAATAAGGTGGAAAAAAGTGTTTTTTTGTTGCATGGATGTCACTCTGTCCAGGGGAAAAACAGATAATACAGCTTACATCACCAACAGTTATCATTTGCTTGCCCAAAAATACCTGAGCGTAATCCACCACCGTCCAAAACATTACTGGCCCGCCCGCTGCACATCTGAGTATCCTGAAAAGGCAGACCTGGACAAACAAGTCCCTCATTAAGATAGTGATTCCCTCTTCTGAAATATCCCATTGCCGACTGCTCCAAGTAGCCTATTGCAAGTCGGGGGACCTCCACCTTTGTGAAAATGGCCTACACCCATGCACGTACTCCGGCCTTGACAAACCTGCACAGGGGCCACCTCCCAGAAAACCGGTTACAGGGACGTTCATTTTACAGGGTGGAGATGAGGATTTCAGAAGCCACTTCTGCCTCTCACCACATTTTTGGGGATAGTTTCTGCCCCAGATTTTTCCTAGACGTCCTTTCTAAAATCCCAACTTTCTGCTCTCTCTAGCTGATTAATAAATTGTTTTTGGTGGTTCATTTTGTCATTTTCTCAGCTTAAATTTTATTTCATTATATTTTCTTTTAGGAAAACTTTATGCAGAAAATCTGGGTAATATTTTATCAAGCTTATTCTTTAACCATTTAAAAATTCCGTGTTTAAGGTGTATCCCTGCATTGGATAGAAGATCTGTTTTCTTTTATTTGTTAGTATTTTAAGGTCACATCCTCTGCCGTTATAGTAGTAGTTGATTGAAGGTGGAGTTACCATTCAGGGGATAGAGGGAGAGACTCACTATTCTAACAGGCTGATGCAAAAAGGCCATCGCTGAAAAGGTCGCGCTCTTTTCATCTTTTTTAATAGTTTATTTGCAGCACACTTGATAGCAAGCGACTTTAGCCTGCAGAAAGGCGTGCTCATCGGCAAATAGTTGTCGCACTTTAAACTTTGTGGCAAAATGGCAGCATTTAAACTAGGAGAGCAAGCCAAAGAAAGTCAGCACTAGTTTGGCATGCTCTCCCCAGGGAAACAGGAGCACTGTGCGGCTGATTTGCATGATGAGCCCTGCCAGTATGTTGATTGCATCAGGGGCTTTCCTCCTGATTCCTGGATCATCTGAAGGTAAATGTCATCCAGGCAACTGTAGCCCCCGCTTCCATCAAAAACTACTGTCCGGGGTTTATAAACGCGGCAGAAAGCACACCCCTGTGTGCCCCATCCAGCCCCGGCAGCCCAACCGAACTTAAAATTAACCTGGCTTTTAAACCAGGCAATTTTGTGCTTTAACCAGTACCGAAATGAGTTTTTTCCACATAATCTCACTGTTCATTAAGCCTCGAGCACACAAAAGCACACAGAACTCTTTAAATCCATGGAAAGGAAGTCAATTAGTCCTTTCAGCACCACTGCAGAGAATTGCGCCGAGGGCTTATCTCATTGCTGGGATTTTAACCGCAAAGGTTATCTGAAAGATCTCCTGTCAGTGCGAGAGAGGAATTTATGCGCTGTTTTCTTCTTCTCTTTAGCTTGAGTGTACGACACCTGCGGACCCTTTTTCTGGCTGTGTACTAAAGGGGACGAGGAGTCGAGGGGGAAGTGTGCTGGAACACTGTTAAAGTGCATCTGCTGGAATGCTGTCTGGGGCAGAAACCACCGATATTATTCTGTGCATGGCGACTATCCCGATGGTTTTTTTTCCACACACCAGCTAGCCTTCCAGCACAAGGGCCAGACAGGGGGGGGTTTGTGCCCGGAGGAGAGTGGCAATGCCACTTGATAGGGGGAAAGGGATGAAAGTTAGACGCTGGCTAAGGGAAAATGGCATCCAAAGCTAAAGTTGTGTTCTCACAGCAAGCTGATGCTGTCATATAATAGGAGAAATACTAGTACTACTACTAATAATCATTTGTATAGTTCTACAAGGGTGTACGCCTCACTGGCTCAATGACTTTAGTGCTCTGATAACATCAGCTGTAATTAGACATTTTTCTTTCATTAGTTAGGTCCCCAGAGCACAGTATTAGTGCCCGGTGCTTTCAGTGATAGAAACAAATTTAGCTTTAAATAATCAGTTTTCTCTGCCTATGGTTGTGTTTTTATCTCGTTTTTCTAGAATAAGCATAAAAAATGGCGCTACAATCGTTCAGGATATGTTTGTGTACCGTTTAGAGATAATCCTAACATTGGGAAAGTCAGTATTTAATTCATGTTTTCTGATCACCCGCAACCCTCCCCTCCATTCCAGTCCTGCTTTGGTGCAGCACACACCTTGTACACAGCCCCTCCTCTTCCTCCCAATGTTTGCGAGCCTCGGGCGGGGCTCTCAGTGCTTCCCTAAGCTATGCTTTTGGAGATGTGAGTGTGCCCGCTTCCGCATCCACACCGCCCCGCGTTCATGCAGAAGTTGGGGAGCCACAGAATATTTTTTGAACAGTGCACAGGATCTCTAGAATATCACATCCTGAGCTTTGTATTCTATTGAGACTGGGCAGTAACTGAGGGATAGATTTCCTAAAGGCTGCTGCATTGCCATAAATTCGTTATTTGCCATAATCGCCTATTTTGTGTAGTGGGATCCATTTACTACTAACTTCAATTTAAAATGCAATGCTGCACTATTGGAAAATCTCATCCTCACTGTGTATAATGTATCCATCTCCTGTCTTTCACCACCGTCTGTAGTAATTCAGCTGTGTGAAAGGATAAACATGACTACAATGAATCCCCAGTGGAGGTGGAGCCAGTTTACTAGATTACTTATCTTTTTCCGGGAACTCTAAGACCCGTCCACTGGAGCCGTAAAAGGGATCAGGAAGGGCTGAGGGAGCTGAGCTTTACTGCCCTGCTGCTATGGGGAACATAATAGGGGCCAATGAGAGGCTAGTTTCATCATGTCAGTCTATCAGTTGAGTGAGCCAATCAGAAGCTTTATTGCCTGTGCCTCAGTAGAGCAAACCTATAAGGTGAATTAAAGATCCATTAGCCAATAGGATTGATCTTCTGCAGGTCTGTCAGCGTGTTACAGCCAATAACAGGCTTCTCTCATTAAACAACTGATTGACTGTTGAACTTGTCAATGAGGGTTAGAGGTAGGAGTGTGAGGAGCCAATTAAGAGGGCGTCTGCTCATGTTTATTAATGTATCTCCTCCCTGCAGTGGATGTGACTCTGGATCCGGAATCTGCTCATCCCCGGCTCGTCCTGTCTGAGGATCGGAAAAGTGTCAGAACGAGGAGACACAGAACAGAAGCTGCTTGGACACTCCCCAGAGATTCAGTGGTGATTCCTGTGTGCTGGGGTGTGAGAGCTTCACCTCGCTGAGACGTTACTGGGAGGTGGAGGTGGGGTATGGGATTTACTGGAGATTGGGGGTCTGTAGAGATTCTATGAGCAGGAAGGGAAGATCACATGGTCACCTGGGAATGGATGACTGGGCAGTGGACTGTGGGTTTGTGGCTTCTGGTTCTCACAAGCAGTTGCCCAAATATCACCAATCAAAGAATTACTTAGACGGCAGTTGCTACAAAAATCTTTTATTTCAGCATAACAGCAAAATAATATTGTCATGCAGAACAGCAAAATCCTATCTAAGGGATGGCAGACAGTACTTTCTCTCTCTCTCTCTCTCTCTCTCTGTGAAGGGGGAGAAAATACTGCCCGCCCTTACCTGAAAAATAACTGCCTTATATACATTTCTCCCCGTCTCAAATGTCTGTTTCAAATTAATTTTCAGTGAATCCATCATACATTCTTAAGTGTCAGCAGGGCCTCAGGATCCTACAAACACTTTTCCCAGGGGAAGAATCTCTTTACATTGATACCTTCTGGTTCTGCTTATAGGTCTGTTCATCTATGCATAGCTTGTGACCTCTGACCCTTCCTGTGTTGTTTCTTCTTCTGGCACTAATTGAAACCAGGCAGAGAGTATTTTGTGCTCATTAGTTTGAATTCTTTGCTTGACGCTGCACTTTTTGCTGATATTAATTACTAGGCCCAATATTCTGGCATACTCCTATCCAGAATATGGTTTCCCAGAATCCTCCATAACAGGCCGCATCCATTATCTTATGGCAAGCATATACTCTCATAGAGCTATTGTCTTCTGTGCCATCCCTCCTCCTGTGTAGTTTCACCAGCAAGAGTTCAGTCATACAAAGCCAATATATATCATATATAAGCAGACCCAAGGCAGACTTTAAATATAAATTTCCCCAACATTTCCACTTTTTCTTTTCCTTTTTCTTTTATTGTTGGGGGGGGGGGGGGGGGGGGGGGGTAGCAAAAGTAATCCCACTAAGGGGCGTTGAATAACCATTTGAGACAAAGATGGATCATTCAAAGGCAATCGTTGGTACTGTTCCCTTGACACAGTAATACATGGTTTTAGTGGCTTTGCGATAATCATTCGTTTACAACAGGCAAGTAAAATGGATAAGGTACAACAAGCAATGATTGCAAAACAAGCTATACTTAAAAGCGTAATAAAGAAGGCTTTTAGTCCTACACCTAAACTAGCAAACCATGAAGCAATACTAACCGAGATATTATCAAGTTGAAGCCCCCCCTTAAAATCATCAATATGCAACTCAGAGAGATGCTTTATCTTATTCATTGCATCTAGAACAAAAATGGTATGGTTAGCGATGGACCGTACAACAGTTTGTAGCATTAATGAAAGTGGCATGTTCCGCCTTCAGCGGCCAAAAGTAAATCCAAAGCTTGCCTATTCTGCAGAGTCATTTGTGTATTTTGCTCAAGGGACTCAGCTAGGCGTGAGATAGATTTGGTAACAGCTTTCATTTGAATATGCAACAAACATTGCAAACGGCGTACAGCCATACCAAGCTCAGCAGTTAGGGCGGGGGTGGCAAAGGGTATCCAGGCCGTTGCGCTAAGGGCATCCAAACGAGTTTTAGTCATGGGATAAGTGGAATTGATATACTCAAATGAGGCCTGAATGGCATCATCCTCGGCTATAGAGGAATCTCAGGGGCTAGCATAAGCTGAGGAGCTACGTTTTAATCTATGTAGGGTGGAGCGAGAAGCAGAATGATGGGTAACATTAAGAGGTATCAAGACAGAAAAAGAAGAAACTTTAACCAAAGCACAGGGTAATAGGGAGAGGTTAATTACCTGATACAGAGTTTCCCCACACAACCAATAATGACCCATTACAGCAAAGAGGTTTGTAGCAGGTGTCCATATGCAACTCATATGATGCCCATCAACCACTTAACAGAAGATTTTCCCGTGGTAGCTGCGGTAAGATCCCTCCTGAAACTGGACATTGGGAGATAGCATGAAGTATATGGAGATTCATTCCTGAAACCCGTTGTCAGCACAGCTGAACCATCGTGGTAAATGGGACCAACCCCCATACCAGCGGAAGTCAGCTCCATTAAACACTACCGGGTTGCTTGTAATGTTTCTCCAATCATATTTCATATTGGAGGGGTCCATATTACCGGATTGATTATACCACTTTTATCATGACAGAATTACTAGCAAAATGAAAGGATCCAGTAATCAACATTATATGACAGGTTACACCTGTCTGAAAAAAGCAATGGATACATTTGTTATTAAACATAAATCAAATATCATATTCGGGTCAACATATACACGCAAAGGGTCATGTATCATATTCATTGCATGCCACGTCTGGGAATAATTAAAAGCTTCATAACAACTGGCAGAAAAATTATTATTATCTACACAAGCAAGCTGTCCTGCATACTCATTTAAAGGAACCTTTGAAACATGTACTGGAGCATATGATACACCCTTTGGTAAAGGGGTACAAATAATGCAGTCTGCAATGTTCATCAGGTAAACAATGTGTATACTGATTGCTTCCACAAGTTCAGAGAGCCTTCAGGTAAAGCCCGGGGTGCTCGAGATATCGTCTGGTTAGTCTGGTTCCATCCCTGGAGAAACAAGGCTAGCTGTCCATCTGGATGTAAACACTCAATAAGTAGCACGATTATGACAGAGATTCCCAGAAAACAGCACAAGGACGCCCATGGAGTTAGGCTTGACAGCGATCATCTTTGGTACTAATTAACATAGCACTGTGTGTGAGAACACGTGAGTTCTGTAGGGAAATAAAAACTGATTAATCAGATGATACAGCTGGAGACGCTTTTAGATGGCTGACATGCAACCCAAGTATCAGTATCATTCAGTCTGGCAGCAAAAGGGGAAGCAGCAGTGACAACGTGGGGTCCTGAAAAGGTTGGGCAGTCCCAGGATGCACGAACACAATTTCTTTTATAGACAGTGGACCCTACAGGGAAGCAAGGTAATAAGGATGGACTGGGACACGGACTGTGTGTCTGCTACTCGGTCAGCAATTTCTTGGAGCGCAATCCGGAGTCCTGCAAGGTAAGCAGAGAGACTATCATGAATCGGAACCTGGGGACTGTGATAAATTAGTTGTGCGTATACGCCGGCCAGTGGCCATTTTCATGAGGTGTCAGATGTAATCGTTTGATCGGGCTATTACGCAGCTGAAACAAGCACATTGGTAATGCTTGTAGCCAGGTCATGTGACCAGACGCGCAAATCTTTCTGAGTTGAGTGTTCATAAGGCCATTACATCATTCAACAAGACCAGTGGACGTAGGGTTATACACAGAAACATACTTCCACTGAACAGGAAGATGCTGGGTGAGTGCAGTCACAAGAGCATTACCGAAAGTGAGAGCCATTATACAGAATATATGACTTTAGAAATGCCAAATCGGGGAATTATTTGTGTTAGCAAAACCTCTACTACTTCTTCAGCAGTCTCTCTATTGCAGGGAAAAGCCTCAATCCATTTAGACCAAGGGCAAACCCACACTAAAAGGTACCGCTTGCTGAGCACATCTGTGGATCATGTCAGTAAAATCTACATACCAGGATTCAAAAGGACCACTTAGAACCGGGAGGTGACCTTTGGCTATGGGTTTTCCTCCTGGCTGAGAATTCAGGATACACCCAGGACATTTAGCTACTAGTTCCTGAATGCGATTTTTCATGTGTGGACACCAAAAAATGGTCCTCAAGCATGCTGTAAACATTTTGCAGTACTAGAATGATAGATATCATGAATGAGTTCTGTGAGGCATTTCAGTGCTACATAACAGGTACAGAGTTTTCCTGATGGATGTACCCACATTTTCTTAATTTGGGAACAACCTAGTCTCTCCCAGTTTCCTATCTCATGAGAAACAGCATCTTTCTGATAATCAGCAAGGTCAGGTACTAAATAGATCTGTGATCTGGTGACAGGTAAAGTCAGGGAAGCATTACTAGTTACTTCTTTGGCTAACTGATCTGCCAGGGCATTGCCCATCTGGCGGAAAGAGTCTCCCTGTGTATGTCCAGGAACCCATTCACAGCACAGAAACAGATTGTTGATTCTGCGTTTCTCTAAACACTCATAAATTTGATGTATCTCATCAAGATGTGAGATTGAGCTGGCTGAGGAAGTGATAAAACCTCTTTGTGACCATTTCTGGTGAAGTGCTGTCAGCACTTGTGCTGCATATTGGGAGTCAGTGAATATAATAATGTTCTGTCTCTCCTGATGCAGTAAGACTGCCAAAATTGCAGCAGAGTTCTGGCACCTTGAGCACTATAAGCACTCGGCAACTGAGATTGCAACACATCTAGAATGTCACCAGATAGAGATATCTGTACTGCACTGAAACCAGAAAATATTGACTTCTCAGAACCGTCAGTGAACCAGACTTTAGAATTGACAGTCATTTCTTGAAGAGACAGAATATTATCTGTGAAATAAAAAATGGGGATGTTATCCTCCTTCCTCACCAATCAATGACAGAAACTAACTTTTGTAGGTAGCCAAAAGGGTGACTTGCAGGAAATGGCTTAATGAGATATAGACTCCGTAGCAGAGTTAGCACAAGCTGGTGCACACGATGTGGGGTAAAGTGGAGAGTATTACTGCATAACAATGCCTCTACATCACCGGAGCAATACACAGTGAGTCGCAAGGGATGAAAGATGTTATAGGTCTTCCTGACTGCCTCACTGGTGGCTACTAACCCTCTCTCAACATCAGGCAGAACTATTTCTGTAACAGAAAAAGACCCTGACAAATAGGACACAATTTTACCATCATCCTGATAAATCACAGCTGCCCACTTGTGATGTCCGTGAAAGCTAATGAGAAACATCTCCTTTGAATAGTCAGGGAGACAGATACTTGGTGTGTGCGAGACATCAGACAGAAGAGACTGAAGCAAAATCTGGTCAGGAGCTGACAGGCTGATAACAGTCGACCCCTTAGCCCCCCCTTTTAAATATTTGCGAAAGGGATGTGTGCGTTGACTGTGACCTGTGATCCAATTACGGCAGAAGTTTATCATGCCGAGCAGAGATCACAATTGCTTTACAGTGGTAGGCATCTGTAATTGCAGACAGTGTTGTTTAGTTTTCTCTGTTAGAGACATCATTCCATCTCCTACTAGGAAACCCAGAAAAGTGACTTCAGTTTGGCAGATCTGTGCCTTAGCCATATTAATCTGGTAACCACTTTCCAAAAGATAACAAACAAGTTTATCTGTGAGGGCCAGGTTTGCTGCAGCCTCAGCTGTGGAAAAGCAGTAATGTCATCTACATACTGTAACAAAGAAACTTGCTGGGCAACTCTGCCCTAAATGATTGCAAATCAGCAACTAGTGCTTGAGAGAATATGGAGGGACTTTCCACATATCCTTGGGGTAACCTGGTCCACTGATAATGCTGACCCTCAAAAATAAATGCCAGAAACTGCCTGGATGTGGGTTTCGACCTCTATTCCAAAAAGGGCATGGGAAAGGTCCAGAACAGTATGATATTTGTACAGAGTAGTCGTTGTCAGCAATGTGGCAGGGTTTGAGACTACTGGAAACTGTGGTTCAATAACACTGTTAAGTGCACGTAAGTCATGAACTATTCTCCACTTCCCATTAGGCCTTTTTCACAGGGAATAGTGGGGTGTTATATGGGGGAGTCACTGAGTTCAATAATTCCCATGCTGAAACAGCTCCTGAATCTCCTGGCGAGATCCCTGCAGGGCCTCCGGTTGGAGGGATACTGCGGAATCTTTGGTGGTTTACAGCCAGGCTTAATATGAATGGTAATAGGCAGATGTGATTTAACTCGGCCCATAAGGGCTGAGGAGCAGTGACCGCTCAGGGCCTTTTTCTCCCAGCGGGCCATAGGTGAATTCAACCTGTAATTTCACCAATAAGTCCCTACCCATCAAATTTACTGGGCAATATGGGGCAAACAGAAAAGAATGAGAAATCTGCTGATCTCCTATTCTTAAACAAATGGGTGTAGTTAGGTAAGATGTAAGGGGTCTACCATCAAAACCAGTGGTAGTCATTTTCTTTCTACTAAGCTGGCATCTCTGTGGTAAAGCAGTTAATACAGAGGAAGTGGCTCCTGTATCAAGTAACATTTCTGTGGGCTCATCATTAAGATATACTGTGATCAGAGGTTCATGATAATGTGAGCCCTCGCCTGTAGATATAGATTTCCCAGTCATTGTTGGGGTGGGGGTCAGAATCCCGGGGAGGTGTCCACAAGGGAAAACGCCTCCTATCAAAGTTCTCATTTCTCTGCGCTGAGCACGGCATGAGCGCTGAAAATGACCGTAACCACCACAGTTCCAACACTGTGGGGCAAGAGTACGGTTATTTTGTTGGTAAGAGGGACCTCGACGCTGTGGCTGAGGATAAACGGGGTCGTTGGGCTCCGTTATAGTAAATGCGCTCCTTATCTTTATCCCATACCTCATCACAAGGGTCTGGAACATCATTCTCATAAGGATCCAGATATTCCATGTCATCAATTTTCTCCTGCTGTTCCCTAATTTTCTGTTTTAGTTGTCTAATAAGTTCATTATTAGATTTATCAAGATGTAATTTTGGTGGTGGATTGGGGATCTTTAATTTCTTGTAACCCTTTAAGTTGAAGGTGTAACAAGCGTGCTTGGGCCTGTTTCAAATCCTTCACAGGTTTCAAAGTGTCCTCCTCTAAAGATCGAATATAATGCAAAATATGGGCCTGTTGTTTAGGCCATGGCTCAGACTCCAAGGCTACTATAGACTTTAATTTTGCAGTTACGGATGGGGGTAATGTATTACACAAAAGTCTGGAAAAATACAGGTCTCATACAAACATCATCGTATGGTACCCCCATTTGTGTCTTCCCATAAATCTTGAAAATCGTACGAGGTTATGCACTGATATCCTCACCTATTTGGAATCTCATAGTAGTGAGAGGAGCCAAACCTGGCGCTGAGTAGGGTACATCTCCCTGAGCGGTCGTCCCAAATACGAGGACAAAAACTCGTTGAAGGAAGCACCATCGTAAGTGTTAACTGTGACTTTCACCTGTTTTAAGTCAGCATTGGCGAACACTTGATTTGTCCGCACTATTTCCCAGAATTTTGGCCAATAAAGCTTTGATATCTCCCAAAGCCAAATTATATATTCAGCCGTAATTCTTTCAAATTTTTGAATCCATGTCTCTCCCCCTCTACTAAGAGGAGGTAGACTACTGGCTATATTAGTCATATCAGTAAAACTCCATGGGATATATTTAGATTTTCCTTCATTTGTGTAGATTACTGGAAACAGAAGCTGTTTATTAGCATCCTGATTCTCATACTTCTCCCAAACCCTAAGACTTGCCTCCATATAGGCAGAATCCCAGTTAGGGTCTCCCGCTCCTCCGCGAATGCAGAGTCGGGCGGTGTTAAGGTGTACAGTTTCTAGTGATCCATTAGGGGGCCACTGTAACATCTGGGGCTGGTTGGCTCTTGTCCAACCGTACATGTTGGAGGACCATCGGTAAACATAGTAACCATTTCCATCCTCCTGCTCTGTAATAAAAGTAAGGATACAGGGTTGGGGAGCTTGAGGAGCTTTACCACCTTTCACAACGCCACAAATCACTGTAAGTGCACTTTTTTTCTCTTCATCATCTACTACCTCATCTACCTTCTCCTCTTCTTCCTCTTCTATAATCTGCTTAAGATGTTTTTCCCTATCTGCTAGGTCTAACTCCCATCTTTTAAGATTCTCAGTAATTTTAACCTCAGATAGTTTTAAAGCTTGAGCCTGACTTTCTAAATCTTCATGTTCTGCTGTTAATTGCTGTTTCAACTCTTCTAATCTTGCCTGTGCCTCAGCATATGCACTGGGATCTGGGGCAGGGGTGGCTTTTAAGTTAACATGACCCTCAATCTTTGCCCAAGCTCCCTCAGTGTCCAAGAGTTTATGCAGGACCTGTTCTGGGGGTATAGAGGCTGCTGGGTGAGAAGTCGGTTCTGACTTGGGCTGGAAGACAGGGTCAGAATAGCCTATGGGCTGCCATAGCTTTACTTTCGGCTGCCCAATAAGAAGGTGGGGTCACAGGGGCAGAAGACAAAGGCTCTGGACCAGCCTGCATCCACAGGGAAATATGTTGCAAATGTTCCAATTGGGCTTTGCCACATTTGTTAAATAAGATATGATCCCTAATTTTGGTCAAAATGAGCGGATCAAACGACCCCCCTGCTGGCCAGGCAAGAGAGGGTGTTTTCTTCGTCCATTTTTCCCATTGTTTAGAACAATTTTTTATTGAAGCCTCCAGTAGAGGGTTCTGTTTAACAAGGCTATCTATGGGGCTAGGACCGGGCTCAGTTCCTTTCTCAGTATTTTGTTCCTGTTTAGATTTTCTTTTAAACATTTCTCTAGCTGTCCCTTCTCTATAGTCTATGTAGACCTGGTGTTTTCACTGTTCAGGGACAGGGGCAATTAACTTCGCCTTTTACCAATAGCAAAATTGAACCTCCTTATATACAGAGGCGCGCGTAATTTCGCTTTTAGGTGGCAATCCAAACCTCTTAATTAACAGAGGAGCGAAAATTACGAAATCCAGGACTCATACGCACATACAACTCTTGCGCTTCGTCTAAACTCAGCCAATCCCCTCGCGGGGGTATGAAAATGTGGATAAAGACACACACTCGCTTCGTATTAATAATAATACGTACAGTCTCAAGCGTACATCAATCAATCCCAGAAAGACAGAGACCTAATGTCTGGGCAAAACTTTCAAACTTTCTTTCCCTAACATTACAACTAAATACAAAGACACTCTAACAATTTTTCTACATAACAAACATTAAGCACATAAAATACATATGCATATGTGTAAATTTGGTACTCACCCACCAATCGAACCTGGGTAAATCTTCCGTCTTTGTTTGTAGACAGGAAAAACAAAACTCACCCGCTGGAGTCATCCTAGGGTATCAAAATCTCTCTCGACGTCACTCTCCCATCTTCTGGACAAGCAGAAGGAATCCTCTTCTCCTAATGAGAAGGTATTCTCATCCCCTGTTTTTTTTTTATGTTCTGTGAAAAACAGGAGGTAGTCCCTCTGACAAAAATGCAGGCAAGTCAAAACTGCAGTCAGAGGAGTCCTTGGGCAATTTAGAGAAAAAAAATTTAGAAGGCCGGGTTGCGGCACCAATTGTGGCTTCTGGTTCTCACAAGCAGTTGCCCAAATATCACCAATCAAAGAATTACTTAGACGGCAGTTGCTACAAAAAACTTTTATTTCAGCATAACAGCAAAATAATATTGTCATGCAGAACAGCAAAAGCCTATCTAGGGATGGCAGACAGTACTTTCTCTCTCTCTCTCTCTCTCTGTGAAGGGGGAGAAAATACTGCCCGCCCTTACCTGAAAAATAACTGCCTTATATACATTTCTCCCCGTCTCAAATGTCTGTTTCAAATTAATTGTCAGTGAATCCATCATACATTCTTAAGTGTCAGCAGGGCCTCAGGATCCTAGAACACTTTTCCCAGGGGAAGAATCTCTTTACATTGATACCTTCTGGTTCTGCTTATAGGTCTGTTCATCTATGCATAGCTTGTGACCTCTGACCCTTCCTGTGTTGTTCTTCTTCTGGCACTAATTGAAACCAGGCAGAGAGTATTTTGTGCTCATTAGTTTGAATTCTTTGCTTGACCTGCACTTTTTGCTGATATTAATTACTAGGCCCAATATTCTGCATACTCCTATCCAGAATATGGTTTCCCAGAATCCTCCATAACAGGCCGCACTCATTATCTTATGGCAAGCATATACTCTCATATAGCTATTGTCTTCTGTGCCATCCATCCTCCTGTGTAGTTTCACCAGGCAAGAGTTCAGTCATACAAAGCCAATATATACATATATAAGCAGACCCAAGGCAGACTTTAAATCAAATTTCCCAACAGGTTATAGGTAAATACTGGGCCGGCACCTCCCCCGTGACCTGGCTCCCCCTGAGCGTGAGACCCTGGGCAGTGGGGATTCTCCTGGACTATGAGGCAGGAAAAGTCTCATTTTACAATGCAGATGATAAATCCCATCTCTACACCTTCACCGACACCTTCACTGGGAAACTCCGACCTTTCTTCTATACTTATACTGATAAACCTCTGAGAATCCGACCAGTGCCAGACTGGGAATGAGGGAGCCGGGCTCTAGGGTGTGATATATAACCTGGGAGCTAATGTTTCCCATCGGGATAAGAGGGATCAGAGAGTGTTATTCGGGAGCTGTGGACGGTGCAGGATATAAGTGTGTTTAATACGTTATATGCAATCTGTGATCTGATGTTCCAATGTTGGACTAACGGTGTAAAGAACATGTACTGCAATAAAGACGTAAAGGATATTCCCAGTGATTATTTCAGAGAATCAAACAATGGATGAAGTTTCAGAGGCCCAGTAAGAGGCCAGGAGATGGGATTAGAGCCTGTGAGTGTGAGGAATGAGCAGGGCCAGTGCTGGGCTCTCTACTGCCCCCCTGCAACCTATAGATCCCCCCTCATTACTATTAATGGTAGGCAGGGGCAGCCCAAGGGGGGTGCGGGGCCATGTGTGGAGACATGATGCAGGGCTTCATTTGAATAAATATTTGCATAATGTTACCATACACTAACTTTTAGTAAACATGCCTCTTAATGAGTGTATGGCTAAAAAAAGACTAAAAGATGTCTACATTACTATAATCCAGTGCCAACCGCCAGGCACATTAGAAATTACTACAAACACTGCCCATTTAGAACCCATAGCAAACCCGCCGTACCCTAGCAGCATTACCAGGACTCAAAAAGCACCAGACCCTACCTATCAAAAGGCAACACTGCAAATATTAAACCAATACATTTCAGAGAATAAGAATATATGACCTACTGGGAAAAGAGAACAAGTGGCAATGTCAAATAGGAATTACATTTATTTATTTACATTCTCTTATATACCGTGCTATTCTGCATCAGTGCAGTTTACATTGAACAAACTGAAATTACATTGAACAGGGCATTATAACTTGGAGATAACTATTTTACAGGGAATATGGGCTATGGAGGGTTAAGTGGCTTGCCCAAGACCACAAGGAGCACCTGTGGGACTAGAAACCCCAGTCCTTCCAGCCCAAGGTTGCTGTCCTCTAGTAGGATTTGAACCCCTGACCTTCCAGCCTGAAGTACTCTGCCCCAACCACTAGGCCACTCCTCTACTCCACAAACAGAATATCTCAGCTCAGTTACACATGCAGAACATAGACCATCACCAAACAAGGAATCACAATTTAGAAACAGGAAGACAATAATTAAACTGGGAACCCCAAAAGCCAAACTTGGAATGTACAACAACACTGTGGAAATAAAACTATAAATTAATTTCCTCTTGTACTAAACAAAGCACAGACGTTAATGATGCACATTTCCCAGAGCTGACATATTCCAGTTAATAAATTCAAAATAAAGAGATATTTTTCTACCTTTTGTGCATTTTTTTTCAGTTTCAATTGCTAAAGCCACTTTCTTCTGGTTTCTTCGTGTCTTCTGCTAACTCTCCATCGTCTGCTGTCCATTTGTCCTTTCTTCTTTTTTCTAGTTTTTTCCATTCTCTCTCTCTACATCTGTTTTAACATACTAATCTTTCTCCTTTTGCTTTCCTCATTCCTATTTAATCCACTCAAATTTTCCCCCTTCATCCTCAATCCTCACTTACTCTCCCAATACCCGGCCAATTGTAGATTTTTCTTCCCTCCCACACAAAATATTTTTCCCCTCTCCATTTCACTCTCCCAGCTCCATCCCATTCTAATCCTCCCCCAACATCAGCTCCCTTCTAGTTCCAGCCCCACCCAGCATCCGCTCCCTTCTAGTCCCTGCATCAGCCCATTTCCAGTCCTATCCTAGCCCTACCATCAACCCATTTCCAATCCTAGCTCCCCCATCCATTTCCAGTCCTATCCGAGTCCCTTCATCAGCTCATTTCCAATCCCAGCCCCCCATCAGCCCATTTCTAGTCCTTTCCTATCCCCACCATCAGCCCAAGTCAAATTCTAGCTCCCCTCCACTCAGCCCATTTCCAGTCCAAGCCCCCCATGAGCCTACTTCCAGTTCTAGCCCCTCCATGAGTCCACTTCAATCCAAGCCCCCACCACAGCCCATTTCCAGTCCTAGCTCCCTCCGCTTACAGCCCATTTCCATTCCAAGCCCCCCTCCCCATCAGCTATTTGCAGTTCAAGCCCCTCCCTTCCACTCATCCCATTTCCATTCCAAGCCCCCGTCCCCATCAGCTATTTGCAGTTCAAGCCTCCCCTTCCACTCAGGCCATTTCCAGTCCTAGCAACCCCCCCCCCAACTCATTACCCGTCCTATGCCCCCCCATAACCCATTACCAGTCCTAATCCCCCCATCAGCCCACTTCCAGTCCTAACCCCCCATCAATCCATTTTCAGTTTAAGGCTCCCCATAGCTCATTTCCAGTCTTAGCCCCCCCCCCCCAATAGCCTATTACCAGTCCTAACCCCCCTCCCCCATCTGCCCATGGAAAATTTAAAATAAAAAAGAAGCTGGCTGCTGCCGCTGCGGCAGTAGCAGAATTGAGTGTCCCACGCCCCCCCCCCCTTCCCAGCCGAGAGGGACTGAGGCAGGGAGGGGAGGGCTCTGCCGGGCAGGGGGGGCCCCGTGGTGGCAGCGGCAGCAGCCAGTTTTTTTTTTTTTTAATTTTAAAATTTACTTTTAAAGGAGAATGTTCTTTGCGTGGGGTCCTATGCAAAAACCATTCTCGCTGAATGGATGGGCCGGCCCTGATGGTAGGCTGTGCACCAGGAGAGGGGAGGAGGCAGGTCCGGTGTGTTCAGTGTCCTGCAGCAAATCTAGAACAAGTTCAAAACTGTGACACAACGGCAAGTTTCCCTCACTCATAGGATCAGACATTCAGGGGCTTCTATGTGTGTCAGGGGGTGTGCATGCGTGTGTGTCAGTAGGTCTGTGTGTGTTTGTGTCTTTATGGGTGTCATAGGAACTGCCGAAGGCTACATGCACACGTGTTGTATATATGTGCACCCCATGGCACTCTCGGGTGCTACATATACGTGTGTATGAATGTGCATCTTTGTGTTGGGTCTGTTGCAGGCTATGTGCGTATCTCTGTAACAGAGAGTGTCAGAGGCTACATGCATGTCTGTCTGTGTGCCATAAGGAGTGTCAGGGCTGTGTATCTGTCCTAGGACGGTGTATGCATGTGAAAACAGCAAACCTACGACGCAACAAAGAGCCGCATTTCTCCATCCTTCATGTGTAAAATCAGACATTTTTGGGTGTCTGCGTGCAGGAAGAGTTCAAAGAGAGATGATAAAGTGTGTCTTGTTCTGAGAGCAGGGGCAGTGTAAGGAATCTTTATAACTCCTGTTATCTATCTATATCTCTCTCTTCCAGTCGTGCGGTGTGAGGTGAAGTGTAGCACTGGGGTGCCTCTAAGTGTGTGTATGGTGTGCAGGTGCGGTGCCTGTGTGTGTGGTGCAGTGTAGAGCTCGGGTGCCTCTGTGTGTTTAGGGGGGGTGAGGCAGTGTATGGCTGGGGTGCCTCTGTGTGTGTGTGGCGCAGTGTACAGTAGGGGTGCTGCTGTGTGTGTGTGTGGAGCGCAGGTGCAGTGCATGTGTGTGTGGTGTAGTGTACTGCAGAGGTGCCTCTGTGAGTTTAGTGTGGGGGGGGGGTGAAGCAGTGTATATCTGGGGAGCCTGTGTGTGTGTGTGTGGAGCACAGGTGCGGTACCTGTGTGTGTGGTGCTGTGTAGCGCTGGTGTGCCTCCGAGTGTGTGTCTGTGTGTGTGATATGGTACATGTGTGTGTGTGTGTGGTGCAGTGAACAGCAGGGGTGTCTGTGTGTGTGTGTGGTATGCAGGTGCGGTGCCTGTGTGTGTGTGTGGTGCAGAGTGGTACTGGGGTGCCTCTATGTGTTTAGAGGGGGTGAGGCAGTGTAGGGCAGGGGTGCCTCTGAGTGTGTGAGTGTGAAGGGTTCACAGCATATTATGATTTATAACTGAAACTCAAACTTTACTTAGGAGCTCAGGGCCCAACTCATACAAGGCTACGGACTTCTACTGGGCAGCAGAAAAGGCCCCAAAGGGAAGATGCTGCTACTACTACTACTACTGAACATTTGTATAGCGCTACAAGATGTATGCAACGCTGCACAAACAAATGTAAAAAATGTTCCCTGCTCATCAGAGCTTAAAATCTAGTCAAGACAGACAACACAGTAGCTGTAGACATGGGATACCATCCAGGGGGAATGGCTTGATGACCTCTGGTCTGAGCTAATATGGACATTTTGTATGATCCTATGTCCAACATAAGACTACACTGCTTGTGCGCATAGGTGTATCGAAGGAAGACAAACATAAAGAGAAGCATGAACCCTATGTGGACCATGCCTGCATGGGGGAAGGGGGTATTGGAATATATCACTGAGATCGAGCATCCCATTGGAGGGGGAGCCAAGGCGGCACCAGCATCCTGTCCCTCCACGGGGAGTGGGCAGAATATGGGATACCAAGATCCGCAGACTTTCCGAGCCTGAGGAGAGTTGGCATATTATACAATTGGGTGGCAAGACCAGCAGGTGATGCATATGCATCCGATCACTGAGAATGAGCAAAGTGCAGTTGTCTCGGCCCAATGAAGCACTGTGGATTTCCAATGCTTCCCTGTCTGTTTGCCTGTCCTGGGCGGATGGAGGAATGTCCTGTGAGCTGGGATAAATTACAAGGCTATGTGTAAGGCCTGCAATGGCCGTGCTTGCTATGTCATACCGCCATGCTGCAGGGGAGCTGGAAACACTAGCAGAGGTGCTTAAGGGGTTTTGTTTTAATGTTATTTATCTATTTATTCAGGTGTTGATGTTTTTTTGTTTTTTTTTAAGGGAAAACTGTGTAGTTTTAAGACTGCAATCCTTTCCTTGGACGCCAAGGTGCATGTATCCCGAAAGATTTTTCAGGAGTGTGGTACCCCATGATAGATCTGTTTGCCATCCAGTGCAATGCCCTGGTAAACAATTCTGCTCCAGGGTGGCTTTCAGCGGATAGTTGGTGCCATATGCCTTCCTCTTCCACTGGGGGGTGGACCTGCTTTACATATACTGTGGTGAACAGCGCCCTCCTGAGCCTATGGAGATAGTAGAAAATCCTGAGGGTCAGCAGGATTTATACCAAAATGACAGGGCAAGGAAAAAAGAGAGACTCTATTCCTCAGAGCTGAGTAGGGAGACCAGCCCAGGGGAGGAGCCCTGCAGTTCTGATTGGGCACACCCAGCCCTAGGAAGGGGCGTGTCCAAAAGAGAATGTACATTTAAACCAGAGCATGGCTCTGAAGAGAGAGGACGGATAAGAGACCCGAGTAGAGGACCGACAAGAGACCCGAGTAGAGGAAGCACGAGTGGAGGTGGTACAAGGAGTACAAGAAGTACAAGGAATACAGAAGGTAAAGGAAGGAAGGAATATTGGAAGAAGAAACAAGGGGATGGCTGGAAAGCCAGTGGAGTGGTTAATGATACTTTGGAACCTGGCATAAGAAGAAAACCTGCACAATCCTATTCCAGGGAAATAAGCAGCAGTCCCACGCAGAGAGGATTTAACCTTGAAGTGGATAGCCCTTGGAAGGCATCGCCTTGGGGGAGAAAGACTTCAGGACAAGCACAGGTGAAAGAGCAATCATTCCCTGAAACGTCGTTTGTGCCGGAGAGCAAACAAACAGATCAGCTGGAGAGCCTGGGAGCCGTCTGCAGGCAGAAGTGCTGCACAAACAGTGAGTAATTGGCCACCCGGCTGCCAAGCTGAATATAGAGATAATTCTTCCTCCTATGAGTCAATTGCTAAAGAAACTAGCAATTATCCTAATACCTTTATCTTAAAGGAAGAGAAGACAAACAGCCTTGAGCAGAAGGGAAAAGCTATAGCAGATAGTAGTGCCCTCTCTCATAAGGAACAGGCTGAATTGCTACTGCAGAGCTTCCAACAGTTTTTAGACTTACAGGCTAGAAAACAGCTAGTATCACAAGAAGCAAATAATTCAGCACAGCTTGAAGGAGTAACCCAGGGAAATACAAGCATACCTGAGTGTGAACAAATGGACTGTACATTCTGTTGTATAGGAAAGCCAAGCTGAAGGGAACTGCCTTTATCGTGTGTAAGCTGAGTTCAGTAAAGCTGTTGTATTGCCGTGAAAATGGAAGTTCTAATTATCTCCACCTGATTCTCAGCATAGTGAAAGTAACTGTGGCTGTAAGAGGTGCAGTGAAGCCAACTGACCTCTGGAGGCAAAAGAGAGCAGTTTGCTGGAAAGTGAAAAAGCAGTATTTGTATTTTGAGTTGCATTTAACCTGAGTTTCTGTTTGCCTTTTGAAGCACCCTTGTTTGCATTATTATATGCCATGTGATGGAACATTTACCTTTTGCTTTAATAAAAATACTTATTATAAAGAACCACAACTACAGTTTCTTTAATTCGGAGTGAGAAGAACTGGAACTACAACTCCCAGCATTCCTGGGGGCAAAGGTTTCCTCCTTCCCTCACGAAGTACAGCGGCTGCTCATGTCCTTAACCCCTTGAGCCGGGCAGGGTCGCCGCAATACCCTCCGATTTTTCAGCTGCTGGTACAATGACCCTCTTTGCTCAGTACTGGCCCTGGCAGCCATGATTTCCCCTGCTGCTTCAACTCTCTTGGTGGGAGCCTCTGCAACTGGGCTATGCACCAGACATCATCTCTCAGGAGTGCAGGGCCTTGCTGCACCCCAACATCTAGTCCCTGGATGTCATGGTATGGATGTTGAGCGGGTAATTCTCTCGGAGCTCAATTTGCCCAAGAATGTCACGGAAGTCCTGCTGGACTCCTTAAGGATTCCACACACAGATCCTCTATGTTTAAGTAGTAGAGGTTATCCTCCTGGTGCACTGACAGGGCTCTGGATCCCTTCTCCTGTGCCGTCAACAAGTTGCTGGAGTACCTCCTGCATCTTTCGGACTTGGGTCTCAAGTCCAATTCTGTCAGTGTCCATCTGAGCATGATTGGGGCCTACCATTGCAGCTCAGAGGCAAAGGCAATCTCTGCTCAGCGCATGGTGGTTTGCTTCATGTGGGGCTTGCTCCACTCTAAGCCTCTGTTCAAGCCCCTTGCAGTGGCGTGGTATCTATTGTGGTGCTTGTCCACAGAGAAAACAGAGTTATGTACCTGTAACACGTGTTCTTCGTGGACGTCAGGAAGAAGATCTCACAACTCTCCCACCTCCCCCAGGAATTGCGTTTTGGCTGCTGCTACATTATTATACTGGAGAAGATGGCACCATGGCAGGCGGGAAGACAGGCACGCATGTGCGGTAGAGCCTCCCAAAAGCTTCCAATGGAAGCTGGGGAGCGTTTCTGTGCAGGGCTCCATCAGGGATGTCACCCATATGTGAGGACTTATTCCTGCTCTCCATGAAGAACACTTGCTACAGGTGAGTAACTGCTCTTTACTCCTGAGGTGAGAGATTCATCTGTCCAGGAAGATGTTTCAGTGCAAGGAAAAGATAAAGGGAAACCCAGGAATCCTTCAGAAATGTCTGCATTACTTTATCTTTTACTAGTTGGTACTTGGAGTGGAGTAGTGGACTAGTGGTTAGGGCAGCTCAGAGCCAGAAAAACCAAGGTTTAAATCTCATTGGCACTCCTTGTGACCTTAGGCAAGTCACTTAACCCTCCATGGCCTTGGAAGAAAAGGCCTGGCAATCTACTTCTGATTATACTTGCCAAGAAAACCCAGATGCTGCTGGGTCACCAGGAGTCAGCACTGACTTGACGGCACTTAAAAAAAAAAATTCAATGTCAGGGTATATCTCGTGACCAACCTTGAATAAGCAGTGTCATTGGGTGGTTGTTTTTTAATTTATTATTTATCATTTATAATAATTTTACATCCAAGAAACAAATCATTGAATGATACAAAAATGAGCATACTTATACACGAAAATCTATAGAAGAAACAAAGAAAACCTCCCCCAACAAGGAGGTTACAGGGGAAAAAAATTAATAAGTGCCCATTTATATATAGACCTCAAACATAAGGTAATATGGGGAATAGGGTGGTCCATAAAAATGAATTCCTGAATTCCTTTGCTCCCTGGCCTGATTCTGGTTCCATTTAGGTAGAAAACACTGTGTACAATGTTTGAAGCCAATCAAATAATATTTAGGGGTGGCTCAACAAGTTTTGAGATTTCCCCATGGGAGCAGATGACTAAATGTTGCATCATCGTGTATCATCCACTCAGTTCCATGCTGATTACATTTGAGTGCGCCATATTTGAACTAATCTCGTCTCTGAGAGGTGGCAAAGACATTGTACTATTATCTTTGTATCTTTGTTGTTGTTGTTAAGTGCCGTCGAGTCGGAGTCGACTCATGGCGACCCTCTGGATAGCTATCCTAAATTGTGTTCGGTCTTCTGTCAGGCGGCTCATTGTTGACAGACTGGTACCCGTAGCTGCTGTTATTGTATCGATCCATCTCATTGCTGGCCTTCCTCTTTTGCGTTTACCTTCTATCTTGCCAAGCATGATGTCTTTCGCTAATGATCTCTCTCTTCGCATGATGTGTCAAAGTATGAAAGTCAAAGTCTTGTCATCTGAGCTTCTAAGAAAGCTTAGGTCTGATCTCTTCTAGAACCGATTGGTTTGTTCTTCGGCAGTCCATGGCAATACACAGTATTCGTCGCCAGCACCATAATTCAAAGGCATCAATTTTCTTCCTGTCTATCTTTTTCACTGTCCAGCTTTCACATCCATATGATGTTATTGAAAATACCATGGCTTGAACAAGTCGAATCTTTGTATGGAGAGAGACATCTCTGCTCTTGAGAATCTTATCTAGGTCTTTCATAGCCATTCTGCCAAGAGCAATGCGTCGTCTGATTTCTTGACTGCTTGTTGCTTCTTTATTGATAGTTGATCCAAGTAGGTTAAAGTTGTTCATGATTTCAATTTCTTCTCCTTCAACGATGAACCTGTTGATTATGCCAGTTGTCATGATCTTTGTCTTCTTTACATTAAGGTGCAGGCCCATTTTGAGACTATGTTCTTTGATTGTGAGAAGCAAATGTTTCAGATCATCTTCACTTTCAGTCAGTAATGTGGTATCATCAGCATAGCGAAGGTTGTTGATGAGTCTTCCACCAATCTTCACAACTCTGTTATCTTCATACAATCCTGCTTCTCTGATGATTTGTTCTGCATATAAATTAAACAGGTAGGGGGAAAGTATGCAGCCTTGTCTTACACTTTTGCTTATTTTAAACCATTCTGTTTCTCCTTGTTCCGTTCGAACTGTTGCTTCTTGATCAATGTACAGATTTCGCAAGAGAACGATCAGGTGTTCTGGTATACCCATGCTTCTTAATGTGGCCCAGAGTTTCTCATGGTTTACACAGTCAAAAGCCTTGCTATAGTCGATAAAGCACAAATAGATATCCTTTTGGTATTCTTTAGTCTTTTCAAGGATCCATCTCACATCCGCAATGATGTCTCTCGTTCCTCGCCCTTTCCTGAACCCTGCTTGCACATCAGGTAGTTCTTGTTCCAGGTATGGTTGTAGTCTCTTTTGAATAATCTTCAGTAGAATCTTGCTGGCATGTGGGATCAGAGTGATTGTGTGATAATTTCCACAGTCAGTTGGATCACCTTTCTTTAGTATTGGTATAAACACAGATCTTTTCCAGTCAGTTGGCCATGACGCTGTCTTCCATATTTCTTGGCAGAGCCTTGTAAGTATGGTAACAGCTGCATCAGATTGCTGTAATACTTCTATGGGAATGCTATCAATGCCTGGTGCTTTGTTCTTTGATAAGGCTTTCAATGCTGCTTCAACTTCTTCTTTCATCACCAATGGTTCCCGATCATAAGGTACAGGTTGAAACGGCTGTTGGTCCACTTGATCTTTATCATATAAAAACTCTGTATATTCCTTCCACCTTTTCTTGATCTTCTCAGCATCATTCAACATAGAACCTTGAGCATCTTGTAACATTCCAATTCGAGACAGGAACTTTTTCTTTAACTCTCGTAGCTTTAAGAAAGCCGATCTTGTTCTTCCTCTAATAGTTTCTGCTTCTATTTCCTTGCAAGTGTCATTGTAGTACTTTTCCTTGTCCTGTCTTGCTGCACGTTGGAAATCTCTGTTGAGTTCTGCGATTGTCTTTCTTTCTCCTCTGGCTTTAGCTTCTCTGCATTTCTGGGCAATTTTCAGAGTTTCTTCCATCATCCATTTTGGCCGTTTTTGCTTTTTCACCTTTTGTAGAGACTTCTCACTTTCTTCCAACACAACATTCTTGATGTCATTCCATAACGCTTCCGGAGCTCTGTCATTTGTATCTAAAGCAGCAAATCGATTTTGCAGGCAGTCTTTAAATTCCAGTGAGAGTTTGTATCTTTATTCTTTTCATATGGCGAAAAAATGTGGTTTTTATCTCTTGAAGAAATGTCCACCACAATTCTGGGGGCCAAGCTCCCCAGCAAGGAGCAAGTGTTAAGTGTATTTTTACATCACCATATGACATTAAACAAAGGTGTTAGTGAAAGTGCATCTATTGTAACAAGTGGAGTAGAAGCTTACTGGGAAAAGGCCAGGCTTCCTGTTCAAAGAAATGACAAAATTCAAGAAAAAGTAAAGAAATTGTTCATCAGTGGAAACATTTGAAGAAAAACAAAGGGAGAGGAGGGAAACAAGAGGCAAATGAAAAAGAATTCCAGGTTGCAATGAAAACCCTATTTGATGTGGCGCATGCCAATGCAATGTCTTTAATTCATATTCAAGAAGACAAAGAATTCTTAATAGTGCAACGAGAACCAGGGCGCCGCGGCTCAATGGGCGCGATGGACAAGAAACTGGCCAACACGGAAGCAAGATCACAACAGCGAGAAGAAGAACTGAAAAGGCGCAGACAAAAACATGTTGCCGAAGCAGAGGCAACTACAAGCCAAGTTCAGCTGGAAGGATCTTCTTCCTCAGCAGAGTCAAGTGAAGACTCGTCGACATCTGCGGATTCAGATAACGGACAGAAGAAAGCAACTCCACAAACGAAGCGGTTTCAACCTAACAATGTCTGGACCCCAGAGCTTACAGCAGCCCTGGATCGGACAGGGACAACGGATCGCAATGCTCTGTTTGTGGTAGCTGAAACCGCCAGAAGTCTGGGACATTATCCTGGGGAGCTCAATATCAGCCGCTCCAGCGTCAAGCGCCATAGAGAAAAGCACCGTCAGCAACAATGGACGGACCTGCACAATGCATTCAAAGCAGAAGGCAAAACATGCATTGTGCATTGGGATAGCAAGTTATTGCCATCTCTCCTCTGTTCAACCACATCCGTTGACCGCCTTCCAGTTTTGATAACGGCTGTCTCCAATGGAGAAACACAACTTCTTGGTGTACCAAAACTGACATCAGGAACGGGCGAGAATCAAGCTGCAGCAGTTTATGAACTGTTACAGGAATGGTGTTTGGATGAAAAGGTTGCAGGCTTCTGCTTTGATACCATCGCATCGAACACGGGACGTCGATCAGGAGCGTGCATTCTTCTAGAACAGAGACTCCGTCGCACAGTCCTTAATTTGGCATGCCGCCATCACATTTACAAAATAATTCTTGGTGCAGTATTCTCTACATGCTCTGGAGCTTCATCGGGTCCCGATGTCCAACTCTCGCCGGTTCCAAAAGAATTGGGGCTCCCTTGACAAGTCCAACTATCAAACTGGAAAAGACCTGGAGGTGCTGCAACCTGACAGGGATCGCATCATGAAGTTTGCAGAATCCAAGGTTGGCACAGGGCAATCACCGAGATGATTACCTGGAATTCTTGGAGTTAACGATTGTCTGCCTTGGAGGGAATATTCCTAGTTTCAATGTCAAGAAACCTGTAACTTTCCATCATGCCAGATGGATGGCAAAAGTCTTGTACTGTCTCAAGATTTGGATGTTCCGAGGACAACTCAAAGATCTTACCCAACGGGAGGAGTCCTGTGTTCGTGATGTGAGCATTTTCTCCATCCTGATTCATGTGGAAGCCTGGTTTTCTGCCCCTGATGCCACAGTTGCTCCTCGAACAGATTTGGAGATGCTGAAGAAACTACACTCTTACCACAATGACCGTGTTGGAAGAGCGGCCAGAGACAAACTGCAGCAGCATCTTTTGCAACTCGCAAGTTAATCCGTTTCCTGAAACACCTCGACAACACTCAGAAGGAACTGGAGTTGCTCTTCTTTTGTGGTGTGTCGGCCGTTGAACAACTCAATGAGTTTGACTCCTCGCTCAGCCACATCGTTGATCACTGGAAGATTTTTTACTTTCTTCAGACCTTCTTTGAATGATGCATTCTCTTCCCAGTCTTCTGGGTCTTCTGGGTCTGCATTAAGAAAATTACTGTTGATGTCGAGGTGTTTCAGGAAACGGATTAACTTGCGAGTTGCAAAAGATTCAAGTGGTGGAATCATGGAACTTTTCAATCCGACCCGGTTTGGGGGATTTTCGTCTTCTTCATCATCCTCATCGCTTTCATCTGATTCAGCCGGGATCATGGCCGACACTATGGCCCGCTTTGTCGGTGCTGAAACAGCTTCATCGAACAGTGACAGTGCCACAAGCTCCTCTGACACATACCACAGATGCTGCTGCAGTTTGTCTCTGGCCGCTCTTCCAACACGGTCATTGTGGTAAGAGTGTAGTTTCTTCAGCATCTCCAAATCTGTTCGAGGAGCAACTGTGGCATCAGGGGCAGAAAACCAGGCTTCCACATGAATCAGGATGGAGAAAATGCTCACATCACGAACACAGGACTCCTCCCGTTGGGTAAGATCTTTGAGTTGTCCTCGGAACATCCAAATCTTGAGACAATACAAGACTTTTGCCATCCATCTGGCATGATGGAAAGTTACGGGTTTCTTGACATTGAAACTAGGAATATTCCCTCCAAGGCAGACAATCGTTAACTCCAAGAATTCCAGGTAATCATCTCGGTGATTGCCCTGTGCCAACTTGGATTCTGCAAACTTCATGATGCGATCCCTGTCAGGTTGCAGCACCTCCAGGTCTTTTCCAGTTTGATAGTTGGACTTGTCAAGGGAGCCCCAATTCTTTTGGAACCGGCGAGAGTTGGACATCGGGACCCGATGAAGCTCCAGAGCATGTAGAGAATACTGCACCAAGAATTATTTCGTAAATGTGATGGCGGCATGCCAAATTAAGGACTGTGCGACGGAGTCTCTGTTCTAGAAGAATGCACGCTCCTGATCGACGTCCCGTGTTCGATGCGGTTGTATCAAAGCAGAAGCCTGCAACCTTTTCATCCAAACACCATTCCTGTAACAGTTCATAAACTGCTGCAGCTTGATTCTCGCCCGTTCCTGATGTCAGTTTTGGTACACCAAGAAGTTGTGTTTCTCCATTGGAGACAGCCGTTATCAAAACTGGAAGGCGGTCAACGGATGTGGTTGAACAGAGGAGAGATGGCAATAACTTGCTATCCCAATGCACAATGCATGTTTTGCCTTCTGCTTTGAATGCATTGTGCAGGTCCGTCCATTGTTGCTGACGGTGCTTTTCTCTATGGCGCTTGACGCTGGAGCGGCTGATATTGAGCTCCCCAGGATAATGTCCCAGACTTCTGGCGGTTTCAGCTACCACAAACAGAGCATTGCGATCCGTTGTCCCTGTCCGATCCAGGGCTGCTGTAAGCTCTGGGGTCCAGACATTGTTAGGTTGAAACCGCTTCGTTTGTGGAGTTGCTTTCTTCTGTCCGTTATCTGAATCCGCAGATGTCGACGAGTCTTCACTTGACTCTGCTGAGGAAGAAGATCCTTCCAGCTGAACTTGGCTTGTAGTTGCCTCTGCTTCGGCAACATGTTTTTGTCTGCGCCTTTTCAGTTCTTCTTCTCGCTGTTGTGATCTTGCTTCCGTGTTGGCCAGTTTCTTGTCCATCGCGCCCATTGAGCCGCGGCGCCCTGGTTCTCATTGCACTATTAAGAATTCTTTGTCTTCTTGAATATGAATTAAAGACATTGCATTGGCATGCGCCACATCAAATAGGGTTTTCATTGCAACCTGGAATTCTTTTTCATTTGCCTCTTGTTTCCCTCCTCTCCCTTTGTTTTTCTTCAAATGTTTCCACTGATTGAACAATTTCTTTACTTTTTCTTGAATTTTGTCATTTCTTTGAACAGGAAGCCTGGCCTTTTCCCAGTAAGTTTCTACTCCACTTGTTACAATAGATGCACTTTCACTAACACCTTTGTTTAATGTCATATGGTGATGTAAAAATACACTTAACACTTGCTCCTTGCTGGGGACTGAGCTCCTGCCTCAAGCGCAATAATCAAACGATTCCTGCTCTTCAAGATTCCGTTTTATAAAGGCTTTGAAAAAAGCTGTCCGAAGGGTGAAACGTTTGTAATGGTGTTGAGATGAAGTCAGTAAAAAGTGACGGATTCCACTGGGGATACATCCAATCAGCAAACAAAGGGCTAAAATGGCAATTAAAGAAGACTCCACTAATCCAGTTCCAAGTTTAAGACAAAAGGACTGACTGATCGAAGTCTGTAAATCCAAAACTGTTCAAAGAATTGTAAGTGAGCTTCACAGTCCCTCCCCCTGCCCCACAGGGAGCTGATGGAACAGAATCAATCACTCTCTATTTCAGATCTTCAAAGGAGTGACCCTTATCTAAACAATGTGATACAATTGGAGCAGATATAACTTTCATGTTGAGTTGTGATCAATGTTCCTTATGACAAGATGTAATTGGTTTAATCATCCTGACAATATATTTAAAAAGCAAGGACAAATAAGAATATACAGTAAACAACAAAGGATGACGATCAGGTAGTATGCCAGTATATAGAATGGGTAAGTCCAGTAGAAGGATCAGTCCATTTTTCTCCACTCAGTGTGGTAGCACAAAAAGAGCAGTGTATGCAAGAATAATGACCCAAAGTTGAAGCATCTTGCCCATAATTATTGGTACCCTTATAAACCATTCAAATTAGTTTGAATAGAAGAACCACATTCCCATTGCAGTAAAATTAGAAGCACCTGTGATCAACTGTCAGTACTCCATGACTTGAATCAACCAATGAATGATGGCTCTAATCTTTTAAATAGCCACATTCACTCCCTGTTCCATTTCCACAATAGTAAAGACAAGAGAGCTGCCTGAGACTGTCAGAAAAGCCATTATCATCAAACTTCAAAGGGGTACAAGGCCAACTCCAAAGACCTTTGGATTCCTGTGTCTACAGTTCACAATGTTATTCAGAGGTTTTCTGCTCATGGAACTGTCAAGTACCTCCCAGGATGTGGTGGGAAGAGGAAAATTAATCCAAGAAGTCTTAAAAGGTTAGTGTGATCCTTTGAAAAAACAACACATGCAACATTCAAGATGCTTAAGGCTGGCCTAAAGGATTACGGAGTGGTGGTTTCAACCCACACCATATACCACACACTAAAAAAAGAAGGATTGAATGGCAAAAGGCCAAGAAGGACCCCACTGCTCAAAGACAGTGTCAACCTGTTCGATTCAAACTGATATTCTTTAAGCTAAATTCTCATATGTAGATAGTTTCCCAGTTCACTCCATGTCATAATCCTATTTTGTGTATACTAAATATCATATGTACATAGTTTCCCCAGTTAATTCCATGTTATATCCCTGTTTTATGTAAACGTAGGACAAAATGTATGTCCAAGTGTTCAATGTTCAATGTAAACCGCACTGATGAGAAATAGCGTGGTATATAAGAAGTGTTAAATAAATAAAATAAATAAATAAAAAATAACTAGGACTTGAATATGGGCTCACAGATCAAAAAGACCACCAACTCTGGATACCACAAACTGAGGATACTACAGAACCTCTGCCCAGTTCTAGACACAAACGACTTTAAAACGGTATGTCAAGCCATCATCATCCCAGATCTAGATTATTGTAATATCTTTAACCAAGGCCTACCAAAACAAACACTATGCCCACTGCAAATGGTCCAGAACACTGTTGCCAGGATAATAACCAGCACATCCTGACAAGATCTCATCACACCCAAACTAAAAAATTTCCACTGGCTACCAATAGCACAAAGAATCATGAATAAAACAGTCATCACCATCTTTAAACTACTGCAAAACCAATCAACATCCAGCCTCCAAACGCTAATAAGCAAATCCCCAGACTCAAGGTTAAGGTGAGGCAATGAGCAGAATCATCTCACCATCCCAACCCTCAAAAGAAAAAGCACTCAACAATCATGCAACCGAGCCTTCACCCTGTTGCACCCACAATCTGGAATGCTCTCCCAGAACATCCAAGAACTGCCGAAACTATACCAGATCTGTGGAAAAAAACTCTAACCTCACCTTTTCAACAAATTCTTTGGATCCAATTAAATAGGATAACCTCACATGATCACTACTACATTACCTGCTACCTCAAGCCCCGTCTTAAGCCAAGTTTATGCCCCCAACCCCGATCCTATATAAATTAATGCTTTCATTGATGTTGTTACTACCCAAGTTAATGTCACCCCAATTCTATTGCTTTGCAATGTAGTGATATTAATGTTCTATGTAAACCACTTTTTTATTTTTTTTATTCATATTTTTAACATTTTACAGAACAAGTCAACAAGAACATGAAAAACAGAAGCCAGAAAATTCCCCAATGCCTCCCTCCCCACCCGTCTCTTTGCTGGTACATAATCTGGTTTACCTAAACAACCAACCAATGTGGCCACATACTTATAAAGTTGTGGTATCAATGATCGTACTTCTGTCCTATGTTAGCAGTAGCAGCATATTCATCCAGACAGTACCATCCATTTATTTTATGGTCTCCTTTATATATAACTCTTTCATAAGTTGTATTGTATTTGCAGTAAAGACCCACTAGGCTCCACCACAGGTGACCATCCAGCTTAGAAGGATCCTTCCAATTTGAAACTATTAACTTTAACACAGCTGCCATCATACAATTAAAAAGGAAAATTTTCTCTTTTTCCAAGGCAGGAATTCCTGCTAAGGAGCATAGCACTATTATCTGCCAGGATAATGGGGTTTTAAATTGCAATATTCTTTGTATCTTATCTCATACTTGTGACCAAAATAACTTAACGTTAGGGCAGGAAAATACCACATGCACTAAAGTACCTATGGCCTTATGGCAGGACCAACATTTGTTGCCTCTACTTGAATCCCATCTAAATATCCAAGCAGGGGTGATGTAGGCACAATGGCCAAAAATGAGAGAGTGTGTGTAAGGGCAGCAGCTTTTGATACCCTTGTCAAAGGGCCCCATAACAGAGGCCAAACCTTTGAAGGGGTAAGGGTCCTCAAGTCACTTTCCCATATTTTCTTTAACCCTAGAATGTTGAGGGGCATTATCTCTTAACAACTCATAGAGAGTTGAAACAGACCCCTTTGAGTTCTTGACCAGGTTAAACAGTTTGAATAGGCCCTCTCCCTCAGAAAGGTTCTGAATCTTTAGATTATATTTCCCTATACAATGATGCAATTACAGCCATTGATAGTGGCAGGTGTGAGGTAACCCAAACTCATCTTGGAGTTCTGCAAATGACTTCCGAGTCTTCATATTGACTAGCTGCCCTATAGACCATATGCCACACTCTTGCCACAGTTTCCAAGAGACCACTTTCCATCTTATTTTAATTTTTGGGTTGTACCATATTGGTCGTCTGGTTGAAGGAGGATCTCCTCTTCTAGGGTGTCAATTAGTGCCAGAAAGGCATCCTGCATGGCAGTTACAACTCGTCCTACCCTTGAGGAATCAGCATGGTGCATGCCTACCATTAACGGCATCGGTATCGGTGCCACTAACCATTCCTCCAGCTCCAACCATACCGGTTTTTGTACCTCTTCTCCCCCAAAGGTCTACCTGGTTCCCTGTTTAAGAAGACATGCAAGGTGATACCATTGAAAATCAGGGAATTGTACACCACCTCTCAATTTAGCTGCCTTTAATTTTTTTTGTTACAATCCTAGGCATTTTGCCATGCCACAGAAAGCCAACCAGCATATGTTCTAATTCTTTATATATTGAAGAGGGCAAGGATAAGGGCGCATCTCTAGGACATAGTTAATTTTAGATGTAAGGACCATCTTTATTGACTCAAGTCAGCCCGACCAAGATAAGTAAAGGGGGGACCACTTAAGGGTAAAGGCATGCACCATTTCAGTTAACATTTTGACATTAAGTTGCAGGGTTTCCTCAAGTGTAGGACTATATTTTACCCCCAATTATTTAACTGCACGAGATTCCCATACAAATGGAAAGGAGGCTATGACTGAGGAAGGGGTTAGCTTATTAAGTGGAAAAGCTACTGACTTTTTCCAGTTGCTTTTATATCCATAAAGTTTAGAGTAGTCCTCAATTACCTGAAGCACTGTGGCAATAGAAGAAGGCTGCACGAATATAAGATTGTCTGCATATGCTGAAAGTTTAATTTGTCAGTCAGCTAATGTGATACCTTACACTTCAGGTGATTGGTGCAACAACAAAACTAGAGGTTCCAAGGCAATGTTAAATAGGAGGGGGGGGGAGAGGGGGCAACCCTGACGGATGTCACGATGGAGGGAGAAGGATCCTGAAAGCCTCCCATTTGCTAAGATGTAGACTGTTGAGTTTTTGTAAAGCACTTTGACCATATTTATGAAACAGTTGCCAAACCCAAACCAATGAAGGGCTTGAAATAAGAAGGACCATTCAAGCCAATCAAAGCCTTCTCAGCATCTAAGGAAAGCCCTACCCCTGGGATGTTCTTGTGCTGAGCGACCGACAGAATGTTCAATAACAGGCAAGCGGCCGGCAATGAACCCACACTAGTCTGGATGGATTATTAAAGAGATTACCTTTGCTAACCTCTGGGACAGTATTGTTGAAAATAGTTTATAATCCGAGTTCAATAAAGAGATTGGTCGATAATTTTCAAACCTTTGGGAATTCCTACCAGCTTTTCCTAACACCACAATAGTTGCCGCCACAAATGATCCTACATTTAATTGCTGTGTTGAAAGAAGATGAAAATATGACAATAAATGAGGAAAACGTTCTGCCGCAAAAGTTTGATAAAATTCAATAGGTAGGCCATCTGGGGTCACAGCCTTACCCTGGCTCATGGCATTCATTGCATCCCATAGCTCTTGCCCCTGAATCTGCCAGTCAAGGATAGCGGCTTGCTCTACCAAAATACTCAGATGGGATAAATGCCCTAAAAGCTCTTGGAAGGCCTGCGGATCAGATGCTGCCTCAGAGGAATATAAGCGGAAATAGTATGCACAAAATGATTCTAGGATTTCCTCCCTCTTAGTATGAGGTTGTTGATGTTCATCCATAATGACTTCACTTCTAGATTTGACTGATCTAACCTTAAGGGTATTAGCAAGGAGCCTACCTGCTTTATTTTGTTCTGCATAGCATCGTGCTTGTTATGTTGCATAACTTGCTCTGCTTCTGCACTGAGAATAATGTTGTATTGATATCTCAACTGCTGTAGATGGAGCAAAATATAAGGGTCTGATCTCTGAATTAAGAGCCTTTTTTCCCCACTTAAATTTGTTCATCCAGAGCATGTAGGTGCAGTTTCTCCTGGTGATTGTTGAGTAAATAGAGGATATAAACGCCTCCCACCATGCCCATGCAGGAGTAGCCTCTGGCAGACTGACTTCAAAATATTCTTTTATGGCCTGACGGATGGTGTCACAAAACCCCTCATCCTAGAGGAAAGTCCTTCGAAAAGACCATGATGAGGAGGGAGAAGTGTTGCTATAGGGATGGAGGGAGAGCGTGATTGCCGCATGATCATACATATGTGAGATAAGTATCTCTGCTGCCCTGACTCTGGGAATTAGGGATTTAGACACAAGAAAAAAGTCTATACGCGAGTGAGATTTATGGGGAAATGAAAAAAATGTATAATCCATTCTGTGGGATTTCGTTGCTGCCAAATATCAGCAAGAGCAGCTGATTGCATAAAGGAAGTCACTACTACTGAAGCTTTAGTTTGATCACTCCGCTTATAAGGTTGGTGATCAATTAGGGGTTCAAGAACTAAGTTAAAATCTCTCATCAAAATAATTTCACGCGGGGCTGAATCATGTATCTCTGTGGCAATTGTTTGAAAGAACTTTGGGCTATCACAGCTGTGAGTATAAATGTTAACTACTGCCAGGCACTGACCATTCAACTTGGGAAGGATGTTAGCCCATCTCCTTTCCAAGTCAGCCCTTGTTTGTTCAGTTACCGGGGCTAACACCTTGAGGACTAAAATTGCAACCTCATTCTTTTTATGACATGCTGCCGAGTGCCTAACCAAAATAAAATGACCATTCACCAACTTTTTGTTTTGTCAGTGGAAAAATGAGTTTCCTGCAACAGAATCACATCTGTCCACTCTTTTTGACAGTATACTAAGAATTCTTTCCTCTCTATTGAGTTTTTAATACCCTTAACATTCAGAGATAAGAACTTAATAGCACTCACAGGACATATTTATTTATTTATTTATTTATTTTTATTTAACTGCATTTATATACCACTTTTCATCGAAGCAGGATACCACATATGTTACCTTATGCACACTTGCATCCAGTTCCATAGCATTCACAATGAAAGACAAGACCAGCAAAGAGACAAACCCATCTTACAAAGGAAAGAACTGCTTGAGTGAGCCAGTGCTATCACAAAACTACCACATTAGAATCCATCAACCCAAATTGGACACATTACCTCCCCCTCCCTCTTCCAATTTTTTTGACCTTTATTAACTGCAAGGCCTTTTGCCCCATTAATAGTCATTAGTGTCTTTTGTCAAAGCATCATCCAAACTCTACCCTCTATTCCCACCCTTCCATGTTCCATTGTAGTCCCAACCTTTTGATTCCATCTCAATCTGTAGTGTCCTCCCTATACAGCCTCCATCGATGGTGATTTGCCTACACCTAGGAAAGAACAACCCAAACTATGGTTACACAATGCAAGGTTCCACCTTAGGAACCACCACCCAGGAAAAAGATATAGGCATCATTGTGGATAACATGTTAAAACCCTCGGCCCAGTGTGCAGCGGCGGCCAAGAGAGCAAATAGAATGCTAGGTATCATAAGGAAAGGAATGTAAAGTAGAACAAAGGATATTATAATGCCTCTATATCGTTCCATGGTGAGACCGCACCTTGAATATTGTGTGCAATTCTGGTTGTTGTATCTTAAAAAGGATATAGTGTTATTAGAAAAGGTTCAGAAAAGAGCCACCAAAATGGTAAAGGGGATGGAAGGATACCCCTATGAAGAAAGGCTAAAAAGGTTAGGGCTCTTTAACCTGGAAAAGAGACGGCTGAGGGGAGATATGATAGAAGTCTATAAATTAATGAACGGAGTGGAAGGGGTAAACGTAGATCAATTGTTTACGTTATCAGAATATAGAAAGACTAGGGGACATGCAATGAAGCTACAGGGTAAGCTATTTAAGACTAATAAGAGAAAATATTTTTTCACTCAGCATGTAATCAAACTCTGGAATTCGTTACCGGAGGATATAGTAAAGGCTGTTAGTGTAGCTGGGTTTAAAAAAGGTTTGGACAAGTTCCTGGAGGAAAGGTCCATAAACCATTATTAAAAAGGGACCCAGGATATTAATGCTTGACCCAATACAAGCATTGTAGAACCTGTGTCTTTTGGGGAAACCACTAGGTACGTATGACCTAGATTGGCCACTGCTGGAAACAGGATACTGGGCTCGATGGACCTTAGTCTGGCATATCTTATGTTCTTATTAAACAGTCAAATCAAGGGATCCTACAGGCATTTCTATCCCTGACAGAATGTTCTGTAGGTGTCTTAGTCATTACTATTGCATCAGGATTGCCTCCTGTTGTTCCCAATAAGCCTGTAAAGTGCCCGGGTCCTCAAAAGTCCTCGTCTGGTTATGCAGCTTTACCCTGAGCCTCACAGGAAAAAATAGCCCATATCATGCCTGGAACTGTTGGAGGCGCGGTCTGCAAGCAAGGAGTTGCTTGTGCCTCTCAATGGTCGCATTATTAAGGTCAGGGAAAAGGCAATCTTACTGCCCTCAAACAGTATCGGTGCCTGGGCTTTAGCTGAAGTCATTATCTGGGCCACTTCTTGGTAGCGGAGCACACGGATGATCACAGGCCACGGCTGCATAGTATGAAGTCCCGCTTGTGCTGGTACCCAATGGGCTCTTTCAATTTCAAAAGAGCGTGAGAATTCTAATCACAGTATCTTCAGTATCAGATTCTCCAGATACGCCACAGCGTTAGTGCCCTCCACCCCTCTGGGATTCCTAGGATGAGAATATTCCTGTGCGATCTGTTTTTCAGCTCTTCTAAGCTACATTCCAATTGCACAATTTGTTTCCCGTTCTTTGACACTTGCTTCGTGTGCTCCTCCTGAGCAGCGAGTCTTGTATCCATTTTATCCATTCTAGCAGTAAGTATACTCATCTGCTCCTTTAAGTCCTTTATATCAGATTGAACTCCATTGAGAGATTCACCATTCGCTGCTACCATTGCATGAACTGCTCGGATTTCCGCTAATAATTCTTGCTTGCCTGCCGCAGTTTCACGCTGATTCACCATCTAGTGAGGAGATGGAGGGTCAGACTTTGCTCTTTTTACCCCGGCATTCTGCCCCACTGAATACTCAAGACAGGTGGGTTTGCTACCAGACATGCTCCAGAAGAGGATATTTACCTCTGGGGGTACAGTTCTCGTTCTATGGGAGAGAGAGGCAGAATTAGCCATAGGATTCTTGGGAGGTGAAAACTATGTGGCCATTCTGTACCGCTCTTGGGTCCGCCCCTCCCCCTCATGTAAACCATTTTGACTGATAGAGAAAGCAGTATATTAACCCTGTTAAATAAATAAAGAAAGAAATATAAAGTCACACCTGATCTTTGCTCCAATCGACCTTGAGAAACCACAATCCTTCTGGTAAAATGTTCCGTGGAGAGATGAAACCAAACTTAAGCTCTTTGGCAATGCAGACCAGCGATACATTTACAGGTGAAGAAATGAAGCTTACAAGGGAAAAAAAACCAACCTTCCTACAGTTCAATATGGTGGAGGTTCCATAATATTGTGGGGCTGTTTTGCTGCCTCAGGAACTGGAGGCCTGGAACATATTGATCACAGCTTACTCAATGTAAATTGCTATCATAGTCACACGATTCAGCAATGAGCCACATGCTACTGGCCGCAACGGCAATGGTTCTCTCCAAGGAAAGAGACTGCTGGGTCAGACCTTAGTGCAGGACATAGCACCTCATGACTTAGACTCCTTCAATATCAGTGGCTCTTTCAGTTTATATATGATTATCACCTACTCCTGTTTAATTTTTGTGAACATGTATCTCTACATTGCTACTTATTCTGATTGCATCATATTTATTTAACAGGTTTCCTAAACCACTTTATCATTTCAATCAAAGCAGTTTACATTGAAACTTAAACTTGGTAATGTACATTAAACGGGGACATAGTAACATAGCAACATAGTAAATGACGGCAGATAAAGACCAGCGTGGTCCATCTAGTCTGCCCAGCAATATGGCAGGAGTAGGTGCACCCCTTCCCATGTCTTTAGGGAGTAGGTGCACCCCTACCCATGTCTTTATGGAGTAGGTGCACCCCTTCCCATGTCTTTAGGGAGTAGGTGCACCCCTACCCATGTCTTTGCTTAGTGGTGAGTAGTATAATGGGTACACTACTCGTCAAACTGATTGACAGGTGAGATAAGGATGACAGGAGCCAATCAGTGTTCACTTCCGGTGTATGTCCCGCCTTAGGCCATGCCCCCTCCAATAGAAGTGAATGGTGAGTTAGCCCCGCCCACTCCCGCCCCAAACTGTTGACAGGTACCAATCAGCGTCCACTTCCATTGCATGTCCCGCCTTAGGCCATGCCCCCTCCCATAGAAGTGAATGGTGAGTTAGCCCCGCCCACTCCCACCCCCAGGCATGGCCACCACCCCCACTTGACATGCCTCCACCCCGCCCCAAGGATTACATCATCCAATCAGCGTCCACTTCCGGGTTTGTGCCACACCCATGCCCCGCCCCACAATATGGCATTAGCCAATCAGCACCCACATCTGGGTTTGTGCCCCACCCACAGCCTCCCACCCTCAACCACACCCCTGCCTACATCATCAGAAATGACATCACCGGAAACAGGTTGTCATCAGAAATGGACTGTCCTTTTTTGCTGACATCACCGGAAACAGGGTGTCATCAGAAAAGGGCCGTGTCCTTTTCCGATGACCTCAGCGGAAGCAGAGTGACTGACTTCGGAAATGTGTTTTGCTTCTGGTTAATGTTTACATCTGCAAAAAGCAGGAACTCTGGAAAAAAATGCTTTTCTCTCTCTCCCACTTCCCCAGTTATTTTTTCTCACAAAAGATTCTTAGCACAGCACAGGGCTTTTCACAGATGCACAGACAGGGTAGAAGCTTTTCTTTACAAATGTTAAACCTCAATTAACACATCTTTTGTTAGAGAAACCACTGCTGTCTATGTGATAGAATTTTGCTTTTAAGACCTCATGGTTAGAGAAAAGTATTCTGGCAAACACAGTGTAAGTTCAGACTGAAATACAGAGAGAGAGAGACCTGAGTTCAAATCCCCCTAATACAGCTATTTTTTGGAGAGAGAGAGCTGAGTTCAAACACAGCCACAGCTATTTTTTAGTGCCTTTGAAAAAACCAATACGGAGAGACAAGTCTAAACATGCCTCTCTAGGGTGTGGTAACATGTGATTGGTTGAAACAAGAGGTCTGTTCTGAGCATGCTCCAGGTGTTCTGAGCATGCTCCTGGTGTAAGGCTGTGTGTCCTGTGTGGGAGAACATTTTAACAAAGAGATTCAAAAAGAAACAATGGCTCTTTTTGGAACACCAAGCAGAATTTCCAGCAGGGCACACAACATTAATTACTTTCTTAAGGACCGTGATGCTGCTGCTGAGGGGTATCCACCAATTGAAAATCCATTTGAACAACAGGAGAGTCCGGCAGAGCCTGAAGAAGAAATAACAGAGATTGTAGATTATCCAGATGCCCAAATATTTTTCGATTCTCAAGAACCCTGCGATTCTGACACCCAGATTGACTTAACATCTGACAACACAATGGATCCAGAGGATATAGAATTATATCACGCCGCTGTAGCTGCAGAAACAAACTGTTTATTAGAAGAACTAGGATCAGCAGAGGTAAGAGAAGGTTTTTTTTATTTAGAAAAGTGTTATAGAAGAAGAGGTGGTTCACACTGACATTATTTTGGGGTTTTTTGTAGGGAAGTGACGAATCTCTGCTCCTACAGGAGCTAGAGGACATACAAGCAACCAATCTAAGCTGTTTGTGCTTTCTCTGTACATATCAAAGGGAGGCATTTGATGTCATAGCCAGCCAAAAGGACTACACAAAACCTGATGAAATAAACACATTGAAATCTGCTATACAAGCAACGGTGGGCTGTATTATCAGGAAATGCTGGCAGGGCGTTATGCATAGAGACTGTACAGCTTGTGTAATATATGCTCCAGGGCAAAGACATCATGATTGTTTGTGGTGGGGACCCAAGGAAATACAGCAGAAAATCCATAAAACTTGTAACAGGTTGTGTCTAGGATATTGTAAATGTTGCCATGATTGTTGGTCATAAAATGAAAGCAACTGCCCTAGTTTATGCAAATTTGAATTTTTTGTTTGAACTCATCAGAGATTTTAATACCAGTAGAAATCCAGGACAACTGCTCAATATTTTGCTTAGATCTGTGGCAGACGGCGATATAGAACTAGTGGAAGGTTTAATCTGTGACAGAGATTATAGATCGTTCTTTAAAAAACACCAAGTTCTGTAAAAATTGACTTTTTATGAAAATGTATGTATTTCCAGAATCTATTAGTTGAACATACAGATGAACAAAAATTATATGTATGCCTTTATATTTTTTTAAAAACTTGTAATGCTCAAATGAATCATTTCACAAGATGAAAACATTTTATTTGAAATAAAACATTTTGAACCTTTGTGTGGTGTGTTTTAGGAATGCCTAGTTAATCAATAGGTGTGCCTTACACAATAGGCCGCATGATAAGAATGTGAAGAGCAGAGCTCTATTGTAGAACTAAAATCCACTTAAGACATCTGGGGATGGGGGAATGTGTATTAGCCACATACACAATATATAGCATCTATTACAATGTACTGTCTGCGGAAAAAAAGGCAGTGTGAATTAGCCAGGTCGTATGATAAGATTATGAGATCCAGAGATATTTCAGTTAAAGAGTCTGGGGGGCTGTAAATCCCATCAAAAGAATTTCATTTTAAAAAGCTGCAGTATATTTCAGCAGCCAGACGAGATCACATAGTCTCTCTACAGCCTGTATCATCTGCAATTCTTCTTCAGACATGGTGGGTAGATATGATTCTTACTTTTTTAAAAAAAATATTGTTGGCTATGCAATGTTTCTGTCTCTTATGATGGTCTTTAAAAAAAGTAGGAGCAGAAAAAGGGGGTTACAAATAAACTTTCTCTTACAAAAAGAAGGCAACAACGAACGTTAAAAGGTATGACCTGTGGTTTTAATTTTCCAGCAGCCATGCTCTTTATAATGTGCCTCAGCCTTTAATCTTTTTTATTTTAGACCAAGAAGATGCTACAAAACAAGATGACCAGCCTAATCAACAGACGGCACCCTACAGAAAAAATAAACTTTCTCTTACAAAAAGAAGGCAACAAAGAATGTTAAAAGGTATGACCTGTGGTTTTTAATTTTCCAGCAGCCATGCTCTTTATAATGTGCCTCAACCTTTAATCTTTTTTTTATTTTAGACCAAGAAGATGCTACAAAACAAGATGTCCAGCCTAACCAACAGACGGTACCTTATAGAAAACCAAAAGACAAGCAGAATTGTGAGTATTCTGGTTTTATCCAACACATATATTTTAAGGTCTCTGTAAAAGAAAAAAAAAGTATTAGCCCCTATGTTTTCTTTTTCAGACCGAGAAAATGTTAGAAAACCAGCGGCTATGGGAGAGAAGTCTAACAGGAAAAGATCACACAACGAAAGTTTTTCTGACGGTGAATCTACACAAGCCGGTACAGAATACGGAGGGCTTGGTGAAAGATATGTCTGATCACAGTGTTTCAGAGGACAGCCTCAACCTTTAATCTTTTTTTTTTTATTTAAGACCAAGAAGATGCTACAAAACAAGATGTCCAGCCTAACCAACAGACGGTACCTTACAGAAAACCAAAAGACAAGCAGAATCGTGAGTATTCCGGTTTTATCCAGCTCCTAAATTTTTAGGCCGCTGTAAAAGAAAAAAAAGTATTAGCCCCTACGTTTTTCTTTTTCAGATCGAGAAAATGTTAGAAAACCAGGTCCTTGGTCTTAAATAAAAAAAAAAGATTAAAGGTTGAGGCTGTCCTCTGAAACACTGTGATCAGACATATCTTTCACCAAGCCCTCCGTATTCTGTACTGGCGTGTGTAGATTCACCGTCAGAAAAACTTTCGCTGTGTGATCTTTTCCTGTTAGACTTCTCTCCCATAGCCGCTGGTTTTCTAACAGGAAAAGATCACACAGCGAAAGTTTTTCTGACGGTGAATCTACACATGCCGGTACAGAATACGGAGGGCATGGTGAAAGCCATGTCTTTGATCACAGTGTTTCAGAGGACAGAGCAAATAATCTTGCATTAGGCCCCGCTGAAGAATCAGAACCAGTTAGCTATGTTCAGTTTGTGAAAAGGTGGGATCGTAAATTGGACAAGTTTAATGGTGTAATTTATTCAGAGGAATTTCGGTTTATTAATTTAGACAGGGTAACATCATTATCTGGCTCAATTCACCATTCGGCAAGGTATTCAACATATTCTGGATGAGGTTAGCAGCAGGGTTTCACCCAGTGATTATGTACAGGTACATCTACAGTCATCTCTTTTTCACAATTCCTTGTATTCTGGAAAGTTAAACCCAGAAGCATTAGACGCTGACGATTTCTTAAATCAGTAAACTCCTTCAGAGTCACAGAGAAATCCAGATTTGTGATATATTCCGTGTTGTTGTACTTGTCATAAGAAATCGAGGTGGGGGAGCTCGTAGGGTCTTAAAGACTATACCATTTAGCCATATTATTCATAAGAAAAGGATGTATTTGATAGACTTGAACAACACTGATAATAACCTGTGTTTTGCAGGTAGCCTCACAGCCCTCATGTCAGGTAAAAATGACAGATGTCGAATTGTTAGAAGGTGCTAAAAAACTACATAATGAATTGGGCTGGCCGGTACATAGAAAAGTCATGCTCGATGATGTAGCAATATTTGAACAGCATTTAAAGATAAACATACGCGTTGTGCTTTACACATATTCATGGGTTTGTTTTAAGACATCAGACAGACCTGTGTTCCCTAAGACTGTGTTCTTGTTGCTACACGATGACCATTTCTATGGTATAACCGATGTCAAAAAATTCTATGGGGAGTGCAACTTCTGTAGTTACTGTCAGAAACCATACAGTCACGATCATAATTGCACATTATGGTGCCGTCTTTGTTTGACACTAACGTGTGCGAATAATTTTGGTGTACAACAGAGATGCCCTAATTGCAAACTCTTTTGTCGTTCTAAAGAGTGTTTAGATAGACACGCGTATCTGGCTCTGAAAAAAGAAGTGGCATGTTTATCTAAGATACTGTTCCAGAAATGTGAGTCTTATGTGGACAAGAAACATAAGTGCGAGGGCCGGCATTGTAAACTATGTCGCAAGCCCCTAACCGGGGATGGCGTCCACTTATGTTTTATGACCCCTATTGGTAAAACTGAAACATCTGAAAAGTATATTTTTTATGATTGTGAATGTATGCAAGAAACAGGCTGGCATGTCCCTAATTACATATATGCGACAGACTTAAATGATGAAAGAAACTGGGAATTCAAGGGTCTCGAATGTATTTCTGCCATTATAGAGATTTTTTGTGACAAAAAATTTAAAGGCTACACCTTCATAGCCCATAATTCCAAAGGCTATGACGGGTATTTTGTTCTTAAACAACTGCTTAAGGAAAAGATGAACACAGGGCTGCTGGTTCAAGGTGCTAAACTTTTACAAATTATTGTTGAACCTTTGACTATCCATTTTATAGACTCTCTAAATTTCCTGCCTATGAAACTTAGCAAACTTCCGCAAGCCATGGGTTTTACAGACAGCAAGGGGTACTTTCCGCACTTTTTAATACTCTGGAAAATCAAAATTATGTGGGCCCCATGCTGGGTGTTGAATATTACGGTGTGAGTAACATGTTGCCTGAAGAAAAAGAGGAATTTTTACAATGGTACAAGGACAATCAGCATAAAACTTTTAATTTGCAAAAAGAGCTGGCTTATTACTGTCAGCAGGATGTATCTATTTTGCGGCAGGCCTGTGTTCTCTACCGAGCTGAAATCATGAAAATGACAGAGAAAGAAGTATTTGTAGAGCATGGTGACATCTCAGAAATTCAAACAAGGTGTTTAGACCCCTTTCCAATGTATAACCCTTGCATCTGTATGTATGGCTATGTTCAGATTAATGTTTTTAGAACCCAAAACTGTGGCACTCATTCCATCAGATAACTATCACTGGCAGACAAAGAGATATTCATCCCCATCTATTCAATGACTGATGTATGTAGAGGCCAAAGAAAATATACAGATCACACATGCTCTGAAAGGTGGCAAAAATAAGGTGGGGTCTTATTTTCTTGATGGCTATGCCATGATCGGTGGGGTAGAAACAGCTTTTGAATTTAATAGTTTTCACCACGGCTGTCCGAGCTGTTATAACGATAAAGACCAGAATCCTGTAGCAGCCACGACCTATGGTTTTCTTTATTACAAAACACAGCTAAAAGCTGCATTCCTGGAAAGCCGGGGGTTCAAGGTCATAAGTCTATGGGAGCACGAGTGGAAGCAGATGGCAAAAGAAAATGACGGGGGCTGTGCAGATTTCCTGGCTGACTCCGCATTACCGCAACCTCTGATTCCACGAGATGCCCTTTTTGGGGGTAGAACAAATGCCATTTGTCTGTACCACAAAACGAGACCTGGGGAAAAATACACTTCTATGATTTTAGCAGCCTATACCCTTTTGTCAATAAAACAAAGGAATATCCAATAGGCCATCCACAAATCATTTATGACAAATTTGGTCCCCCTACAAAGTACTTTGGTTTTATAAAAGCAAAAGTATATCCACCACAAAAGCTCTTTTTCCCGGTGTTATCCATACGGTTGGGTGGCAAGCTTATGTTTCCACTGTGTCATACGTGTGCTGACACATGGCAACAGGAAATGTGTGCCCACACAGATGAGGAGAGAGCTTTTGTGGGGACTTGGTGTACGGTGGAGATGAATTTAGCCATTGCAAAAAGGTATGTGGTTGTTGAAATCTATGAAATCTGGTCTGCACGCAAACACACCCCCTCTTTTCTAAAGAAATCAGCTATGTACACATTTCGTTTTTCAGTATCATTGCACCATCGAGGGTAGCCAGAAGCCTCTTGTTTTTGACGGAGGTGCATTTTGATGTATTCAGAAAAGAGATTATCAGATTTTTGCTCGAAATGCCAGACTCTCCTGTAGTTCAAATGAATTTTCAATCGGTGGATACCCCTCTGCAGCGGCATCACGACCCTTAAGAAAGTAATTAATGTTGTGTGCCTTGCTGGAAATTCTGCTTGGTGTTCCTAAAAGAGCCATTTTTTCTTTTTGAATCTCTGTGTTAAAATATTCCCCTTACACAGGACACACAGCCTTACACCAGGATCATGCTCAGAACACCTGGAGCATGCTCAGAACAGACCTCTTGTTTCAACCAATCACGTGTTACCACACCTTAGAGAGGCATGTTCAGACTTGTCTCTCCGTATTGTTTTTTTCAAAGCCACTAAAAAATAGCAGTATTAGGGGGATTTGAACTCAGCTCTCTCTCTCCAAAAAATAGCTGTATTAGGGGGATTTGAACTCAGGTCTCTCCCTCTCTCTCTGTATTTCTGTGTTTGCCAGAATACTTTTCTCTAACCATGAGGTCTTAAAAGCAAAATTCTATCACATGGACAGCACTGGTTTCTCTAACAAAGATGTGTTAATTGAGGTTTAACATTTGTAAAGAAAAGCTTCTACCCTGTCTGTGCCTCTGTGAAAAGCCTGTGCTGTGCTAAGAATCTTTTGTGAGAAAAAAGAACTGGGGCAGTGGGAGAGAGAAAAGCATTTTTGTTTTCCAGGGTTCCTGCTTTTTGCAGATGTCAGCATTAACCAGAAGCAAAGCACATTTCCGGAGTCAGTCACTCTGCTTCCGCTGAGGTCATCGGAAAAGGACACGGTCCTTTTCTGATGACAGCCTGTTTCCGGTGATGTCAGCAAAAAGTGACAGTCCATTTCTGATGACACCCTGTTTCCGGTGACATCATTTCCGATGATGTAGGCAGGGGCGTGGTTGAGAGTGGGAGGCTGTGGGTGTGGCACAAACCCGGAAGTGGGTGCTGATTGGCTAATGCCAATATTGTGGGGCAGGGCATGGGCGTGGCACAAACCCGGAAGTGGGCACTGATTGGATGATGTCATCCTTAGGGGTGGGGACGGGGGGGTGTCAAGTGGGGGCAGTGGCTACGCCTGGGGGCAGGAGTGTGGCGGGGCTAACTCGCCATTCACTTCTATGGGAGGGGGCGTGGCCTAAGGCAGGACATACACCGGAAGTGAACGCTGATTGGCTCCTGTCATCCTTATCTCACCTGTCAATCAGTTTGACGAGTAGTGTACCCATTATACTACTTTCCTAAAATAAGAGTAGAAAATCATAACTTTATCTGTCTCCAGAGCCAGAGTAACTAGAAGGGCGGACCTATGCATAATAACCTCTAAGGAGTTCTCTAAGAACCCCGCTAGGTCCCTTCCCCCCAAAGAAATAGCCCCAGGGGCATCCCTTTGACCACTAGCCCCATGAGACAAGTATTGTACTTGAGTCAAAGGAGGAAAATACTCTGGAGAGATCTTTAATACCTCTCAAAAGTCTGATGTTATTATGTTGCATTTGATTTTCTAAATACTCTGTCTTCCGAGACAGTACAAACTTGTCCTTGATCTGAGCTCCGACCAGCTCCCGGAGATGGCCCAGCTCCTGCTCCAAAGCGAGAATTCTCCCTGTTTGCTGCTCCTGGACAGTGGAGACAATACCAAAATTCATCTTAACCTGTATTTACAGTTCCCACAAGAGCTCCACAGAAAGAATTCACGGTAGCAATCGCATCCCATAGCACCTTCATTGAAATCACCTTCAGTCTCAGCAAGGTTTTAATCTCAGAAGCTGGCAAAACTGCTGCCTGCAGCGATGTAACCTCTATAGCCGCTGTTATAGCCACAACTTCCTTTTCTCTTGAAGTCTCATCCACCACAGGAGTTGCCTCTGTCACCGGAGAGCCATCTTTGCCATCCCTCCAAGGCGTGCTCATCGGCAGGCCGGTGTGAAGCATACCTCTATCTGACCAGATGCTCTTGGGTCTCAGCAGGGGAGTTCGCAGCTCCATAGAGATCTGAACACCTTAAGCGCACAGAGCCAAAACATCCTCCAATGGCCCCTTTGTAGACGCTGCTCCTGCACCAGAGGAAAAACTGCGCCAGGGTTTTCTGTCTCATGGAGCTTAACACAGAAGGAACCGAGGGTAGGTACTCCTGCTTTCATTTTCTGTGGCCCATATCAATGGCCACAAAGCACCGCTCCGATAGAGCACAAGCAAAAGAAACGCAGCTACACTCCGACAACACTTCCTGCCACCACCTTACATCCTTCCCCTCATCTGAATTTTCTTTTTTCTTATTTGCTTTGTATATTCAAAAAAATCTTATAAATATTTTTTAAAAAAATTACCACGAGAAAAGAAGCAAAGAGCATTACAGGAAACTAAAAATGATAAAGAAAATTATTTAAACAGCACAGAATAAGAGACAAGCCTTAATTCAACTTGCAGGCCCCATGCTTCCCTACAGCATGTAGAAACATAGAAACATGATGACAGAAAAAGACCACATGGCCTATGTAATCTGTCCTTCCATAACAGCAACTACAACAGTCCACTTTTTACCTTTAGAGATCCTCTGTGTTGGTCCCATGCTTTTTTGAATTCAGTTACAGTCCTCATCTCTACCACCTCCACTGGGAGACTATTCCATGGATCCACTACTCTTTCCGTAAAGAAATATTTCCGCATATCACTCCTGAATCTATCTCCCTTCAACCTCATCCCATGTCCCCTCGTAGCAGAACTTGCTTTCAATTGAAAGAGGCTCTCTCCCTGAACATTTATGCCACGGAGGTATTTAAACATCTCAATCATATCACCTCTATCCCGCCTTTCCTCTAAGGTGTACATATTAAGATCCTTAAGTCTGTCCTCATATGCTTTATAATGAAGCCCACTAATCATTTTAGTAGCCACCCTCTGCGCCGACTCCATTCTGTTCACATCCTTTTGAAGGTGCGGTCTCCAGAATTGCACACCATACTCCAAATGAGGTCGCACCAAAGACTTATACAGAGGCATTATCACCTCCTTTTTTCTGCTAGCCATTCCTCTCCGTATGCACCCAAGCATCCTTCTAGCTTTTGCCGTCGCCTTTTCTACCTGTTTAGCTACTTTAAGATCATCAGACACCACCCCGCCTAGGTCCCGCTCTTCTTTAGTGGACAAAAGTACTTCACCTCCTATACTGTATTGCTCCCTTGGATTGCTGCAGCCCAAATGCATGACCTTACATTTTTTAACATTAAATCCCAGCTGCCAAATTCTAGACCATTCTTCAAGCTTAGCTAGATCCCTCCTCATGTTATCTACACCTTTCTGGGTGTCTACTCTATTGCAGATTTTGGTATCATCTGCAAAGAGGCAAACCTTACCCGACAGCCCTTCCGCTATATCACTAACAAAGATGTTAAAAAGAATCGGACCAAGGACAGATCCCTGGGGCACACCACTGGTAACATCCTTCTCCTCAGAGTGAGCTCCATTTACTTGTACTCTCTGTCGCCTACCACCCAACCAATTTCTAACCCAAGCAGTAACTTTAGGGTCCATCCCTAGGGTGCTCAGTTTGTTTATAAGTTGCCTGTGAGGAACAGTGTCAAAGGCTTTACTGAAATCTAAATACACCACATCTAGAGCTATCCCTCGGTCCAACTCCCTGGTCACCCAGTCAAAGAAATCAATCAGATTTGTCTGACAAGACCTGCCTCTGGTGAATCCATGCTGCCTCGGATCCTGTAATCCGCTGGACTCCAGAAACCTCACTATTTTCTCTTTCAGCAGCGTTTCCAATAATTTACTCACCACTGAAGTTAAACTAACCGGCCTGTATTTTCAACCACATCCTTACTTCCGCTTTTGTGTAAAGGCACCACATGAGCCTCTCTCCAGTCCTTTGGCACCACTCCTGACTCCAACGAGGCATTGAAAAGGTCAGTCAGTGGAGTTGCTAGAACGTCCCCAAGTTCCCTCAGTATTCTAGGGTGTATCCCATCCGGTCCCATCGCTTTGTCTACTTTAAGTTGAGCTAGTTTCTCACGAACACAGTCTTCTGAAAATTGTTCAAGATGTCTCTCACTTCTGTTCTTATTTGTGGGTGTTTTCTGAGGTCCTGCTCCTGGTTATTCATCTGTGAACGCAGAATAAAAATATTTGTTAAGCAATTCCGCTTTATCCTTATCAGATTCTACATATTCCCCCCCTGCACCCTTGAGTCTGACAATACCACTTTTGCCCTTCCTCTTCTCACTAATATATCTGAAAAAATGTCTTATCCCCCCATTTTATTGCATTGGCTATTTCCTCCTCCTTTTGAATCTTTGCCTTCTTGACTACTTTGCTAGCTTCTCTAAGTTTTTCCAAATACAGATGCCTGTCTTCCTCTCTCTGTGATCTCTTGTATTTCATGAAGGCCTCCCTCTTTTTCTTCAGTTTTTCAGCTACTTCCTTCGAAAACCATAGCGGTCTCCTTTTCCTTTTGCCTTTATTTACCATTTTAACAAAAAGGTTGGTTGCCCTTAAAATATCCCCTTTCAGTTTTGCCCACTGTTTTTCTACATCCCCCAGCTCTTCCCATCCCACTAACGACTCCCTGAGGTATTGGCCCATCTTCGCAAAGTTAGTCTTCCTAAAGTCTAAGATCCTCACCTTGGAATAGATTCTAACAGCCCTAGTCCTAATACTGAACCATACCATCTGGTGATCACTGGATGCAAAATGATCTCCCACTACAACATCAGTCCAGTATGGCTCCTTCACGTGTGGGGTCTGTTACCAACTGCCTGAATAGTTCTCCCTGTAGAGAATCCAGGATCTCCTTACTTCTTGATGATACTGCAGCAGGAATGTGCCAATCAACATCTGGCATATTGAAATCTCCTATCAGTAGCACTTCCACTTTCCTAGCAATGCTGCATATGTCTTCAATTAACTCTCTGTCCACCTCTTCCTCTTGTGAGGGAGGTCTGTATATCACAACAATGCAAATAGATTTCTCTTTCCCTCTTTCTAGTTTAACCCACAATGCCTCCTCTCTCCCTTTTAAGCTCTGTAATTCCAAAGCTTTAATAGAAGTTTTTACATATAGTGCCACTCCTCCTTTCCTTCTTCCTACTCTGTCCTTTCTGAATAAAGTATAGCCAGGTATAGTTACATCCCAATCATGGTTTTCTGTGAACCATGTTTCTGTATTTATTTATTTATTTAACAGTTGCTTATATACCGCTACCTTCCACAGATCAGGTGCGGTTTACAATGAATGAGAAATGAACAGAAAAACAGGTCTGTTTTACATGAAACATTAGATAACTAGGTACAATTTGCTAAATACATTAAACATGGTTGAACTATGTATAGTGAATAATTTGTTCTATAACAATCAAACTATTAGATATTTCGAACTATTTACATATTTCTATTTACAGAATTTACAGATAGTTATTAAATCAACTTTAATTGTAGTTAAATTGAAGAAAAATTGGAATTGGTATTCGCTGAGATATCTTGGAATTGGTATTCGCTGCGATATCTATTAGCCATTTCCTGTTAGTGGTAAGGTATTTTCTAGTGTGCCGAAATGGGAGATGAACAAATATGTTTTTAGTTTCTTGCGGAGCTCCTTTGCATCATTTAATGCTCTTATTTCTTCAGGGAGGAAGGTCCAAAGGGTGGGAGCTGCATGCAAAAACGCTTTTTTGTTAGTTGTTTTTTTGGTAATTGTGAAATCTTTTGGGATCCTAATTTTATTCGTGTGTCCTCTCCGTAGTGCAGTTTGGGATGTGTCTTTAGTGATAAGTTTTGTTAAAGAGACTGGGGCCATTTTATTTAATGCCTTAAAAATGGTGATAATCAATTTGTGATTTATTCTGGATTGTATTGGGAGCCAGTGTAGGTTTGCGAGTATAGGTGTAATGTGTTCAAATGGGTGGAACCTTCATTACAATTCTTGCTGTTGCATTTTGGGCGAGTTGGAGTCTCTTAATGTTTTGTTTTGTTGTGCCTAGTAGAGTGAGATTGGCGAAATCAAAGTGTGGTGTAATGATAGCCTGAATAATGTTCAGAAAATCATGTAGAAGTACAAGTGGACGTAATTGTTTTAAAATTTTAAGTTTAAAGTAGACTTTTTTAGTAATGTTTCTAATATGTGTGTCCATACTAAGGTGTGTGTCAAGGGTGACACCCAGGTATTTTACTTCGTTTTTTATAGTAATGTTGTGATTTTGGAGAATGATGTGTGTTGGAGGTATGTAGGATTGATTTTTAGTTACTATTAATATATCGGTTTTAGAATGATTGATATGGAGATTGTGGTTCTTTAGCCAGATTGTTAATTCAGAGAAGCATTCTGATAACAGTTGTAATGGGAGTGTTGGGATTGTGAATGGTATGTACATCATCATATCATCTGCGTATATGTGATAGAGGACTTTAAATTTTTTGAAAATGTTGCAGACTGGTTGAATATAGATATTAAATAGGAGGGCAGAGAGGGCGGAGCCTTGGGGGAGACCAATTTCCTGTTTGTATGTTTTAGAAGTTTGTGTGTTAATTCGGATGGTTTGGGTTCGATCAGTTAGATATGAGGTGAACCAATTATGTACAGTTGAGTGGATTCCTATTTGTTTTAATCTATTAAGCATTACAGCATGGTGTACACTGTCAAACGCTGCAGAGATGTCTAGAAAGAGGAGGATGAAAGCTTGTTTAGGGTTATAGATACCTCTTATTAAGGTATCAAGAAGTACTGTTAATAGAGTGTCAACACCATGATAGGGACGAAAGCCACATTGTTGGTCATCAAGGGGGGCTGAGTTTTCTATGTGGTCCTGTGTTTGAGTTTGAACTACCTTTTCAATTAGTTTAGCCATAAATGGAATGCTGGAGATAGGTCTGTAGGAATTAGGTGATGTTTTGTCGAGGGTGTTATTTTTGATTATCGGTCGGATTTGAGCATGTTTAAGGGAAGGTGGTAAGTACCCTTGGCGCAGCGAAAGATTGACTATAGGAAGGATAAAGGGGGATAGTGTAGGGAGAGTATGCTTAATCCAGTTTACCGGACATGGATCGAGCTGAGAAGTCGTAGTGTTCAAGTTTGAAATTGTATACTTGAGGGTGTCTTTAGTTATAGGGTGGAATTCGGACCATTTTTCGAATTGATGTTGGTGGGAAAGGGATAGAGGGTTTGGTGTGAATGCTAAAGTTTTTGATTTATTTATGTAGTGGTTAGCTAGAGCCTGTGCAGAGATATCACAATTTCATTGCTGGTCCCATATGAGTTATTAGTTAAGTTTTGGACGATACTGAAAAGTTCTCTTGGCCTATTAATAGATTTGGTTAGTATTGTTGAGTGGTAATTTTCTTTGCGTTGTCTGAAGCTTCTTTGTACTTTTTAAGGTAGTTGTGATAAGCGTCATATAATGAGGTAGATTTGGTTTTGCGCCATTTGGATTCAATATTCCTCAATTCTCTCTTCATTCGTTTTAAGGTGCTGTTGAACCAGGGGGCATCTCTCCTTCTAGAACAGTGTTTTTTCTTGGTGGATTGTTTATATGTAGCTGCATTATTAATTGTATTGTGCCAAGTTGCGACTGCTTCATCTAGATCAGTTGGTAATAAGGTGAGATATGGAATAGTTAGATCCATGAATTCATCAGCGTTAAATTTTGTGAATCTAGGTGGATGGGTTATTTGTAAGTTATTTTTGTTGTTTCTTCCAGAGTAGGCTAAGGTAAATTTGATCAGGTGATGGTCTGACCAAGGAATAGGTGTACATTCGAGCAATGACCGGTTAAAATATTTTTGGAATACTTCTGGTAGAAAGACTAGGTCAAGAGTTCCGCCTTTATTATGGGTCTTTGTATTAATGATTTGGAGGAAACCCATATCAACTAATGATTCCAGGAAAAGAGCTGAGTGAGAGGTGGGTAGGGATGGGAGGTTAAAATCTCCAAGTAATATTAAAGGGTTGGTGTCTGTGGATGAGCTGAGGAGTTCTATAAGGGCATCTAAGTTTTCTGATTTTTGATCTGGTGGTCTGTATAATAAGCAAATTCTAAAATGAGCAATTTTTATGGTGAGGGTGTCAATGTTATTTGGGAGATCAGATGGGTGTGGTTTAGCCTTTAGTTCTTTTTTTGTCATTATAAGGACTCAACCTCCTTTTTTAGTATTTCTGTGTGTATGAGATATGTCGTAGTTGTTTGTGTTGAGTTGGTTTAGGTAAACTACATCGGAGTCAGTTAGCCAGGTTTCAGTAACACATAGGATGTCTGGCTTTTGATCATTTAGTAAGTCAATGAAGATGGGTAGTTTATTTTTCATAGATCTTGCATTTATTAGGATACAGGACAAAGTGTGTATGGTTGTCGGTTGAGTTTGTGGATGGGTGAGTGAAGTAGGTTTTATATGTATTAGTCTGTGATGATTTATTTTTGTGTTGATGCCAGTGGGCATTTGAGGTGAAGGGGGATCTGGTCGGATGATTCTTTGTATTATTGGGATTGGTTTGTAGTTTTTGTTATTTAGACTGTTGGTCAGTGTGATTAGTGTCAAAATTGTTAAACAGGTGCATAATAGTTTTAGACAAAAGGTATTTGAGCAAGACATTTTGGATGTATTTGTCCTGTAGTTGGAGCTCAGTGTTGTGTGCTATGTATAAAGTGTAATGCAGATTACAGTAAGATCAGATCTCTGGCTATTGTCAGGAGTATAAGCTATGGAGGTGAGGTTTATAGGCAGAAAAACAGATAACAGAGTGTTGAACTCCTTAGCTATTGAACAGGAGTTCAAACTTTAAACCTAAGGTTTATAAACTAATTTGTTGCTGGCTACAGTATGCGTGGATCCTTGTCTACTGGCAACAGTATACACTTTGTAATTACAGGTTTCTAGTTAGGTGGATACTGACAACAGTAATTTAAAGACTTTGGTTACTGACAACAGTAATTGAAGATCTTTGATAACTGGCAACAGTGTTGGCTAAGTTAATCAGCTAAGTTTTAATCAATTAGTTGCTAGGGTCAGTATGCGATCAGAACATCGGAGTGGATACTGACAACAGTATATATTAAATGTTGGTTGTTTGTAGCAGTATTGATAATATAGGTAGGGAAAATTTGGTGAATACTGACAACAGTATATTTAGTTCGCTAGCTACAGGCAGCTTAACTTAGTATGAGAAAGATAGATGTAGTCTAGCCAGATAAGTGGACAGAACTAGATTCTAGCAGAAATGGCTAAATATGGTAAGCTACTGGCAGTAGTACCTGATGGATTGATAGGGGTAATTAAACTACTAACAATAGTATATGCACATTTTTAGCAGTTGGAGATGGTACATATGGATGGGTGTGGGCATTGGCAAGTTCAAATAAAGATTGTTCATTTAGCTATGGTATACTTGCTGTATCAGCTGGGTGTCTGGAGGAAGATGGGAGCGAGCTCGACCTCGAGGGAGCTCAAGCTGTATGCTTATGTAGATCTTCATAGAAAATTGGAGAGCGTTTCAAGTCCATGTTCAAGGAGTCAGAATCGGATAGTTTACTGCTCAACCCCAGACCGAGTAAACGGAGCAGTGAGTATGGAGGAGTTGGTAGGTGCTGACAGACTGTAGGCAGGTTACCTTAGGCGCGGGCCCGCCAGGCGCGGGCATGCCTGCCGGCGCGAACTTTAAAAGTTCCCTCACGTGCCCCGATTGGGCAGAGATGGCTGCTGTGCGGCTCCCGCCTCTGGAGGCTCCAATCCCCCAACTGGGGAGAGCTGAGGAAGGTGGTGGAAGCTGAAAGACCGTGCGCCTGCCGGCGCGAACTTTAAAAGGTCCCTCACGTGCCCCGATTGGGCAGAGATGGCTGCTGTGCGGCTCCCGCCTCTGGAGGCTCCAATCCCCCGACTGGGGAGAGCTGAGGAAGGTGGTGGAAGCTGAAAGACCGTGTGCCTGCCGGCGTGAACTTTAAAAGGTCTCTCACGTGCCCCGATTGGGCAGAGATGGCTGCTGTGCAGCTCCCGCCTCTGGAGGCTCCAATCCCCCGACTGGGGAGAGCTGAGGAAGGTGGTGGAAGCTGAAAGACCGTGCGCCTGCCGGCGCGAACTTTAAAAGGTCCCTCACGTGCCCCTAAATCCAAGTATCTGCCACTAAATCCAAGTCAGCCACTCCCACCAAAGCTTCAACTTCAGGGATCTTATTTCCCATGCTACGGGCATTAATACACACTGCTTTCCATATGTTACCCCTGTTACCCATTTCCATAAAGATATTTAATGTATCACCTACCTGGGGGCTTTCACTTACCTGGGGGCTTTCTTCACCCATCCCCAACAAATCTAGTTTAAAGCCCTCTTCAGTAGATTAGCCAGTCTATTACCGAAGATGCGTTAACCTTTCTTGGACAGATGGATGCCATCTCTGCTCTGCAACCCTTGGAACAGCACCCCATGGTCTAGGAAACCAAAACGTTCTTGATGACACCATCCACGCAGCCATGCATTCATGTCCAGGATGCGAGCCTCTCTGCCTTGGCCTTTACCCTCAACAGGGAGGATTGAAGAGAACACCACCTGTGCACCTAACTGCTTCACCCTCTGTCCCAGAGCCATGAAGTCACTTTTGATACGTTCCGAGGTATACCTGGCAGTATCATTTGTTCCAACATGGATTAGCAACATTGGGTAATAGTCAGTGGGCTTGATGAGTCTCGGCAAACTCTCCGTAACATCTTGGATTTTGGCACCAGGCAGACAGCATACCTCTCTGGACATCAAGTCTGGTCGGCAGATGGACGCCTCAGTACCCCTCAGAAGAGAGTCTCCAACCACCACTACCCTTCGTTTCCTTCTGGTCACTGATTCTGCAACTTTGGGGTACTTGAACTCTGGTTCTTCCTTTTCCAGGGATGCTTTCACCTCCTCCACTTCTAGGGCTGCATAATGGTTCTTCAATTCAAGGGCTGGAGAAGTTGGATTGGTGATTTTGCAGGCCCTGGTGACTTGTGTTCAACCATCGACATTCTGTTGGCACCCATCTTCTCCTGTGCTGGAGAGCTTGGTTGCTGCAAGAAGCATCTCATCAATGTACTTCTCACTGTCTTGAATGCTCCTCAGCCTCGCCACCTCCTCTCTGAGTTCCTCCACTTGTTTCCTCAGAGCTTCAGCATGCAGGCACCCTGCACATGGAACCGGTCCTTCAACTGGCATTAGGACCTCTGTAGAGCAATGGTTTGCAACCCTGTCCTCAGGGCACACCTAGGCCAGTTGGGTTTTTAGGATTCCCATAATGAATATGCATGAGATAGATCTGCATGTAGTGCCTTCTTTGTATGCAAATCTATCTCATGCATATTGATTGTGGAAAACCGGAAAACCCAACTGGTCTAGGTGTGCTCCGAGGACTGGGTTGAGAACCACTGATGTAGGGGAGCATAGGGCCTGCAAGCTGACTGTAACCTCATAAAGATACTGAAAACTTGAATGTGCAAACAAGAAAACTCCTTTTTGTCCCTAAGGTGATGTATAAGAATCAGTGAAATGCCAGTACTGTGCATTCCATAAACTAATGGAGGAATGGGCTTTATGGAAATAGATTATAAATTCAGAGCTACAGTTAATGGACCCCTGCTACACTTAACCATATCCACAGACCCAGATATGCAACACATATTGAAGTATGAAAGTAAATGTCCACAACCAGTCTCCATCCTTAAACATAGACCAACATTCCAGTGAGTAGAGGGAATGAGTGAGAATTCACCAGCACATTTGAGGAGAGAAGCAACAGAATTTGCAAAACAAAAACAAGCATTTCATCTATATTGTGAATTATAAAACTAATATCCTTGTACTACATATGAGCAGGACACAGTTATCTACCCATAGAAACTCATATTTTGATCAAATCTTTGTTCCAGATACTGTACTTAACTACTGTTTATAAATATTAGTTTAAAATATTACAGAATAACCACTGTGATTTTCGAACTGACTAATATACAATTATAATTCAAACATAACTTTAAGACTATGGGGCATGTTTACTAAAACCCCGCAATTGTGCGGGCCGCGGTAGTGTGTGGCTGCCATATAAGGAGTGGGCGGTTCAGGCAGAAAAAAGAAAAAAACCGGGAGGAAGCGACCATACTTGTGCGCGGCACGCTAATGTGCGGCGTGCACATTAGCGCGTGGGAAGGCTAAGTGGCGCTGCTGGGCACACAAAGGAACAGAGCCATAGTACAACGGTGAAGACACTGACCAATGGTGCAAGGGCCATGGGTTCAATCCCCCACTGGGGGCAATGAACAAGGCCAGCCCAGGCTTTACCTATTATGGCGGAGATTGTTGTAGGAGGAATTCTAATTTTGTGCGGCATAAGGCGGCGCGCTGATGTGCAAACACAAGAGCACAACCACAGCACAATGGTTAAGACATTGACCAATGGTGCAGGGATCAGGGGTTCAATCCCCCACAGTGCCCAATGAAGAAGGCTCACTGAGGCATTATTTTAGGAGGCATATAAATAATGGGCAGCATAAGGCGGCGCGCTGATGTTTTAGGAGGCATTTTAATAGTGGGCGGCATAAGTGGCGCGCTGATGTGCAAGCACAGGAACAGAGACACAGCACAATGGTTAAGACATGGACCAATGGTGCAGGGATCAGGGGCTCAATCCCTCACAGTGCCCAGTGAACAAGGCTGGCTGAGGCATTATGTATTATGGGGATGAGTGCTGTAGGAGGCTTTCTAGTTTTATTTTATTTATCACTACTAGCAAACGCACTCTCAAAGCGTGTTAACATAAGGCGGCCCATAAGGCACATGTGAAAGTGCACTGTCCGCCGCGGCACCCTACAATGTCCCCTAAAGGGCACCCTGTAAGTTGCATCACAGGATAATGTATAGTGCACCTTATATGGACGGCAAGAATAATGTGCCCTACAGGGCGCCCTATAAAGCGCCCTCAGAGGCACCGTATGGGTACAGTACGCTGAGGGTGTTTGTGCTGGCAGCAAAAATGTACAGTAAAAATTGATAATGCTTCAGCCAGCCCTATCAAATAACCCCACTGTGGGTTTGAACCCAGGACCCCTGGCTTCACAGGAAGTGAAGCAACCATTGGGCTACAGCTCTATAGCTGCTAGCAGGCCCTTGGCTGGCTGCAGAGAGCCTGCACGTCACCGCACAGACAGTCTGTTGCGGTCACCAGGATAGGGGTTGCCCACCCGTACCCATGATGCACTGCACATGCAAATCAGCTGTCCACAGATAAACACAAGATGGGGTATGCGCCCCCACAGCACCTCGGCCTGTTAGGGGGAAGTGACCATGTGCACCCACACAGCACCTCGGCCTGATAGGGGGTACTGACCGTGTGTTTTACTGGCACAGAGTAGCTACACACCGTCACATTGTGCGGGTACTGTGCTCACCCTGAGGGTGCGGTGAGGCGCCCAGCACCAGGTCTACAGCACCCCCCCATGGCTGAAAGAGGCTATGCTGGAAGTCCACAGCAGTGTTAATCTGTGAGATAGGTAGTTTCTGCAGAAACACCTTGGATATCTCTGTCTGTCTCAGTCAGGGGAACCCCCTTATGGACCCCTAGGTGGGCTATGTACCACCACTCTTTCCCCCCCCCCCCCCCCAGGGCTGAGGGTGGCAAACAGGGTCTCCTATCAACAGATCCACATTCTACCTCCCTGCAATGGTGGCAGTAGAGTGGACCATCAACCCTCATCCTGCTGGGGAGCAGACACCCTACAGGACAGTCAATGCAGCTCTGTACACATCCATAACACAATAGCAAACAGACTGTAGGCCTGGATATGCTAAGTTGCACCCCACCACCCTCTGATATTCTCCTGCAGCAAGCCCTCAGCCGCTGCACCCTGCAAGCCGCTCCATCAAGACACATACCAGCTGCAAACAGTCTGCTAGCTAGTCCATAGTGCATGTTCCTGGTGGAAATGCGTGCACCCAGAACTGGGATGACAGCAAGCAGATAAATCAGTGACTGAGCCCCAAAAGGAAACCCATATATATCACATGAGAGAAATGCTATATAGCACTATGGGGTGCCTAGACATGCTGTCGTCACGGCACAGTCAGGGTGAGAGTGATCCCCCAGCAGGACAGACAGAGGTCACCCTGTCTGTGCAGGTGGTGGCAGGCCACTACAATGTCCCAGCCAGTGCCCTATGCCCTGTGCAGATGCATCCTGGCCAGCCCACCCTGTCCGAGCTATAACCATGGTACCTTGCTCCTCATTATGCACATTGGCAGGCCAATACTGGCAACAGTGCTGGCAGTGTGGGCTGTGGAAGGTGTTTGCAGCCAACACACACTGTATAGACAGACACACACTCCCACACCTATGCCAGCATTGTGCTACTATAGAGGGCTTTATCAGCCTTGCCCACCACACCAGTCCTGGGCACAGTACAGGCATGGATATGGTACGCAATACTGTTGGGGGTCACTCCCCAGGGTGGTAAACACTGTCAGAGACCAGACCTGAAGCACACACCACAGACATCAGAACAATTGTTATGATGGAGCTCATTTCTACTGTGGGCTCCTTCACCCTGTCTGGTGACAAACGTGCAAGTAAAGCCCACAGATGACCACGGGAAAAGGGGGATAAAATATAACCAAGCTGGGCTACAGTGATATTAATGGGCAAACATGGAAAACACTCCCAGGACAGCTCCAGAAAAAGGGAAATGATTTTTGGACGAGTCTCCGCTCCGTACACCTTTCCATAAATCATTTTGTTTTGGAGCTTTCCTGGGTGTGTTTTCTAGTTTTGCCCATCACTATAACTGTTCCCCAACTGAATTACTATTTTTAATATTTTTGTGGTGGTCATTTTCTATTTGAATTGCACTTTTGTGCTGTGCACATGTATCACACTGCTCACGTTTTGCAGGTTTCCCCAGTTGTGCTGTACATTGCTGACGGAAATGGTTTCTCTTCCCTTTAAATCCCCTCTACCGCGTGTGGTTCACTCGCGCTATTTTTGCAATGGAAATTCGGCCCCGCAACTGTGCGAGGGGCCTCTCTCCTCCCCTTCCCCGCCCATTAACCCCGTCTCTCCGCCCCTCCGGGGCCTTCCTCCGCCCTCAGTAGGCCTTTCCACGCCTCTATCAGACATTTACGGGCCCGTACTTGTGCGGGGCTCGTTAGTGTGACACGCACGTGTGCGGGGGGTTCGACGCACATTTGCGGGGCGCTTAAGAGCACTTAAGTGCTGCTTTTAGTGCGCTATTTTGCGCTGCGCAAAATAGCGGTTTTTAGTAAACATGCCCCATAGGTTCAAAATATTTTATTTCAAATAAAATGTTTTCATCTTGTGAAATTCATTTGAGCATTACAAGTTAAAAAAAAATAAAAAATAAAAGGCATACATATAATTTTTGTTCATCTGTATGTTCAACTAATAGATTCTGGAAATACATACATTTTCATAAAAAGTCAATTTTTACAGAACTTGGTGTTTTTTAAAGAACGATCTATAATCTCTGTCACAGATTAAGCCTTCCACTATTTCTATTTCGACGTCTGCCACAGAATTAAGCAAAATATTGAGCAGTTGTCCTGGATTTCTACTGGTGTTAAAATCTCTGACGAGTTCAAACAAAAAATTCAAATTTTCATAAACTAGGACAGTTGCTTTCATTTTATGACCTGCAATCATGGCAACATTTAAAATAGGTCCTAGACACAACCTGTTACAAGCTTTATGGATTTTCTGATGTATTTCATTGTGTCACACAATCATGATGTCTTTGCCCTGGAGCATGTATTACACACGCTGCACAGTCTCTATGCATAACGCCCTGCCAGCATTTCTTGATAATACAGTCCACTGTTGTTTGTATAGCAGATTTCAATGTGTTTATTTCATCAGGTTTTGTGTAGTCCCTTTGACTGGCTATGACATCAAATGCCCCCCTTTGATATGTACAGAGAAAGCACAAACATTTGAACTCAGGTCTCTCTCTCTCTGAATTTCAGTCTGAACTTACACTGTGTTTGCGTGTTTGCCAGAATATTTCTCTAACCATGAGGTCTTAAAAGCAAAATTCTATCACATGGACAGTCCCGGTTTCTCTAACAAAAGATGTGTTAATTGAGGTTTAACATTTGTAAAACACATTTCCGGAGTCAGTCATTCTCTTACCTCTGCTGATACTAGTTTGCTTGGTGTTCCAAAAAGAGCCATTTTTTCCTTTCTGAAACTCTGTGTTTAAAATGTTCCCCTTACACAAAGCCTTACACAAGGAGGATGCTCAGAACACCGGGAGCATGCTCAGAACAGACCTCTTGTTTCAACCAATCACGTGTTACCACACCCTAGAGAGACATGCCCAGGCTTGTCTCTCTGTATTGGTTTTTTCAAAGCCACTAAAAAATAGCTGTATTAGTATTTGGATTTGAACTCAGCTCTCTCAAAATAAAATAGCTGTATTAGGGGGATTTGAACTCAGGTCTCTCTGTATTTCAGTCTGAACGCTACAGGTCTGTCAGAATACTTCTAACAGTGAGGTCTTAAAAAGTAAAATTCTATCACATGGACAGCCCTGGTTTCTCTAACAAAAGATGTGTTAATTGAGGTTTAACATTTGTTTTTTTTGAATTCTTTATTTTCGTTTTATAACAACAAAGGAAAAGGAAGACATACAGCTAAAGACAGATACATAACGTGTAATACATATACCAAAGTAAACCCCTGCCACCCCCCTCCCCCCTGCTTCTTCTCTAGAAAACTAGCATTCCCGAAGCGGGCGTGTACTTACATTATTGTGTTACAAAACCTAACGGTGATCTGAAACATGATGAATGCACATTATACAGGCATGTTGGAACAATGAGCAGATTGTACATAATCATTAAGCATCTGCCATTTAGACAAGCGAGAGTGAGTTTTGGAATTTGGAATAGCTATCAGAGGTATCTTCTCATATTTACTATATAAGCAGACGAGGTTCCACCATTCATTGACAGTAAGTCGAGAGCTATCCTTCCAATTCCTCGTGATTAAGCATATGGCTATACCCAGCATGAAATCAAGGAGAAAGCGACCCTTCTTAGGAAGAGAGGGGACCTCCGCCACAGAGCGGAGTCCCACGACCTTCCAAGAGAGAGGTTCGTGAAAGTGTAAGATAAATTGAATACGACCCCAGACCCGCCCCCAATAGACCTGTAATTGAGGACATTCATAAATAACATGAGCGAAGGTTCCCACAGCAGTATGGCAAGACCAACACAGGTCCCTAGCATTTGGGTTCCATTTGGCTATTTTTTCTGGGGTGTAAAAGCATCTGTGTGCAAAAAAGAAGAGAGTTTGGGTAACCGAGGCAGACCGGGAAACCCGCACTACTTTGCTCCAGAAAACACTCCATTGCACAGGGGTTAAAGTGGTTTGCAGTTCGCGCTCCCAGGCTTGTTGGGCTCTAAAAGTGGCCGTGTCTGTACCCTGACATATTATTTTATAAAAGTTAGAGGCTACCCCATGTGTACTACTAATAGAGTGAACTATCTCTAATAGCCCATCCTCAGTAGGGACAGAGGGCGGCATGATTCGGGCACTTTTGAGGCAGTGTTGAAGCTGCATCAATTGAAAGTAGTGTTTCGCTGGTAACGCAAATTCCTTTTGTAAATCAGAGAAGGTTTTCCAGCGAGCTGCAGAGAAAAGCTGTTGGGGTGTCCAGATCCCCCTTGAGTACCAGGGTTTCCATGCTATGGTTCGATTTAGAACTTGAATTCTGGGGTTATTCCATAGCGGGAGTCCGTCCTGAGGACATACATTCGGGCCCAGTGATAGAATGAGAGTGTTAAAGGCCGCAAGGAGTATCGACAATCATTGGTGGATGGCGGGTGTCTACTTGATAGGACATACCGGGGAGATGGGTCAACGGAATTGGGCTACTAAGCTCCTCTTCTATGTCAAGCCAAACTGGTCTGCTGTCTGTTGAGGGATCTAGCCATCGGGCACCTTGCTTAAGTAGGAAGGCTTGATGATATCTAAGAAAATCAGGAAATCTGGTACCCCCCCTCGTTCCTTTACAGACTGCAGCTTATGTTTAGCTATCCTTGGTGGCTTGCCCTGCCAGAGATAACGGACGAGAAGGCCCTCAATATCTTTATAAGTATGTAACGGAAGTAAGCATGGCAGCATTTCTAAAATGTAGTTCACTTTGGGGACTATCATCATTTTCACGGTTTCTAAGCGGCCCCACCATGTGAGAGATAAGGGAGACCAACGATTTGTGAGTTCACGGACTTTGGAGACTACCTCTTTGGCATTAAAACTGATAGTGTCTGCTAAAGGAGAACAGTAATGGACCCCGAGATACTTCACCATGCGGGATTGCCAAAGGAAGGGAAAGGCCTGCATGTCAGCCTCATGTACCCAGCGGTTCAGTGGGAATGCTACAGATTTGGTCCAGTTAATTTTATAGCCCGATAATTGTGAGTAACCGTCAATCAGATCCAAAACAGCTGGAACCGAATCGAGGGATACGAAGAGCATAAGGTCATCTGCATATGCAGAGAGTTTAATCTCCCTATGACTGAAGGGGACACCTCGAATACGTGCGGATTGTCTAATAAGGAGGGCTAGGGGTTCAAGAGCTAGATCAAAGAGCATTGGTGATAGGGGGCAACCTTGACGCGTGCCTCTTTGGAGGTTAAATAGCTGAGATTTGATGGCGTTTACACAAATACTGGCGACGGGTTGAGTATACATGACATGGAGATATCGGAGGAAGCCCTCTCCAAAGCCATACCATCGGAGAACTGCAAATAAAAAGGGCCATTCTAGACGATCAAAGGCTTTTTCGGCATCCAGGGAAAGACCCACCCATGGATGATCGAGATTGGCAGCACTGGATAGCACATGGGCACAAGGTCCGAGCATTGGTCAGCAGTTGATCTGCCGGGTATAAAACCGCATTGGTCGGGGTGAATTAGGGTAGCCATCATGTCAGATAGCCGGGTGGCCAAGATCGTTGCGAAGATCTTATAATCGGCATTAAGTAGGGAGATTGGACGGTAGTTGGCGGTCAGTAGCGGGTCTCTGCCTTCTTTCTCAAATACTACCACATTGGCTGCAGAAAAGGATCCCAAAGAGGATGTATCTACCGCAAGGGCAGTAAAATAGAGTTTTAAATAGGGAACTAAATCTGCACTGAACGTTCTGTAGAATTCGGTCGGGAGACCATCGGGCCCTGCGGCACGGCCCGAGGCTGTTCGTTTCAGGGCAGATTGGATCTCTGAAGTAGAGAAGGGTTCATCCAGCGCATCCCTATCATCTTCAGAGAGGGTCGGCCGCTGAATGCCAGAAAGCAATCGCTCGAATGTCTCTGACGAGAACTCACATTCAGATTGATATAGGCGGGTATAGAAATCCCGAAAGAGCTTTACAATGTCGGAGTCTGTGGTCACTATGGCCCCCTCCCTGTGGAGCTCGAAGGGCCGCTACGCGTTTGGCTTCTTTTTGACCTTTCAAGGCGTTGGCTAAGAGTCGACCGGCTCGGTTATTTTCACGATAATATGTCCCTCGCTGAAGCTCAATACTCTTAGAAGCTGCAGTGGAGAGGATTGAATTATATTGAAAACGGAGACGCTGTAATCGAATTAATACACATGGGTCAGTACGTGAAGTTAGAACTCGGTCGCACTGCTTTTATTTGTTGGTCTAGTATGAGCAGCTGCTGTTTGCGTTGTTTCCGCATGCGGATTTGATAGCTAGTGATCGTTGCCCGAATGGCCGCTTTGAAGCCCTCCCACCAAGCCCAATTCGCAGTATCCTGGGGTAGATTAAAATGGAAGTAATCCTGTATGGCTGCTCGAATTTCTGACTGGAACTCTGGCTGAGTTAACAGGGATCTATCAAAGAACCAGGCTCCCGAATTCCCCTGGGGTGCAGTAGTGTGTAATTGGAAGGAAATGGCAGCATGATCTGAAATATGTTGGGAGTGAATCTTTGCAGTGTCCACCTGAGGAACTAACAGTTTTGAGATTAGAAAGAAGTCTATGCGAGACTGAGATTTATGAGGGGAGGAGAAGAAGGTGAAGTCAAGCTCATTGGGGTGTAGTAACCTCCATAGGTCAACTAAAGCAAGATCCTTGATCAGGGAGGTAAGCGTGGCGTGACTCTTGGGGGGACCACTCGTCCTAGGCGGCTGTTTGTCAATCAGGGGATCAAGGACAAGATTGAAATCCCCCCAATGATCAATGAAGTATTAGCAGAAGCCTGCGCAACCTGAGCAATGGTAGCAAAAAAGGCAGGGTCATCCACATTAGGAGCGTAAAGGCATATACATGTAACTTCAAGGCTACCTATCTTGAGGTGAACTCTAGACCATTTACCTTCTGTATCTGAGCTAGTCGCAATAATAGTAGCATGCAAAGATTTCCTAACCAATATGGCAACCCCACATTTCTTAGAAACGGCTGGGGAATAGGCGGCCACCATGTAAGGTTTAATATTGAGTTTAAGAGTTCCTTCGAATTTAAATGCGTTTCTTGGAGAAAAATCAGATCCGCTGCTTGCTGACTGAGGTAGCTGAGGATTTTCTTCCGTTTTATCGGATTATTGATTCCTTTTACGTTCAATGAGAAAATCTTACATGGTGCCATCAAGCGGTAATAGACATTTTAAGTAAGGGCGCTTGATAACATACAACATAATCAGAATCTGTACAACAAAGTCATAATCACCAAGTATTCTGGCTAATACACCCCATATTGAAAAGTATGTACCAACGTATCTTAGAGAAGAAGCAAAACCCCCAAAGAATATGGCGACCATATGTCTGCGGGAGGAGGCCCTAGAGAGGAAATAGAAAGACATATAAAAGAAAAGAAACACCAGAGTCCATAATTAACACTGTCTCTGATACTCATCGAGGCCACTGTGGGTAGATGGAGCCGGGTCACAGATACCATCAAGAGTAAGGCAAACAGACTGCCCACGCCAGACTCTTTGCTAGGCTGCGGCAGATCCAATATGGCAGGTACAGCGGATATGAGGAGACTTGCAGGAATATTCTGGAAGTCAGCGCATCAAGTCGGCTTCTTTGGAATCCAAAAACTCCGCTAGTAGATCAGGGTCCTCAAATGTTCTTGTCTGATTGTGAAGCGTGACTCGAAGCTTGGCCGGGTACATCAGGCCATAGCGTGCTTGTAGTTGTTGAAGCCTCGGCCGGAATTCCAGAAAGCGCTTTCGGCGGTCGACCGTGGGTTTAGCCAAGTCGGGATAGAAGGAGATCTTGTGGCTCTCAAACTCCATATGGCCCTTTGCCCGAGAGGCACTGAGAATTTGCTCCACGTGTTGATATCTCAGAAGTCGAAAAATGATAGGCCGCGGGGTCTTCCTGTTGAGCGTTATGCTTGTGGGTACACGATGAGCGCGATCAATCTCCAAATCTTTGGTAAAGGTGATTTAGAGCAGGGAAGGGAGGATTTTACATAAAAACTCTTTCATGTCTCCCGATTCCGCTCCCTCCGGTATGCCCACGAGTCGTATGTTGTTGCGGCGCGCTCTGTTATTGCCATCTTCCACCTCTTTCTGCAAGGTCCGCACCTGGCATTCAACTTTGTCGAGTTTGGACAGCCGGGCCGCATGGGAGTCCAATATGCTCTCCATTTTGTCCTGACGCGAAGAAAGCCCTTCTAGCTTGCTTTGCAGCACACCAAAATCTTCCCGCAGGCGCTCGGAGTGCTTCACCGTTTGCCTGCACGAGGTTTTTTTGACCCCTCTAATCTCTACGAGGATTTCCTGCTGCATTTCGGGGCCCTCGCACAAGGCCGGCCCCTTCTGCGGGGACGGAGGTTCAGTTTTGGAACGTTTGCCGTGAGAAGCCGCTGGAGATCCAAATTCCAGGCGCGTAGGTTTGGTCCCCGCCATCTCACCAAAGTGCCCCGGCAAGATCAGAGTAGAAGTTCCAAGTATATGAGGTGTTAATTCAGGATTCTGAGTAGGCCTCTCGGGAGCCTCAGCGTTATGCGACCATCCCGCTGGACATCAGGCTCCGCCCCCCCGAGGTTTAACATTTGTAAAGAAAAGCTTTCTATCCTGTCTGTGTCTCAGTGAAAAGCCTGTGTCTCTCTGTGCCGTGAATCTTTTGTGAGAAATAAGAACTGGGGCAGTGGGAGAGAGAAAAGCATTTTATTTTTCCAGGGTTCCTGCTTTTTATTTGCATATGTAAAATATTAACCAGAAGCAAAAACACATTTCCGGAGTCAGTCACACTGCTCCCCACTGATGTCAGCAAAAAGGGACAGTCCATTTCCGATGATGTAGGCAGGGGCGTGGTTGAGGGATAGAGGGTGATCCCTCTATCAAAGATGTGCTAATTGCATTTGGAAAGAAAAAGATTCTAGCCTGCCTGTCTCTCTGTGCTGCGAATCAGTTTTTGTGTGAGAAAAAAACAACTGAGTCTGTGTGGGAGAGAGAGAGAGAGAGAGAGAGAAAAGCATTTTTGTTTTTCAGTATTAAGCAGAAGCAAAAACACATTTCTGGAATCAGCCATACTGTCATTTCCGGAGTCAGCCATACTGTTTCCGCTGATGTCAGCAAAAAGGGACTGTCCCTCTTCTGATGACGCCCTGTTTCCGGTGATGTCAGCAAAAAGGGACAGTCCCTCTTCTGATGACGCCCTGTTTCCGGTGATGTCATTTCCGATGATGTAGGCAGGGGGCGTGGAGGAGGGTGGGAGGCTATGGGCGTACACAAACCCGGAAGTGGGTGCTGATTGGCTAATGCCATATTGTGGGGCGTGGCGTGGGTGTGACACCCCCCCGGAAGTGTACGCTGATTGGATGATGTCATCCTTGGGGCAGGGGCAGGGGTGTGTCAAGTGGGGGGGGGTGGCCACGCCTGGGGGGCGGGACTGGGTGGGGCTAACTCACCATTCACTTCTATGGGAGGGGGTGTGGCCTAAGGCGGGACATACACCGGAAGTGGGTGCTGATTGGTACCTGTCAACATTTTGGGGGCGGGGTGGGTGGGGCTGGGCGGGGCTAACTCACCATTCACTTCTATGGGAGGGGGCGTGGCCTAAGGCGGGACATACACCGTAAGTGGGTGCTGATTGGTACCTGTCAACATTTTGGGGGCGGGAGTGGGCGGGGCTAACTTGCCATTCACTTCTATGGGAGGGGCGTGGCCTAAGGCGGGACATACACCGGAAGTGAACGCTGATTGGCTCCCGCCATCCTTATCTCACCTGTCAATCAGTTTGACAAGTAGTGTACCCATTATACTACTTACAATTTTTAGATAATAGCAATAAAAGAACATCAAAATAAAACTTTGGTTTAATTTTGAATACAAAAGTATGTTCCAGGCAAAATTTGGTGTGAATGATGAAGAAGCCATCATCAAGAAGGAGGGATTTATCGACCACCAATAGTTGAACAGAAGGAACAGTTAAAAGAGGGAAGTTGGTCTCTATTCCGCATGCACAGTGTTCTTCTTTTTTTTTTTTTAATATTTTATTTTCCTTTTACAACACAACCAAAGTAAAAGACATACAGAAAGATACAAATACAAAACCATACATATAAAAGCAACCCCATATTTCCCCCCACCCCCATGCTTCTTCTCTAAGAAAGGAATACAACGTTCGGGTAATCAATGATTAGTTCTCATTCTTTGTAAACCAGTATAGAGCAAGTGAAGATCATAATAATTGAGTGTACATGATAAAGGGAGTTAAACAGTTAGATGAGAGCATTTGGCAGTTTGCACATATTCATTGAGCATATTCCATTTAGAAACATGATGCAAGGTTTGGGCGTGGGGAGCCATTCGGCGTGGTATCTGTTCATATTTACTATATAAACATACAAGATTCCACCACTCATGGGGACTTAGATGGGAGCTATTTTTCCAGTGTTTCGTGATTAAAGATATAGCTATACCCATCAAGAAATTTAGCAAAAAGCGGCCCGACTTTGGAAGAGAGGGGATCCCCGCCGCAGAGCGAAGTCCCACTATCCGCCAAGAGAGAGGCTCGTGAAATTGTAAAATGAGTTGGATACGACCCCAGACCCGACTCCAGAATTGCTGTAGTGTAGAACATTCATACATTATATGAGCTAGTGTGCCTGTGGCGGCGTGGCAATTCCAACACCTGTCATTAACATTGGCATTCCATTTGGCAAGCTTCACAGGCGTATAGAAACTTCTATGTGCAAAACAGAAAAGTGTCTGGGTTATCGATGCTGACCGAGAGACCCGAACAACTTTACTCCAGAAGAGGCTCCATTGCTCAGGAGTCAGTGTGATTTGTAGCTCCCGTTCCCATGTCTGTTGGACTGCGGGAATGCTACTGTTCTCATGATTGCTTAAAATTTTATAAAAGTTAGAGGCTTACGCCAGATTGACTCCCGATAGAGCGAATTATCTCTGCTAGACCTTCATCATTAGTTTCAGTTAGTGGAAGAATCCGAACACTCCTAAGGCAGTGCTGAAGCTGCACCCATTGGAAATAATTTCTTGCTAGTAAACCAAATTCCTCTTGCAATTCTTTAAAAGTTTTCCAGCGCTCACTGGCAATCAATTGGTAAGGCATCCATATCCCTTTGGAATACCAGGGGGTCCATGCTATCGGTTTATTTTGTATTTGAAGGCGCAAGTTATGCCATAGCGGGAGTCTATATGGCGGGCACTGTTGTGGTCCCTGAGACTGAATGAAAGTGTTAAAGGCAAGTAGTGTATCCACAACCATTGGTGGATGGTGGGAATCTAGTTGGAAAGGTCTTGCCGGGAAGGTAGGTAAGAGGAATTGGCCTACAGAGTTCCTCCTCAATGTCGAGCCAGACTGGCCTACCTTCTACCGGGGGGTCTAACCAACGGGCACCCTGTTTAAGAAGGAAAGCCTTATGATATTTAAGAAAATCTGGGAACCGGACCCCTCCATTTTCTTTGTCCGCCTGTAACTTACGCTTAGCTATCCTTGGTGGTTTGCCATGCCATAAATAACGAATCAGGAGACCTTCTATGTCTTTGTAAATGTGTGCAGGCAGGAGGCATGGTAGCATTTCTAGGATATAATTTATTTTGGGAACAATCATCATTTTGATTGTTTCCAGTCGGCCCCCACCATGTGAGTGTTAAAGGAGACCACCGGTTGGTAAGATCACGCGCTTTGGAGATTAGCTCTTTAGCATTATGGCTAAGAGTATCTTCTAATGGATAACAATAATGAACCCCCAGGTATTTGACCATACGGGGCTGCCATACAAAGGGGAAAGCCTGCATGTCTGCAGCATGGACTCGATGATTCAAAGGGAAGGCAACAGATTTAGTCCAGTTAATCTTGTATCCCGAGAGTAGGGAATAGCTATCAATCTTTTTTAAAACGGCAGGGACAGAGTCCAAGGATACAAAAAGCATGAGATCATCTGCATATGCAGAAAGTTTAATATCTCTATGTTGAAAGGGGGCTCCATGGATATCTGTGGCCTGTCGGATGAGGAGGGCTAGGGGTTCAAGTGCTAGATCAAAGAGCAGAGGAGATAAGGGACATCCTTGCCGAGTACCTCTGTGAAGATTGAACGGTTGAGACTTTTTGGGCATTGGCAGAAATAGTGGCTGTCGGATGTGCATACAGAGTTTGAAGGTATCGGAGAAAGCCTTCCCCAAACCCATACCAGCGGAGAACCGCATATAGAAAGGGCCATTCTAATCGGTCAAATGCCTTTTCGGCATCAAGAGAGAGGCCGACGAGGGGTTGATCATGATGCGCTGCTGCAGCTAGTATATGACACAAGGTCCTGGCATTATCAGCAGTGGACCTACCAGGTATGAAACCACATTGGTCTGGGTGAATTAGAGCAGGCATTTTATCGATAATCTAGTGGCCAGAATGGTTGCAAATATCTTGTAATCAGCATTAAGGAGGGAAATTGGACGGTAATTTGCAGTCAGCATCGGGTCTCTCCCCTCTTTCTCAAAGACTACAACATTTGCCGTCGAGAAAGATCCTGTAAAGGAGCTATCTTTGGCCAAAGCATAGAAATAGAGTTGTAGGAATGGGGCCAAATCAGCGCTGAAAGTTTTGAAAAATTCTGCCGGGAGGCCATCTGGGCCGGCAGCCCGACCCGAGGCACATCGCTTGAGTGCGAATTGAATTTCTGAAAGAGTAAATGACTGGTCTAGTGACTCCTTGTCCTCTACAGAAAGGGTCGGTCGTTGTATACCAGCTAATAGCCGGTCAAAAGCCTCTGGGTCAAATTCACATTCTGATTGATAGAGGCGGGTATAGAAATCCCGAAAAAGCTCTACTATCTCTGTATCATTTGTGACTAAATTCCCCCCCGTTGGACTACGCAGAGCCGCTACACGTTTGGCTTCTTTTTGACCTTTCAGAGCGTTAGCTAAGAGTTTACCGGCACGATTGCTTTCCCGATAGTACGTCCCTTGCTGTAGTTCAATATTTTTGGCCGCTGCAGTCGTTAAGAGCGAGTTATATTGGAAACGCAAGCGTTGCAAGCGAATCAACACACCTGGGTCAGTACGAGAGGTAAGAACACGTTCACCGGCCTTGATCTGCTGCTCTAGTGCTAAGAGTTGCCGTTTACGCTGCTTCCCTAAACGGATTTGATAGCTAGTGATGGTTGCACGGATAGACGCCTTAAAGCCCTCCCACCATGCCCAGTTCATTGTATCATGTGGTGAATTAAAGTGGAAGTAATCTTGTATGGCAGCCCGTATGTCAGCCTGAAAGTCCTGCTGTTCAAGCAGGGTCCGATCAAAATACCAAGCCCGTGGATTATCCCTCTGTGCACTAGTGTTTAAAAGGAAGGAAATAGCAGCATGGTCTGAAATGTGTAGAGAGTGTATCTTAGCTGTATCCGTGCTGGAGATTAATGCTTTGGATACGAGGAAAAAATCTATCCTAGATTGTGACTGATGTGGGGGGGAGAAAAACGTGAATTCTAAGTCCGAAGGGTGTAGTAGCCTCCACAGGTCTACTAAAGCTAGATCTTTAATCAAAGACGCTAGCGTGAGGTGACTCTTGGTGGGACCACTCGTTCTGGGTGGTCGCCTATCTACCAATGGATCAACCACCTGGTTAAAGTCGCCTCCTATGACTAACGAAGTATTGGCAGAAGCTTGTGCAACCTGGCAAGGTTAGCAAAGAAAATAGGATCATCCACATTAGGAGCATATAAACATATACATGTCAGTTCAAGATTACCTACTTTAAGGTGGACTCGGGACCACCGACCCTCAGTATCAGAACTGCTATCTATAACAGTAGCTTGTAAGGATTTCCTAATCAAGATGGCTACCCCACATCTCTTCGCTATAGCGGGAGAGTAGGCGGCCACCATGTAGGGTTTAACATTGAGCTTCAGGGTCTCCTTGGCATTTAGATGCGTTTCTTGGAGAAAAACCAAATCAGCATTTTCGTGACTTAAGTAGCTAAGGATTTTCTTCCTTTTTATCGGATTATTAATACCTTTGACGTTCAATGAAAAAAGCTTACATGGGCCATAGAAATAACTGAGTCTATTCAAGACAAAAATATCATAATGCACACAATTTCCATTATCCCCCATCTTGACTGCTTGATTCAGAGAAGACCTAACCAAATCATATACAATAAGCACTATATCTGGTATTCCCCCAAACCAAAAGTAAACACCGAAGTGTAGTAGAGAAGAAGCATAACCCCAATGATTAATGGCGACCATATGTCTGCGGGAGGAAGCCCCAACGAGGGCCAAACATTCTACATATTAACTGTAATAGCTACATAGGCTCCGGAGCCCACCGAGGTGCATGCTATGGAAAGGTCCCTCACAGGAGAGTCCGACGGTCAGCAGGCCATGATAAGCTAGGCCGCAGGGCCTCCGATCCAGGCTGCATGTGCAGCGTCGACGACACAAAATGGCGAACAGTTCAAAATCGATGGGCAAATGAAAGGCCCCGGTTCAGCGCATTTGGTCCGCTTCTTTGGCTTCCAGATAGGCCGCAAGCACGTCCGGATCCTCAAAAGTCCTGGTTTGATTATGAAGAGTAACTCTAAGTTTCGCCGGATACATTAGGCCATAGCGCGCTTGAAGCTGCTGCAAACGCGGTCGAAATTCGAGGAGTCTTTTCCTGCGGTCCACTGTGGGCTTCGCCAGGTCGGGGAAGAATGAAATCGATGGCTCTCATAATCCAGCCGGGGGTTTGCACGGGCAGCGTTTAGAATTTGTTCAACTTGCTGATATCTCAACAATCGGAAAATGATGGGCCGAGGGGTCTTCCGGTTGAGCGCCAAAGTCGTGGGTACTCGATGGGCCCGATCAATCTCCAAATCCTTGGTGAACGTTGTTTTAAGCAAGGAGGGAAGCAATTTAGAGAGGAACTCTTTCATATCTCTTGATTCTGCTCCCTCCGGAATTCCCACGAGCCGTATATTGTTGCGACGGGCTCGGTTGTTACTGTCCTCCAGCTCCTTCTGAAGGGCCTGCCATTTGTCGTTCGAACCTTGTCCAATTTTGCCAAGCGGACCGCATGCGAGTCAAGAGTACCCTCCATTTTGTCTTGTCTCAGCGATAACCCCTCTAGCCTTTCCTGTTGCTTGCCGAGGTCTTCCCGCATGGATCTGAGTGCTTCACCATTGGATTGCACAAGTTCTTTCACGCCGCGGATCTCATCTAAGATCTCCTGCTGCATCGCGGGACCCTCCCGGAGTGGAACCATCTTCTGTGGGGACGGCGGCTCAGTTTTAGAGCGTTTGCCATGGGAGTTCGTTGAAGAGCCGAATTCTAGACGCGCTGGCTTGTGCCCCGCCATCTCCCCGAGGCACCCCGGTAGGATCAGAGCCCAATTGAAAAGATAAGTTGTATTAAAGTCAGGATTCTGAGTAGGCCACTCGGGAGCTTCAGCGTTAAGCGTCTATCCCGCTGGACATCAGGCTCCACCCCCCATGCACAGTGTTCTTCTGCGGTGATCGGTTGTGAGTCTCCATTTGACAAAATTGCCAAAAGCAGAGTTGGTATGAAATGTGTGCAGCATCATAGTAAGTAACAAGTAATAATATAATTGAAAAGTGAGGCTTAATGACTACTGTAAAATGGGACAGAAATAATAGATGGTAACTGGAATATATTTTATTTTTATAGTGATAAAAGAACATTATTAAAACGGGACCCAGGATAATCAATGCTTGACCCAGTACAAGCATTGTGGAACCTGTGTCTTTTGGGGATACTGCTAGGTACATATGACCTAGATTGGCCACTGTTGGAAACAGGATACTGGGCTTGATGGACCTTGGTCTGACCCAGTATGGCATATCTTATGTTTTTATGAGAAGATTAATGATCCCCTGAAGAAACGATCAATGTGAAATGCTATGAAGATGCCAAGGGGAGGCATAGGGATCAGTGAGCAATAAGAAGAATTTCAAATATTGGTGAAGAGCTCGACAGCCATTGAGTATTGAAATTACACAACTGAACGTGCATATGATAGAGTTTTGGAAAAAACGTGTTCTTGTAGTGTATGCAATTTAGTTTGGAGTCGAGAGGAGACAGAAATTCATGCTCATACTTATGACGTTTTCAGTCTTGATCATAAAAAAGTCAGAGGTCATTGATGCAATGCTAACACCAAAGTTGGACATTTCAAGGTCCAAAATGTTGTGTTCAAATAAGTCTGAGACCTCCGACGCTATCCAAAAAAGCCAAAATAAATGATAAGTAACTGTGATTGGTAGCATTGTGTGAAAGAAAGGATAGTTAAAACCTTTAAGAGTAGGTTCTATACAGATAAATTTGAGCATTTGTATAAAAGAATTAGATAGCAAACTTAACCCAACAGATGCAAACACCACTCGAACACAAACCACAAACAACACCCCATGACCTCCTCCAGGAGTTATGGATACCAACAAAGAATGGGATTCCTTCCATCCCATTGAGTCAAGGCAGATAATAAACACTGTTACAAGCTTAAATACCACTACTTCTCCCTTAGACCCTTGTCCAGCAGCCTGGATCAAGGCAACAAAAGCAGAAATTGACCCATGCATAATGCACATAGTAAATCAATCGCTGCAACAAGGAATCATGCCACTAGAACTCAAAAGATCCCTCATAAGACCTATCCTAAAAAATAAGACACTCAAGAAGGATGAACCTTCTTCATACCATCCTATCTCAAGAATACCATTCATAGCCAAGACTATTGAAAAATCAGTACAGCACCAAGTACAAGACCACATTGATGCAAGAAATGCTCTTGATTTTATTTATTTATTTATTTATTTTTTATACCGTGCTCTTTAAAATCAGTGTGGTTTACATGTATACTAACAAGTACTTTTTGTTCCCTTGTTCCTGAAGGGCTCACAATCTAAGTGTACCTGAGGCAATGGAGGGTTAAGTGGCTTGCCCAAGGCCACAAGAAGTGGCCATGGGACTAGAGACCCCAGTCCCTCCAGCCTGAGATTGCTTGTCCCCATGTGGGAATTGAACCCCTGGCCTTCTGGCTTGAGGTAACTTGTCCCAACCACTGAGCCACCCCTCCCCTATTGATGACCAACAATATGGCTTCCGTCAATACCATGGAGTAGAAACCCTACTACTACTAGTATTACTCGACAAACTATACAAAGGCATTGAAAACAGCAAGAAAATGTTCATCATAATATTCATAGACATAACAGCAGCATTCGACATGGTAAACCATAGAACCCTCGTCACCAGACATGAATCCATAGGAATAAAAGGAACCCCCCAAAATGGTTCAGCTCCTATATATCCAACAGAATGCAGCAGGTTCACTTTAACCAAGAAACGTCAAAGGCATTCCCACAAACACAGGAAATACCGCAAGGTTCAGTGTTGTCCTCCTTACTATTCAACCTCTACTTAAGGCCTATCTGCACAATATTTCAGAAGCATAAGATTAATTACCACCTATATGCAGACGATATAATGCTGTATACACAACTAGACACGAACAATCCAAGCTATAATCATTTGGAAGCATGCCTTGTGATGCGGTAGACAGCACAGAACCTATGATAATAGGGGGAAAAGGAAAAGAAGAGCTTACCTTGCAGTCACATAAGCAGAAAACACATTCAGGTTACAATGAGCCAAGGAATGGGGGAACAAACTTTCCCCACAGCAGATGTGACGCAGCAGAAAGTCAGAGACCTAATCAGGTTCACCTGAGCAGGGAAGCACGTACAACGTGCAAGAGACAAGAGGATAAAACCAGGTGGGAAGCCCCACCAAGGGAAGACAAGGAAGACAGGAAACATAGGGAAAGAGGCAGAGAAAGAGAGGCAGAGAGTTGAAACAAAGAGAAGGAGTGGGTGTGGCTGGAGCAGTTTCTGATGCCGAGGCAGAGTGGGAGCAGGCAGCTGAACCAGAGAGTGCTGGAAGAGGCAGTGCAAGAGTCTCCCAAGCCAGAGGGGGCATCGACCCAAGGAGAGTGACCAAGCAGGTAGAGGGCTGACGTCACAAACAGGAGAGCTTGCTGAATCCAGGAAGCACTGGATATTCCCCGGTAGCAAGGGATAGCAGGAGAGAAACCTTTCCAGAAAGTGACTACAACCCAGCTCAAACTGGTGTTTGGAACTCTTGGGGAAAGGCACATTACAACCCAGACAAGAAGCCCTGGTTAACTGAGGAAGTACTTGATACTTTCTACCCTAGAAGAAAAGATAAGTACTCCATTTTCTCCAGAGGGCAGGAGGTGGGTCCAGCCAGGAAAACCAAAGCTAACAGTGGGGAAGAGAACCTTTATAGGAGAGGGTACTTAAGAGAAGCCTCAAACACAGGTCCCCATGTCCCTGTTTATGCAGAGCAGTTTCCTGCTATAGGAGCTGCAGCCTCTCAAGGACAGAGTTGTGGAAATAGCAGCCCTGAAGCATGCTGTCCGTTTACAGGACCGGGCTATGAACAAATGCAGTGGGAAAGCTCAAGCCCTGAGATAGAATCCAATTCCATGGATTGTGCTATGTGTCTCTCAGGCGAGATAGAGTCTCTCTGTTAAGGAAGCAAGCAGAAGCAGTGTTACAGTTTTGAAAAGGTTCATCTTTATTTTTCTGTGAAGAAACAGTTTATTTCTGTTATCCTTTATTTGCTGTATCTGAAAGGAAATCCTCAAGGGGAGGGGAATAAAGCCCAACTATTATTTTGCCTGAACACATGGCTACAGACTGTTCTTTAAAAAGGCACACCTGCACCGCATACCTAGGCGGGCGCCTAATAGGAGCGGTGTAGTGTCACAGCCTCAAGGAAACACAAACTTGGCTACAGCAGAACAACATGACCATCAACCACAAGAAAACCGAAGTAATGTTCATCTCCAAAAACCCTGATTTCAGCCCTCCCCCAACAATTCTCCTGAACAATAATGCATACAACATCAAACATGAAATAAAATATCTGGGAGTAATCCTTGACAAAAATCTCAAGATGGAAACCCACCTAAGATTACTAAACCAGGCAATATTCCACAAACTACGGATCCTCCAATCTCTATGCAACATTATTGAGCAGTCCGACTTCCGAACAGTAGTCCAAGCACTCATCACACCTCACTTGGACTACTGCAATGGCATTCTTCAAGGGTTACCAAAAAAAATGCTCAACATACTACAAATGGCACAGAATGTCACCACTCGAATTATAATGAAATTGCGGGTCTCAGACCACATTACACCAATACTAATGGAACTCCACTGGCTTCCTTCCATGCTCGCATAAGATACAAAATAATAGTAACAACATTCAAATTGATCCACAAACTAGCACCGCCTTACCTCTCCACCCTTATCTCAACACAACCCCCTAACAGGAGCAGAAGAACCCACAACCTAAACACCTTACACATCCTACTTAACATACGCAATGTCAAAACTCTCACAAGTAACAGAACTTTCACATACACAGCTCCCTCCCAATGGAATAAACTACCTAGCACACTAAGAGCAAACAATGACCTAAAAGACATCCGGAAAAACCTAAAAACCTACCTATTCCAGGAATACTACAACATAACGTAGCTAAACAACACTTACCCGCTTCACACCTAACACAAGAAAACAAAGACATATCAACTAAATGATACCTTTTGTACAGCCTACACAAATACACAGCACAAACACAATACACCAATGCAGCCCAGCACCACACTATAAATAGCTCATCCTAGGGGTATGTTTACTAAACCGTCCTAATGTTACCGGCGCTAGTTGCAGCGGTAATGTGAGGAATGCCATATAAGATAGTGGGCATTCCGGCGGCAAGGAAGCAATGAATCTGTATCGCGTGATAGAGGGCACCTTGGCTCGTTAACGTGCGTTAACCTTAAGTTCATGCCAGCGTTGTGTTAGACGCTATAGAGATGTAGCCCACTGGTTACTACAATGGCTGTGGAGTCAGAGTTCATGAGTTTGATCCTGCAGTGGTGTTATTTAATAAGGCTGTCTGAGGCATTTCCTTTTAATTTAAATCTGTGCTGCCAGCAAAAACACCCTCACAGTGCCGTAACCTAAGGTGCCTCATAAGGAGCCCTATAAGGTGCCCCATAGGGCACATTATAAAGTGCCCTATCCGCCAAGGCACCTTATAATTTGCCCTATAGGGCGCCTTATGAGGCACCTTAGGTTAGGGCACTGAGGTGAGGGTGTTTTTGCTGGCAGCACAGATTGTAGAGATGTGTCTGACTGTTACACAAATTAAAAAGAAATGCCTTGGACAGGCTTATTAAATAACACCACTGTGAGATTGAACTCATGACCTCTTCCTCAGTAGTCATTGTAGTAACCAGTGGGCTACACCTCTATAGCTGTTAACACAGTGCTGGCTGGTTACAGAAAGACTGAAAGTCACGCACAAACTGTTTGCTGTGGTTACCAGGATAGGGTAAACCCACCCGTACCCATGATGCACTGCACATGCAGATCAGCAATCTACATCTGATCACAAGATGGGGTATGCACCTCAGCCTGGTAGGGGGAACTGACCATGTGTGTTACTGGCACAGAGTAGCTACAGACCGTGACATTGTGTGGTTCCTGTGCTCACCCTGAGGGTGAGGTGGGGCGCCCAGCACCAGGTCCGCAGAACATGGCTTGACTGAGATAGGCTGTGCTGCAGGTCCCCATCAGTGCCAGTGTGTGACACACTTAGGATGCGCCTGTGTCCATCTGTATTTCTCAATCATGTCTAGCCCTTGTGGACTATGATGCACCCAGAATAGTGCATATCCTGTGTGGTTCCCATGGTCACTTGTTATAAGAGAAGGGTGGTATTTGGACCCACATTCAGATTATATAGCACCACCCAACCCGCCCTCTCTGGAACAGGATCTCCCACCAACAGAACCACACTCTTACATCTCTGTAATGGAGGCAGTAGAGGGGACCATCAACCCCAGTCCTGCTGGGGAATGGGCACACTCCAAGGCAATCCATGCAGATCTGTACTTATCACAAAGTGCACTGGCAGACAGGCAGTAGACCTGGAAAAACTCATCTGACACAACAACAATCTGACATTCACCAGCAGAGGGCACAATCAATCTGCACCCACTGCACCCTGCAAGGTGTTGCAGCCATACAGATGCCAACTGCAGATAGTCTGCTAGACAATACATAGTGCATGTTCCTAGAGAAACAATGTGCACCTAGATGTGGGATGAAAGCACAAACACGTATCTTAGCAATTGGGCCCCAGAACAGGGACCACACAGATATCACTTGAGGGAAGCATCATTATAACACTATGTGGGAACCTAGACATGCCATGGTCACTGCTCAGTCAGGGTGAGACTGACCCCCCAGTATGACATGCTGTGGCCACCCTGTCCTTACAGGTGGTGGTCAGCCACTAAAATATCCCAGCCATTGCCCTGTGCCCTGTGCAGATGCATCCTGCCTAGACCGCCCTGTCTGGGCCATACCCATAATACCTTGCTCCTCATTATGCACATTGGCAGGCTAACGCTGGAAACAGTGTAAGCATTGTGGGCTCTGCAAGGTGTAGGCAGCCACAAAGCACTGGATAGACATACACACACTTCCTCACCTATTTCAGCATTGTGCAAAGATAGAGGTGGTTGGCAGCCGTGGCCGCCAAACCAGTCCTGGGCACAGTGCAGGCATTGCTAAGGTACTCAGTACTGTTATGGTCACTCGCCGGGGTGGTAAACACTGTCAGAAAACAAACAAAAAGGAAACACACTCCACATATATCAGAAAGGTTGCTATGATGAATCTCTGTTAACAAATTGTGTTTAATGTAGGATCTGTTATCTGACATTCATCATAGCAACCTTTTGATATATATGGAGCATGTTTCCATGTTTATGATGGCATTACTAAGGTATGCAGATGGTAGTAGTGGTAGCTGCTGCTCCGTGCAGGGCCCAAAAGCCTGACTCTCCATGAGGATATGGATAGTGGGGCCTGTGGGTGTGGGTGTTTGTGCCCCTGTTGGCTGCTGCTCTAGGGTGTGCACATATTTATGGTGTATGTGTTCTGTAGGGTAAAATATAGGGACAAGGTCTGCAGAAGCCACAGCTGGGACTTGAATCTGTGACCTTCTGCCCCTGAACACACTGGCTGTATGTACTGCACCAAACTGTTGCCACAGAGGCAGGTCATTTCCTGGGGATACCGTGACAGTTCTTCAAACAGACCTTGTCTGTTGCACTGCATGCCACCCACCTACACAGGGCTTGGCCTTGGTGTTGGTGGTGCGCAGTCCCAGGCCATCCAGTGCGCTGGTAGGCAGCTGCCTATGGTGTGGAATCTGGGGTAGGGTGCCTACATAGACATCCGCGCTTCCCCCCAGCACTGCCTGTCAATGTTATGTGCCCTTTAGGGTACCTGCTGGTTACTGTCTCCTGGGACACTGTGGACACACCCTCGTGGGCATGTTTGACCTTGGTCAGTTGCTGGCTTGCTGATTTGCAGTTTCTGCGTTCCTATGTGCCACCTAGTCATCTGCCTAATCCACCCTGTGCCCCAGATGCCCCACTGCATGTCCCACCTGCAGCCCCCTGTACCCCATTTGCAGCCTCACCGTAGTGCCCTTTCGTACTTGGGCACTATGCTGTTGCTTGCACATGTAGCACTACTATCACTGTTCTGGGTTTCTCTGTCTTTGCTGTACATTGCTGACTGAAATGGTTTCTCTCCCCTGCACTTGTGCCTCTAACACGAGGTTTTCACTCACGTTAATGTTCTGCCCTACATTTCACAGCTTTAGTGTGCCTGGAGCCTCTCCCCGCCCACTCTCTGCCCATTAACCCCCTTCTCTCCGCCCTTTGGAAGGACTTACTCCACCCTCTGTGTGCCTTAACGCCGCCAGAGGCGCTATTGTGCGATAAAGGTACTTTATCACGCGAAATCATTACGTATCATGCGATAATGTTGCGTATCGCGTGCTAACTGCGCCGCTGCGACATTATCGCTGTTTAGTAAACATACCCCTAAATGTCTGAGGAAAGGGAATAAGACTTCAGTATAAATCATTAATAAGGTCTCATCTTTATCTTTTTTTTTTTTTATTGAAAGGCATCAATTGAACACAGAAAAACAGAAACCATAAGCATAATACAATATCAAAGGATAACAATGCCAAAATCACAATCAACACAAGGAAATCCAACGAAAGGCCCTTTTTTTTTTTTGTGTGTACCAGTCTTCCCCCTCCCCTCATCCCCAACCCTCCCCAGCTCACCATCAAGCCGCAAAAAGCACTCCCAAGACCTAGTATTAACCCCCCACCCTCCTCCCTCCTGGGCCCCCCCACCCCTAACCCTCCCCACCCTACCCTAACTCAGCTACCCCCCCTCCCCCCCATAAACCTCTATGCAAGCCAATAGTAGGGGGAGCCATCCAACCAATCAGCGCACGTAGGACAAAAGGGAGAACTCCAAAAGGCCATCATTTGGAATAGCATGAAGCCCGCGAGCCCTCAGGGCGGACAGCGCCCCGAAGCAATCATGAGCCGTAACGAAGGACAAAGGGTTCCCACACCTGCTCAAAGCGCATCAATCGCATCTTACCGGCTGCCACCCCACGCTCCATTGTATACATATCCCACATCCGCTCCAGCCAGACAGAGAAAGACGGTGGAAGAACCTGTTTCCAGGCAGAAGCCACAGATAGCCGAGCCGCATTCAAACCATGTCGAATCAAAGTCAGCTGGTGTTTACGTGCCCCGGGGACAGCAACCCCAAAGAGAAAAATACCCGGATCCCATGGAATGGTCAACCCAACTAGTTGCTGTAAGCGAAATTGAATCCCCCTCCAAAAGGTTCGAACACGAGGACAAGACCACCAAACATGCGCCAGAGCCCCCTTCTGCCCACATCTCCTCCAGCACAGATCCGGAACCCCTGGATACGCACGAGCAATCCGGTCAGGCGTCATATACCATCGATATAATAATTTATAATTAGTTTCACGGACATTAATCACCACCGAACTCTTCCACAGCCTGCCCCCTATTTGTTCCCACTGCTGCTCAGAGTATCCAAGACACAAATCAGAAGTCCAAAGTTCTCGATGCTTGCCTAATCTCGGCTGCTGCGCCTGCAACTGGACATACAGGGCAGCTATAAGACCTTTTGTAGTAGTGCATCCCTCAAAGAAACGCTCCATATCTGTCAACTCTCGGGCCACATGGGGCCGAACGGATTTAGTCTGAGCCCAATGGGCCACTTGCGTATACTGGAAGACATGACTGTCGGGAAGGTCAAATTCCTCCTGAAGCGCACGGAATGATTGCAATCTACCCTCATCAAACAATTGTCCGGCATGGCTAAGGCCCTTATGCCCCCAAATCCGGAAAACTGGATCAGCCAGCCCAAGGGGGAACGTGGCATTATTTACTATAGGTGCCAGAGGTGTCAGATCCATCCCTCGAGGCCGAAAGTATTGGTCCCAGCAGCGAAGGGTATGTAGAATATATGGATTACTTAAACCCAGCCTACTCCGCAGCTTGGGACCAAGCCACAGCCGATCCCCCAGCCCCGCTCCCCCCGCAATGCTCATTTCCAATTGCACCCAACACTTGGAGCTGGTGTGGGGGGGGGGGGGGGGAAGCTGAGAGTGAAGAGGGGGAGGAGGGGAAGTAGCTGATATCATGGAGGGTTATCTTGTGGACTTTGCTATGGAAATAGTCAGCCAGGGTTTGGGCAGAAAGGGAGGGAGGGGTTGGAGGCAGAGGCACCTTGAGCAGGGAGCTGAGAGTAGTAAAGAGACGGTGAGGATCAGAGGCAAGAGAGTTTGTCAGATGGACATAACACTCTTATTTGATGAGAGCTATGACTGACTGGAAAGGGAAAGCATGAATTTGAAGTGTAGAAAATCTGCAAGAGTGTGGAATTTGAGCCAAGTGCACTCAGCTGAATGGGCACAGGAATGTAGATAGTGGGTAGTGGAAGACAGACGTGGGGAAAAGTGTTGGAAAGAGGAGATGGCACTGTCATCCATACTGGTGTGGTCTACAGGCCTCCAACTCAAACCAAAGAAATTAATAGAGACTTGATTATGAACACAAAGGTAACCATGAAGGGGCATGTGATCATATTGGGTGACTTTAATCTACTCAGTGTGAATTGGAGTATTCCTTCTGCAAATCTGGAAAGAAGTAAAAAGATTGTGTTCAGTTTTGGAGATTTATTATTTATTTAACAGTTTCTTCTATACCGCCCCTTCCAGAGATCAGGGGCGGTTTACATTGAACAAAAATTAACATACTTCCGTACATTTTACATGGAACATGTTTTAACTATATACATGTTTTGTTACATGGAACATATTTTAACATTAACAATAACACTTTTTTTAAAACCTATATACAGGTTATGAAGCATGGAGCATAACATAGTTATTTAACAGTATTTATATACATTAGTGATATAGCTGTCAGTTTGGGTAAATCTTTTGGGTGTTGTGTATATTAAGGCAAGTATCTTTCTTGTGTTAGTCATTTGTTCTGTCTTGAGGACTGTGGATATTTTTTTGAGATTGTCTTGGAGAGGTCTTTTGTTGGTAGGGGATCTCAAAGTGTTTTGTAAAAAGGTATGTTTTTAATTCCTTCTTGAATTGGTGGAGGTCCTTTATCATGCGGAGGGTTAATGGAATTTCATTCCAGAGGGTAGGGGCAGCAAAGGAGAAGGCTCTATCGCTTGTTGTTGCTTTGGTTTTTCTAAAATTTGTCTTTATGTTGAGGGAGTGGATTGCGTTCTGTCTACGCGTTCTAGTTTCTGATGGAGGTTGTATTAGTGTAGATAATTGTGAGGGAGAGATGTTATTAATGAGTTTAAAAGTAGTTAGGAGGATTTTATATTTTATTCGGCTGCATATGGGGAGCCAATGTAGGTCTAAAAGTATTGGGGTCACATGATCTGTTAGTTTGGCTTTTGTAACCATCTTGGCACATATGTTTTGGGCCCTTTGGAGGAGGTATATGCTTTTTAGTGGTAAGCCATTTAGGAGACTATTACAGTAGTCAAAGTGAGGGGTGATGAGGGAGTTGACTACTGATCTAAAATCATGTGTGTTGAGTAGGGGTCTCAGATGTTGTATTGTCTTGAGTTTATAGAATATTGTTTTTACTGTATGTTTTATGTGTGGGAGCATGGTGAGTGAGTGGTCCAGAATTATACCAAGGTACTTTACCTCCTTTTTAACAGGTATTGGTGTGTTATTTATTGTGATTGTAGTAGGGTAGTTATAGTCAGTGTCAGGTTTTCTCGTTATGAACATTGCTTCTGTTTTTTTGAGGTTGATGCTTAGGTGATTTTTTTGAGGTTGATGCTTAGTTGATGCTTAGGAGATCATATCTCACAAAGAATATCAAAAGACTGGAAATAATTCAGAGGAAGGTGGTCAAAAGGATTTGAAGCCTGTGTCAGAAGATTTCTGAGAAGAGACTTGAAGATCTAAATATGTACACTCTGGAGGAGAGGAGGGACAGGGGAGATATGATTCAGACCTTTAAATACTTAAAGAGTATTACTGGACAAACAAACCTCATCCAAAGATGAGGAAGCTGTAAAACTAGAGAGCATAACATGAAGCTGCAATGGGTAAACTGAAAGGCAATGTCAGGAAATACTTTTTCACTGAAAGGGTGGTGGATGCTTGGAATGCCCTCCCGATGGAAGTTGTGGGGGCAAATACAGTGACAGCATTCAAAATGGCATGGGAGAGACACGGTGGATCCCTTTCTAGCAACAGGATAAAATCAAAACAAACAGAACTATCTCTTACATATGAACAAATAGGGGGGACCTCCACGGAGTGGTGGGTACATCTCTAAGCAAAGGCATGGGGAGGGGTGACCTGCCTGGTGTAGCAGGCGCATCTACTCTTCCCGCCTTGCTGGGCAGACTAGATGAACCATACTGGTCCTTATCTGCCTTCATTTACTATGTTACTATCTGGTAACACTGGCAGTGATCGCTGTTAGCTGGGCACGGGTGCAAAATATGTAGATTTCCATGAACAATTAGGAGTTGTGCTTTTCTGGGGAAACATTTCCCACAACCAGTACAACTAAAAGGATTCTCGCCTGTGTGGGTTCTATGATGCGTCACTAGATTTGCTTTCATGAGGAAACATTTCCCACAATCAGTACAACTAAATCGTTTCTACCCCATGTGGGTTCTATGATGCAGCACTAGTTGTGCTTTCCTGGGGAAACAATTCCCACAATCATTACAACTAAAAGTTTTCTTGCCTGTGGGTTCTATGATGCGTAACTAGATTTGCTTTCATGATGATACATAACCTACAATCTGTACAACTAAAAGGTTTATCCCTCTTGTGGGTTCTATGATGTTGCACTATATGTGTTTTTGTGAGGAAACATTTCCCACATTCAGTACAACTAAAAGGTTTCTCGCCTCTATGGGTTCTATAATCCAACAGTAGTTCTGCTTTTCTGGGCAAACATTTCCCACATTCAGTACAACTAAAGGGTTTCTCTCTTGTGTAGGTTCTATGATGCCACACTAGATGTGTTTTCGTGAGGAAACATTTCCCACATTCAGTACAACTAAAAGGTTTATCCCTTGTGTAGGTTCTATGATGCAGCACTAGATGTCTTTTTCTGAGAAAACATTTCCTACAATCAGTACAACCAAACAGTTTCTCCCCTGAGATTGTTGAATTTTCCTAAATCTCCTATTATGTCTGCTTCAGAGATGGTTCACAAATATTTACTGGTGGAGCTTAAATTTCCTGGAGATAATTTGCCTCCCATTGTGAGAGCACAGTATTTGTCTGTGGGCCCCGGCTCTCGTGGCTCCACTTCTGAGAATCCATTTCAAAGACCCGTAAACCTTACTGCATTTCAGGAGGACTCTGTGGACGTGTTCACTGACTGGACGACCTTGCTTGTAACCCTGGCACTAGAGCTGGATAAGTCATTAGTTCTTCGGGCTTTCTTTAGAAATTTTAATGTAACATTCTTATGCTCAAAAGTTTATGTTTCCTGATTTTTCACATGTAACCCAGCTGAGGAGGAAGGAATTCCTTGGTCCAAGACGTAGTGTCCTTTCTCTAGTGGGGAGTTTTGTTTTACGGTTTCCTTCTCATTGTATGATTACTTACAAAGAAGGTTTTTTTCTTTTCTTTGAGCCCAGTCAGTTACTAGATTTTCTGGTAGCTAGGGAGGAAATTGTGGAGAATACTCTCATCCTTGCTTTAAATTTTCTTTTTTCTGTTATGATGTTAAACTTTACCTGATGCCACCAGTATTACCTATTATTGTGGTCTAAAAATGATGATAAATTTTTCTGTATTTTTTCTAATGCTTCTCTTTGAATATAGTGTACCATCTTATTTCTGTCATTCTTGTTTTACTTAAAAGTGAAATTAATAAAAATTTATAAATAAAAAAAACCGTTTTCGCCCATGTGTGGGTTCTATGATGCAGCACTAGTTGTGCTTTTCAGGAGAAACATTTCCCACAATTAGTACAACTAAAAGGTTTCTCCCCCGTGTGGGTTCTGTGATGCTGCACTAGATGTGTTTTCATGAGGAAACATTTCCCACATTCAGTACAACTAAATGGTTTCTCCCCTGTGTGGGTTCTGTGATGCAGCACTAGTTTTGCTTTCGTGAGGAAGCTTTTCTCACAATCAGTACAACTAAAACATTTCTCCCCTGTGTGGGTTCTCTTATGCAGAACTAGTTGTGCTTTTATGGGGAAACATTTCCCACAAATAAGTACAACTAAAAGGTTTCTCCCCCATGTGGGTTCTATGATGCAGCACTAGTTCTGCTTTTCTGGGGAAACATTTCCCACAATCAGTATAACTAAAAGGTTTCTCACCTGTGTGGGTTCTATGATACGTCACTAGATCTGTTTTTGTGAGGAAACATTTCCCACATTCAGTACAACTAAAAGGTTTCTCCCCCTTGTGGGTTCTGTGATGCCGCACTAGATATGCTTTCATGAGGAAACATTTCCCACATTCAGTACAATTAAAAGGTTTCTCCCCCGTGTGGGTTCTGTGATGCCTCAATAGATATCTTTTCGTGAGGAAACATTTCCCACATTCAGTACAACTAAAAGGTTTCTCCCCTGTGTGGGTTATATTATGCAGCACTAGTTGGTTTCTCCCCTGTGTGGGTTATATTATGCAGCACTAGTTGTGCTTTTCTGGTGAAACATTTCCCACATTCAGTACAACTAAAAGGTTTCTCCCCTGTGTGGGTTATATTATGCAGCACTAGTTGTGCTTGTCTGGTGAAACATTTCCCACATTCAGTACAACTAAAAGGTTTCTCCCCGTGTGGGTTATATTATGCAGCACTAGTTGTGCTTTTCTGGTGAAACATTTCCCACATTCAGTACAACTAAAAGGTTTCTCCCCTGTGTGGGTTCTATTATGCAGCACTAGTTGTGCTTGTCTGGTGAAACATTTCCCACATTCAGTACAACTAAAAGGTTTCTCCCCGTGTGGGTTATATTATGCAGCACTAGTTGTGCTTTTCTGGTGAAACATTTCCCACATTCAGTACAACTAAAAGGTTTCTCCCCTGTGTGGGTTCTATTATGCAGCACAAGTGCATCTCTGGTGAAACATTTTCCCACATTCAGTACAACTACATTTCCCACATTCAGTACAACTAAATGGTTTCTCACCTGTGTGGGTTCTATGATGCGTCACTAGATCTGTTTTTCTGAGGAAACATTTCCCACATTCAGTACAACTAAAAGGTTTCTCCCTGTGTGGATTCTATTATGCAGCACTAGTTGTGCATGTCTGGTGAAACATTTCCCACATTCAGTACAACTAAATGGTTTCTCCCCTGTGTGGGTTCTATGATGCTCCACAAGTTGTGAGCTTCTGAGGAAAGATTTCTCACATTCACTGCATTGAAATCTTTTCTCAGTCCTGTGGATTTTCTGGTGGATTTTTACGGATTTCTTAAGAGTGAGATTTCTTCCACATTCAGGACTTTTAAAAGATGTAGAAGGCATCTCTGTTGGGTTAGTTCCCTCTGCTGTTTGTGTTTTCAGCTGGCTTCTTATGTAATTGCTATGATTGAAACCACTCTCACACTCAGTAGGTGTAAAACGTCTCTCTTCCATTTCAGACTTTAGGTGGAGTGCTGGGTGCACCTCGTGTGTGAAAGAGTTTCCCCATTCTTCTTTCTTCTCCACTCTCTTCTTTTCCTGTGTGACTCCGTCACCTGCTGGACATAAAAAGAAGGCACTAATCACGTGTTGGTACCACAGAGGTATTTCTGGGTCTCCTGATCCCAAAATCCCTGCTCTGAGATTATCCCACATCTCTGACCAATCAGCTGTGAATAATGTGACAGAGGGAGAAAGTTAAATCTCTTACATGATTTCATTTCATTTCATGATCTCTTGATGTATTTTTATTTATTTATATTCTCTTATATACTGCACTATTTGGCATCAGTGCAGTTTACATTGAACAAACTGAAATTACATTGAACTGGGCATTATAACTTGGAGATAACTATTTTACAGGGAACATGGGCTATGGAAGGTTAAGTGGCTTGCCCAAGACCACAAGGAACACCTGTGGGACTAGAAACCCCAGTCCTTCCAGCCCAAGGTTGCTGTTCTCTAGTGGGATTTGAACCCCCGACCTTCTGGTCTGAAGTACCTTGCCCCAAGCACTAGGCCACTCCTCCACTCCTTTGTTGTATGTATCTTCTTTCATACAAAATGGCAAAGCAATTTGCATTAAAATTAAAAAATTACAAACTGGCCAGTATTCAAGACACCTTCTATATGTAAACAAAGAAATATGATGGCAGATAAAGTCCATACGGCCTCTCACTTCTGCCCTTCCATACCATCTTTGACTCTACTCTCTCCTTCTCTGCAGCATCCAAAAGATAGCTAAAACCTGTCGCTTCCTTCTCTATAACAACATCAGAAACATTTGTCCCTTCCTTTATACACACACTACTGAGACCCTTGTATAGCACTACAAGAGATACGCAGCGCTGCACAGTGTCGCAGGCCTTCAGGTGCACCTACCGGTGAGCACTAGGTATTGAACTAGGCCTCCGTGTGACTGGCCTCCTGGTAGTTGCTGCTGCCAGTCCACACACAAAATAGTTGTGACAACCGAATATAAGGTACAATAGGGCTTTATTTCCCTGCCCAATCCGGAATGTTCAAATATATACAGGAATACAAAACAAAACTCTTCTTGGATAGAACAGAAAGCAAAATGAACTCAAAACAGCTTTCTTTCAGCAAACCAAAAGGAATATCTTTTAACATGGGCTTGTAGCCCCAGTGAATATACTTTGCTATGCCTTAATAGGCTCCTTATTCTTTTTACCGTAGAGATGTGATATTATCTGCCACTGAAATGCTACAGTCCATTTCTTGCGTATCTTCCGCTACTAGCTCATCACATTGCATAGGCTGTATATCCTGCTCAAGTTCTTCTACACCTTGCTTTCGTGTAGGTATAGAGAATAGCCTGTCCTGGCTATGACGACGTTCTCTTTGATTAACTGAGAACGTTTGGAAATTACCACAGTCTCCCTGACTGTGGTAATAGGGACCTCCTGTTGGCTGACCTTTATGCCACTGCTTAAGGAACTGTCTTGCCCTGCTATTAGGGGAAACTGGCCTTGCTAGGAGCTCTGCCTTAGACAGGAATGGATAATGGGCTGGGAGTCCTGAGAACAGCTTCTGAGAATCTTTAGGTCTCACGTACCTTGTATAAGACCTCTCTTTCTCAGGTAAGGAACTTTTACTTCCCTTGGCTGTGTCACGCTGGCTACCTCTCTTATTCAAGCACTCTTCAGACTCACACACGGGTCTCCCCAGGCTTCTACGGAGGTACTCTGCCACACCCTCTTCACAGCTCCTTTCGTCCTGTAAACAGTTCTTCCTTTGTGTTTCTCTCCAATCCCAGTCCTGCCTCCTTGCCTTGCTCTGAGCTTTGCTCATGTACTGCTTCTGCACGGGCACAGTCCTTCTCTGGAACTTGGTCCCTTTCTCCTTCTGCTTCTCTCTCCAAGCAAAAGAATCCTTCACTGCTTTCCCCAAAGCTGACGAAACTGAAACTGTTTGTGAGCTAGGCTCATTTAGATGATTCCTAGCTGCACCACTCCCTAACTGATTGCAGTCAGGTGAAAATCCCCTGGCTTCCCTATTGGCTGAGGGATTCCTCCAGGTCTGTGACCTCATCTGTTTACGTTGCCCCCGGCAACTTCCTTCCATGTGCTCTCTCAGCACGTCATTCATTTCTTGCACTGCACTATTTTCTACTTCCATAGGGGTCACTACTGAGTCAGCCCTGTGACAACAGACACATGTAAAAGACAGTCCCTGCTCATCAGAGCTTAAAATCTAGTCAAGACAGACAACACAGTAGCTGTAGACATGGGATACAGCTAGGGGAAATGGTAAGGAAACACAAGAGATCAGGCGACTCAACATACAAAAGAGGTGAGTTTTGAGCCTCAATTTGAGAAGGGCCAGTGAAGGCGTCTTATGTACAGACTCGGGTACTTTATTCCAGGCATAAGGAGTAGCAAGACAAAAGGAGCGAAATCTGGAGATAGCAATTGAAGAGAAGGGCACAGATAGAAGAGGTTTGCAAGAAGAGCAGAGATCACGAGAAGGGGTGAAGGGAGAGAAAAATAGAGGAAAGGTAGTGAGGAGCTGCAGAGTGAATGCACTTATAGTTCAGCAGGAGTGGTAGTTTGGCAATGAAGTGACTTGAGAAGATTAGCCACTCAGCAGAGTGTTGAAGAGATTGAAGGGGAGAGAGATGATTTAGAGGGAGACCACCAAGGAGCAGGTTACAGTAGTCTAGATGACAGATGACAAGTGTTTTATTATCCACAGAGACTGAGAAAGGAGGTAGGGGAAAAAAGGGTTAGAGAGAAAATATGAAACTCAGTTTTGGCCATGCCCAATTTCAAGTGGCGGTGAGACATCCAAGTAGCAATGTCAGAAAGGCAGGCAGAGATGTGGGCTTGGATTGCCGGAGAGATTACAGTTGTAGAGAGGTAGATCTGGGAGTCATCAGTGAAACGATGGTACTGAAAGCCTTGGGAAGAGATGAGTGCACCAAAGGAATGGGTATAGAGAGGGAAAAGGAGTGTGTCCAAGACAGATCCTTGCAACTAAGTGTGGGATAGCAGCAGAGGAGGATCCACTAGAAGAAACACTGAAAGAGCAATGGGATAGATAAGAGGAGAACCAGGACAGTACAGATCCCTTAAAACCAAGCGAGGACAAGGTATCGAGGAGTAGCAGTAGTAATATTTTGGAGGAAAGATGGGAGAGAGGAGATATGGCAGAGATGTTTAAATATCTCCGTGGCATAAATGCTCAGGTGGAGAGCCTCTTTCGATTGAAAGCAAGCTCTGCAATGAGGGGACAATTTATTTTATATATTTAACACTTTTTTTATACCGCCTTCTCGTACAATCAAAGCGATGTATATTAAAATAAACATTACAGAGAACTCAATGTATAAACTTAGGAAGGGGTGACATGCAGGATTTCCACAGAGGCAAAACATATGCATTGCAACATATGTACAAGCATTAGATATTCTTTTAGGCAGGTGAGATGAGGGGCAAGAACTAGGTATTGTCTCTGAAGTGATCAGTGAAAAGGAAGGTTTTGAGATGTTTTATGAAGTCCTTTAAGTCCTTGGTTGTCCTGACCATCTCTAGGAGAGAATTCCAGTTGGTGAGTGCCACTAATGAAAGAGCCCTCTTTGTTGGTGTAAGATCTAGGAGTTGAAATGGTGTCTCTGGTGCTCTGTCTCTTAGGTCTGCTGTTTAGTTTTGTGCATATCAGTTCCTGTAGAATTCCAGCTGATGTGGTGTTTCTTATCTTGAAGATAGTCAAGGCAGTTTTGTATCTTGAATTGAGGTAACTGGTAGTCAGTGAAGCTGATATAAGAGCGGTGTTATCTGATCATGTTTGGCAGATCCTGTGATGATGTGGGCAGCCTTGTTCTGGGCTACTTGCAAGGGATGTGTGGTTTGAGTTGGAAGACCATGAAAAAGGGAGTTACAATAATCTAGCATAGGGATTATAACTGCTTGATAGACCGTGCGGAAGTGATCCAGACGGAGGAGGGGTTTTAGTCTCTGGATATTAGCGAGCTTTTGGAATGCGTACCTGGAGGTTCTGTTGATGTGGGCTTGTAAGTTTAGAAAGTGATCAAGGGTGATAACAAGGTAGCGTACTTCCTCTTTTACTCAGATTAGAGTGTCCATGATGGATACTGATGATGGGGGGTAACAGAAGAGTCCCGTGTTATGAATAGCGCCTCAGATTTTTTGAAGTTGACTTGGAGATTGTTGGAAGCCAGCCAGTTGCTCATCTCCTGTAAACATTTATTGATAGCTGTATAGTCTGGCGTGTGGAGATGGATAGGGGAATAGACCATGATATCATCTGCATAAATGGCATAGTTAATTTTGTGCTGCAAACTGCTTGTAAGTAGAAAGGGCAGGAAGGGAAGACCCTTGCAGGACTCCTTATGTTGTGCTTAACAGAGTGGAGGTGTTTGAACCAACTTTGACCTTTTGTTGTCTGTCAGTGAGGTAGGATTGGAACCAGTTGAAGGTTGTGATGTGAAGTCCAATGTTAGTTGGTTTAAGAAGATGCTGTGCTGTGCTGTGTGTCGAAGGTCAAAGAGATGTCAACAAAGATGAATAGGAATCCAGTTTTTTGATGATTCCTGTTAGGAGTATGTTGAACAGATGTATGAGGAGAGTCTCAACACTATGATTACAATTGAAATTCACATTGGTGTGGATCCAGAGAAGCATATAGGTCAATATGGTCTTGCAGTTGTCTCAGCGTCACCTTTTCAATAATTTTGGATAGAAAGGGTAGGCTGGAAGTACGATGGAAAGTTGCTGGATCAGAGCTGTTGTTGAGTTGTTTTTTTTGATGAGTCGGATGTTAACTTGTTTGAGAGCAGGGGGCATGTATCCTTGAGATAGGGATGAGCTTATGGTGTTCTGGATGCAGTTGACAACTTTGTCCTTGACTGATTTGATCTACATGACCAGGCAGGGTTCAGAGGGCACTGTACTGCGCAGCCACCCTGCATGATTGCAACCCTACTCACTAGATCACGAGACATTCTGCAGATGGAAGGTGTACATACTCTGACTAATCAATCTGTATATAATTAATCAATCTGTAAATAGTTGTGCTCTGACCACGTCACCTGTGACAGCTAGCTTGCCTGTACTTAGTTATGCTGTCAGTCCCGTTTAGAAACCCCTGTTCATTGTAAGTCCAGTGTAGGTCCTGCCAGCACGGCATGACTTGTCAACTGTAAACCGCACTGATTCTAAAGAGCGCGGTATAAAAAAGACATTAAATAAATAAAATTAATTAATAAATTAAGGCAGCGATGATGCGTAATATTTGCTCGTAGATCAGTACCATTTGTGTTTGATGTTGGGTTCTGCAGTTGAGGTGTTGGAGGTGTTTAGCAGTGAAGTTCTTAAAGGTGGTTTATTCTTGTTGATGAGAAAATCTGCAAAGATCTGGGGATGGATAGTGTCTTTTTTGTGGGATGGATTCTTCATGAGCATGGACAATTTCAGATAGCTTTCGAGGCTTGTTGCTGACTTTTAAGATAAGGTTGGTGTGGTATTCTCGATTGTGCTTGTTGATCAGATCAATGTAGTCACTTTGTGTTTCTGGTATTGAAGAAGGGTGGCTTGTAACTAGTCGTGTTTCCATTTATGTTTTAGCTGACAAAGGTTTTGTTTCTTTTCTCTTATTGCCTCAGAATACCATGGGGCGGATTTGGATCTTTCTTCTCTGTTTCCAAGATTTGTGTGGTAAGGAGCCTTCACTGCTGCATTGATGGTGGAGTTCCAGGTTTTAATTGCCTCATTTGTAACTGCAAAGTACTGGGGGAGCCTGGGAAGGATATCTTTCAGGAATTGGTCTTGGTTATATCCTTTAAATCTTCTTTCAGAGTTGGGTATTCTCTGTGATTTTCCTTGTTGGGGGAGGTCAATCTTGAAGTGTGTAGCATGGTGATCTGACCAGGGTATTGGTAGGGCAAGAGGGGTCATTATGCTGTTCTGTGATTGATTTGGACAAAGATGAGGTCCAGAGTTGTGATTGGGACAAAGATGAGGTCCAGAGTTGAGCCTGAATGGTGAGAGGGTACCTTGAGGATTTGGCAGAAGTTACGTGATTCTATTGCCTTGTTAAAGTAGCTTCTCCTCTGCTAGGTGCGAAGCTCAGGTTTAGATCGCCTAGTAGTATAAGCAGCTTATGAGGAGAGCTGGCCAAACATATGGCATTGAGGATGTTGCATGTTTCTTCAGCGGGAGCATTTGGGGCTCTGTAGGTAAGACAAATGGCTAGATATCTGTTTGCTATCGTGATTAAGTCACAGTGTTTGTGGCTTACAGATTAGGATATTTTAAATTTAAGATCACTTTGCACAAGGATAAGTGCCCCACCACCTCTCTTGTGGGTGTGCGGGCAGTTGAAAGCAGTATGGGATCGTGGAGTGATCTCAGATAGAATGACCTGGTCAGGGCTTTATAACCAGGATTCGGTGATGCAGAGGATGTCAGTCTGGGTGATATTGAATATAGCCTAAGATGGTGTTTGTTTTGTATCTGATGGAACTAGCATTGATTAGCCCAATGTTAATTGGAGTGATTAGTGTGTGTAGGGTGTGGTAACAAGTTGTGTGAGTGTTGGTTTGAATTCTTATTAATCTGGGGGTTCGCCTGTTGACAAGCTTATGGGGGTTCATCCATATGTGTGGTTGGCAAGGAATGTGTAATAGGGGAGGTTGTAGGGCTCTTGTGGGTATGTTTATGGTATAGGTAGCTGTTGAGGAGTGGCAGAGTAGGAACCAGAGGAGAAGAAGGGTACACAATATTAGGTTGGCTGGCAACATTGGATTCTGTGGCATTAAAGCAGTTTTATGCTTTTTGGTAGAATCATAGGAGGGTAGAGGTGGGGCTCTTTCAGCAGTGAGTTCCATTTCTGATGAGTGGTACTTACAATTTGTAGTTTTCTTTCTGAAAGAGTGTCCTGATACAATCCAAGGTGTCTAGGAGATGTGTGGGGTGAGAGAGTTGCCTGCTTATGAATAGATCTGATAGGGATGAGGTCTTCGAGGTTGTTGAGTTTTTTTGAGGTTTTTGAGCTTAGTGTTGGCAGCTTTTTGTTTGGGTTGAGCTGATTTTTGCATACCTGCCTGCATTTCATGCCTAAGGGCCATGTGGAAGGGCTCTCTGGCACAGGCCCACCAGGCACGGGTGCACCTGATGGCACTTCTTTTTTAAAGTTGCTGCGGTGGGCCCTGATTCACCTTGAGATGTAGATTGGGAGGGGTTTCAGCCTCCCGCTCTCTTTCCTGATGCCGATCAGGGCTCTGGATCCGAGGGTGCAGTCCTGCAGCGCCTGCTGGATGAGGGTGAAAGGGATAGACTCAGGAGTAATATGCGGAACTATTTCTTTATGGAAAGAGTGGTAGATATGTGGAATAAACTCACAGTGGATGTAGTAGAGATGAGGATAATATCTGAATTCCAGAATGGAGGGAACAAACACAGATGAGCATAACAGGAGGCAATGTAGAACTGAAAATATGATAGACTATTTTATTTTTTAAGTAATGTTCTAGGATATTCCTCAAGGGATGAAGTTATAGGAATCATCTATATATGTATGGAGTAAGGTAGGACTGTTTCTATGGGAGCCTTGAACCCAATACCCCAGAGTTCACCAGACTCATCCCCCACTCCGCTCTGCAGGTTCTGTATAGAGTTGAATTATATATTGATTATTTATAAAATGCTGCTTATTGTACCTGGTGGGTACTGGGTGTTAATCTGTCTGGAAATTGCTATGTAGTGTCACCCACCAACGTCCCCAGAGGCCAGAGGGCTTGGGTAGTTTAATGGGGCAGTATTCTAATGGCTGTAGACTTTCCCGTGGAGGCTTTTGAAAGGCCTTCTGGGACCTGTGGTTTTTAACACTAGCCAAAGAAGTGTAGTTGCAGACCAAGTGTAAGGTTAAACACAGGCTTTATTCCCCGTCTGGGGTGGATTCATAACAGTGGAACAAAAAGGAATTGCAGACCATTCGTCTGATGACAAAATTAAAGAAGTGTTTCAAACAAAAACTTGGCTTACTTCAGCATGGCAACGGAACAAAAAGGCAAAAAGAAAACAGTTCATTTCACTTACAAATAGTTTGCTTCCTGTTTTCTTTTCTAAACAGTTCTTGCTGCTTTCAACAAAGAGATGATATGCAATCAGCCAGAGTGTATGTACAGTCCATCTCACTCTCGTCTAAAGACTCTCCATAAGTCTCAAACTGCATATCTTCATCATCAGAATAAACTTCTCCTGACATAAAACTGCCGTTGGGGTTATAACGTTCTTGCCGGTGAGCTAGAGCATTCCCCTCCTCCACTAAACTAGTGGCCAATGGGAAATTACCACATTCACTGTAGTCAGGCTCCTGAGAGTTACACAGTTCCTGGTAAGTGCAGGGCAAATCAGGGTATTTTAAACCTCTTCTACTAGAGTAAATTACGCCTACCTTCTGGCACTGCTACTTCCTGCTCTCTCGACCGAGCAAAGCTCTGTTTGGAAGAACACTTCCCAGGGTGTTTCTCTGTTAGTTTCTGTTCAGGTATAAAACTTTCCTCAGGATAAAAACTTTCCCCTGCTGAATACCTGGTGCTGGGTAATCTCTATCTCCTGGACTTGGCTATTGGACTGCCACCTCTGCTTACTCCATAGCAAGGTTCCTGGGGATGTTGAAAGGCTGTGCACTGCTGCTCAAAACAGCTTCCCTGGGAATTACCAGCCTCATATGCCCCCGGCAATCTCTCTGGCTCCGTCCTTGCAGCTCTATTGGTTCAGCTTTCACGCTTAGCAGTTCTCTCAGTAGCTCCTACTCCTCTCCCAGTAGCTCCTGCTACTCCTCTCTCTCTACCTTCAGGTAAGTGAGTTTTAAATGTGTTTAAGCTGGTGTTAGTTTGGGCTCCACCCCTATGCAGCTGCTTCTCATTTCCTAATGAGTTTTGAGCTACGCTTCTGTTCGGGCGTTCCCTTACACCCCGTGGCTTTGTTTATATCTGTTGCTTATAGCAACCTTTCCCCACGTGTGAACCTGAGTTGTCAGTTTCAGCTACGTTTTGCTCAGAGTTCCCTAGTTCCATGGGTTCTGACAGCGCTACCTTATGACAGTAGGCACATTTTCTAGATGTGTCCTATCTCTGGAACCTGGAAGAATGGTAGATACAGTATAATAGATCAGCCTCACTGTCGCTAGAAATGCAGATACAGTCGTACAGTCCTTACCCAGGGAGATCAGAGTCTCATAATTCTCCTTCATCACCTCCCAGTAAAGCTCCTTCTGCCCTTCATCTAAATACTCCCACTCCTCCTAGGAGAAAGAGACAGTGATGTCCTCAAACGTCACCCACATCTGAAACACAAACCAGAAAAACACTTAGGGACACTTGCAGGTACTCAGAGTATATTAGACATCGGCTGGCTTTATTCTCCTCCCCTAGAAATCCAAGGGAGCTCTGCATTTAAAACTTGTAGGAACAGACCCAGAACCTTTTTACTGGTCTCCAGAGCACCGGGGGTGGCAGCACATTGAGTGGATCTCTCTGGCTACGTTTTTATTATTTTTATTTTGATGCTTTGAATAGTTTTAGCTGCCTGTACCACGTTGGTCTTTTGGAATTACTGTACTTGCACTGCTTTACATACTGCCTGTGTTTAACATAGTAACATAGTATATGACAGCAGATAAAGACCAGTATGGTTCATCTAGTCTGCTCAGCAAGGCGGCAGGCCACCCCTATTTGTTGATATACATGAGATAATTATGTTTATTTTGATTTTATCCTATTGCTATAAAAGGATCCACTGTGTCTGTCCCATCCCATTTTGAATTCTGTCACTGTATTTGCCCCCACCACTTCCTTCAGGAGGGTATTTCAAGCATCCACGATGTAGATTTCTTTAGCCTTTGAGAAAATAGTGGATGCAATATAAGAATTACCTAGCTTTTTTTTTTAATAATAGTTCAAATTTTCTGCCGGTATTAGAAAAGTAGCTTTATAAGAGTATGTTTGGCCCATCTATGCTCTGTTAGGTAACGCCTGCTCTGCAGGGTCTTTGTCTTAGGAAGTCAAACTCGTAGCTTACTGCCACTTATTTCTCACCCTCCCTCCCCTCAACCATCCCAGGGCTGGATGTTCTTAGTCACCCCAAGACACACAGTCGCTTGTCCTAACTTTAGAGGAAAGCACATCTCTGTTGCTTTTTCATCTACCAACATCCCCCCACACACTAATCAAAGTTATTTTTAATGGGTTTAATAGCTGTGGTGCTTTAATCCTCAGGGAAACTATTTGGAGCCTTTGAGCTTGTCCTATCCATTTTACACTATCTACTATGGAAAAAAGCATTGATTCAATTGAGGGAAGATTTAGCTGCAATGAAACAAACCTCCCCTATGATACATCTTGCAAACAATCCATGCAACTCCCTCAAAAATCCAACAATGCAAGAATAAATGCATGACAGTGGTTCTGGCTGGTTATGACGCATTACACGGAGACACCAACTCCACCTCGATATACCCTTACAGAATACCTTCTCTGCCTTGGTAAAAAAGGATTCTCCATTAATGGAAACTGAGGTGGCCTTAGACAAGAAAGTTGACATCAGTTTACAGACATCTAAACCATAATAGACAAAGAGAGGGGCTTACGTCAATGATCATCTCTATCAGCCCTTTTATTTAACATTCATCTCCAGCCAATCTGTAGGATCTTCCAGTGAATTGCCAATATGGCTGAACTCCCATAATCTGCTCATTAATTTATAGAAAACTGATAGATTATAGGTAACCAGGAACCATGACTTTAAACCTCCCTCAACTTCACACCTAAAAGAAGCTGCTTTACAGGAAAAGAACGAGGTGAAATTCCTAGATCAATCCCTTAGCATGGCCACCCATATAAAATCAACCCCTGGTAAGATCTATTTAAAACTAATGATGATTCAACAATTGCATCCACTTCTATCAAGCTATGACTTTCGGTCTGTCGTTCAGGCAATGATCACCCCACACTTTGATTATTGCAAGAGCATTTTCCAGGGCCTCTCCAAACAGGCAATAAGCCAGTTACAGATGGCCCAACATGTGGCTGCCAGAATTATTTGGAAATTTAATAGAACTTAATATTTCACACCCATATTATATGAATTACACTTGCTGGCAATTTATAGCTGTATAAAATGATAATTACACTTACCTGGTAATTGTAGTTCCTTGAGTGACGACAGTTCAGTCCTCAACCTCTGGGTAGTCAACCTCCTCCTGCAGCTTGGAGATTGGCATGTCAGAATCATGACATCACTGGATATAGCCTGTCATACACTCCCATCAGCTCCAGTGTGATCTATTTAACAAAGCAGACTCAAAAGAGCAACAAATAAGTAGCAACCATAATAACACGTTAACATAACCATTGTCTAACTATTAAAACCTTACACCCTTCCCTGCCAAGCCTTGAGACAGAGCAATGAAAGAGTGCAAAGGAAACAATATGCAACTGTACTTACTAGTACTTCCTGAAGTACCCCTGCAGCCTGCTACTAGGCCATACACCCGGGTGGGAATGAGGACTGAACTGTCGTCACGCAAGGAACTACAATTACCAGGTAAGTGTAATTATCATTTCCTTATCATTCCTCCAGTTCAGTCCTCAACCTCTGGGATGTACCAGAGCAGTAATCAGTGGGAGGGACCTTTCCAACCAGCACGTAACACCGCCAAACCGAACCTGGCATCCTCCGCTGCCGCCACGTCCAATCGGTAATGTTTACTGAATGCATGCAACTACGACCACGTCGCCGCTGTACAAATGTCCGCTGCTGGAACTAACCCGTACTCCGCCCAAGAAGAAGCCTGCACTCTAGTGGAATGAGCTTGCAACTGCACTGGCACAGCTCGACGCTGGAGGAGATAGGCGGAAGCAATCGTCTCCCGAATTCACCTCGCAATGGACGCTTTTGCTGCCGCCTCACCCTTGCGCATTCCTCCGAAAAGCACGAACAACCGATCTGATTTCTTGAACTCTTCAGTCACCTTCAAGTACTGATGCAACACCCTTTTCATATCCAAACGACGCAAGATGAGGTCGGAATTGCTCCCGTCCAACGTGCCCAACACTGGCAAGGACACCGACTGATTTATATGAAATGGAGAAACCACCTTTGGCAAGAATGATGGCACTGGGCGCAGTACCACCTTTTCTCTAGAAAACGACAAAAACGGTTCCTGGCACGACAATGCCTGCAACTCCAAGATTCGTCGAGCCGAACAGATGGCCACCAAAAACACAGTCTTCAATGTTAAATCATTCACAGAAGCCTGACGCAACGGCTCAAAGGGCGGCTTGGCTAGAGCCGACAGCACCAAATTAAGATCCCAAGGCGGCACCATAACTCTACGTGACGGTCGTAACCGAGCCACTGCTTTAAGAAATTGCAACACATCAGCATGTGAGCTGAGCCCAACTCCTTGGATCTTACCGCGGTAACACGAAAGAGCAGCCAACTGAACCCGCAAAGAGCTGGCCGCCAGTCCCTTATCAAAACCATCTTGCAGAAAACTCAAGATCGAGGGAATGGACACCGTGAATGCCCGAAGCTGTCGGCGGGAACACCAATCCTCTTGCCAGATTCGTACATACACTAGAGATGTGGAGCACTTCCGAGCTTTGAGCAACGTAGCTACAATCGCTGGTGCATAACCATTCTTTCTTAGCTGAGCCCTTTCAATGGCCATGCCGTAAGCGAGAATCGATCCACCTGAGGCATGAACAGAGGACCCTGGAGAAGCAGATCTGCCCTGGTCGGTAGTCACCAGGGATCCCCGTCCAGGCGCCGCACCAGATCTGCGTACCACGGCCGTCTTGGCCAATCTGGTGCCACCAGAATCACTCTCCCCGGATGAGCCTCGATTCGCTGGATCACCCGACCGATCAACGCCCAAGGCGGAAACACATAGAGAAGACCCGAAACCGGCCAAGGCTGCAGAAGCACGTCCAGGCCTTCCGACATCCTTTCTCGTCTCCTGCTGAAGAAACGACTGGCCTTTGCCGACTGGAAGGTCGCCATCAGATCCATTATGGGAGTCCCCCACCGGCACACTATCTGTGCATAGACTTCCGGATGCAGCTCTCATTCCCCTGCATCCACCCTGACTCTGTTGAGAAAATCGGCCATCACATTGTCCTTTCCGGCGATGTGCACCACCGAAATTGCCAATAGCCGACTTTCTACCCAGGCGAACAACAAGTCCACCTCTTCCTCCATGGCTGCACTTCCCGTGCCGCCCTAGTGATTGAAGTAGGCAACCACCGCCGAGTTGTCGGACAACACTCGAACTGCTCAACCTGTCACCAACTGCTCGAAAGCTTGCAGAGCCCTGAAAATTGCACGAGGCTCCAGGCGATTGATCGACCATGAGCTCTCTAGGGGCGACCACCACCCCTGCGTGAATCTGCTCTCGTAGTGGGCTCCCCAACCTCCGAGGCTGGCGTCCGTCAACAACGGAAGCCACTCTGGCTGCTCCAGCGGCATGCCCGCCGCTAGCTACGTCGGGAGCAACCACCACCGAAGCAACCCCCTGACTTTGACTGGACACGGAAGATGCTTGCTCAACGAGTCCGACGGGTGCGACCACCGCCGGAGAAGCGACCATTGCAGAGGTCGCATATGCATCTTGGCCCATGGCACCGCCTCCAGCGTCGCTGCCATGGTCACCAGCACCTGCAGGTAAGTCCAAGCCGAGGGAGCCAGAGAGGACCGGAAGGAGCGAATCAACTGCTTGAACCCTCGCACTCGCCCCTCCGGCAAAAAGACTTTGCCATTCTTTGTGTCGAACCAGCCCCCAAATACTCCAAGTTTTGAGATGGCACTAAGTGCCTTTTGACTGGGTTGACCGCCCAACCTAGACTCTGCAGAAAACGCAAAACTTTGTTTGTCACCTGCGCACTCTCTGCTTCGGACTTTGCCTGAATTAACCAATCGTCGAGATAGGGATGTACCAAAATTCCCTCCCTGCGCAATGCCGCCGCCACTACCACCATTATCTTGGCATTATCTTGGTGAACTGCGTGGCACCGTCGCCAAGCCAAAGGGCAGCGCTTGAAACTGGAAGTGCCCCCAAGGAAACACGAACCTTAGGAACCTTTGATGCTCTGCCCGAATGGGAATATGCAAGAAAGCTTCGGTGAGGTCGAGCGATGTCAGGAATTCCCCCTGATGCACTGCTACAATGACGGAGCGCAGCGTCTCCATCCGAAAGTGAGGCACCCGTAAACACCGATTTACGCCCTTCAGATCCAAGATGGGCCGCCACGCACCTTCTTTCTTTGGCACCACGAAATAAATAGAATACCAACCTACGCCGTACTTGGCCTCTGGCACCTCTACCACTGCTCCCAGATGTATGAGCCGCCGTAGAGTAGCCAGAAGTGCCATTGTCTTCCTCGAGCCTCTGCAAGGAGACATGACGAATGAATCTCGCGCGGGTCACGCCAACTCCAGGGCGAAACCTTGACTGACTATCTCCAGCACCCACTGGTCGGTCGTGATTTGGGTCCAAGCAGGCAGAAACTCCCGAAGTCTTCCTCCAATGGAAGCTTTGCCCACCGGGACCCGTCCCACTTCATTGCGGCTTTCATGTCGCTGCCGCCAAGCCTGCAGAGAAACCTCTATTCGCTCCGCGAAAGCCCCTGAAGCCCTGACCTCGCAACGAGGCTCGTCCTCTCTGAAAACTCCCAAAACGGGGCGTGCAAAACCTGCGAAAGTCTCGGAACTGACCCCGAAAGCCCAGCCCGGACTTCCCCTGTTTTGGCTTATCCTCTGGCAGGTGACCACTCTTGGTCTCTCCCAAGTTCTTAACTAAAGTATCCAGATCCTCTCCAAATAACAAACGTCCTTTAAATGGTAATTTCCCCAAACGGGACTTAGATGAACCATCAGCAGCCCAATTATGCAACCATACCGATCTGCGAGCTGCTACCACGGACGCTGTACTATTCACTAGAGTCGTAATGGATGTCCACAAAATACGCCGCTCCGGACTCCAACTGACCGAGCTCTTTGAGTTCCTCTTGGTCCAGGTGAGGAGAATGGCACAGCCTCTGCACCCAGCACAGGCACGCCCGTGCCACCCAAGCTCCACAAATGGAAGCTTGTAAAGAACACGCGTCTGCCTCAAACACCTGCTTTAACAAACTGTCCACCTTTCAGTCCTGCCCATCCTTTAATGTGGCAGCACCCTCCAGCGGGATAGTGGTTTTCTTTGTAACCGCCGCCACCACTGCATCCACCACCAAAACCTTTCCTTATCCTTTTCGGCGAGAGAATAAAGCCTATTCATGGTCCGCATCCCGCGAAGCCCCGCTTCCTGATGGTCCCATTCGTCCTGTATCATTTTTTCGACCACTCTATGTATTGGAAACGCTACCTGTGTCTGCCTCACTGCCTGAATAACAGGATCTTCTACCTCCTCTTCACCCACAGCCTGAGGCACTGGGTTCAACATTTGAAGAGCCTCAGAGATTAATGCGGGCTGCTCTTCCTTCCAGAATATCCTAATGATCTTAGCTTGGCCCTCAGGCTCCAGGATCTCACCTTCCTCGAGATTCACTGACTCTTCCTCTTGCTCCCAGTCGGGCCCTTCAACCTCCAACCAATCATTATCCGTCCCCGAGAAAACGTGAGTCCGCGGTTTCTTAGGTGCCGAAGGGCCTGGATCCCCCCCCTCAGCCACCGTAATCTGCTGATTAAGGGAAGACAGAGGCCCTGGGCCAGGCAACTTGCCCTGCCGCCGCAAGCAAAATGCCTGGTGCATCAGTAGAACAAAATCCAGGCAGAAGTCCCCGAGATCCGAAGACCCCGAGGCTGAAAGCACCTCTGCAGCAGGCGACCCTTGCTCGGTCCCTTGTGCCAAGACAGCCATCGAATCCCCCGACGCATCTTGTGCCCCGGGAAGATCTTTGCAATCCATTTGCTGTTCTACTGCGGAAGAAAGAACTGCACAGCTGTGGCAACTCCGGACTCGGCCACCGTGCCCCGCCGGGTTCCACAGACCACACATTGTGGGCTTGCCTCCATACGGAGAAACTAGATACAACCCCCCTGAGAGTTGAGACTACGTCCTCCTCCTTATCTTTTTTTTTTTTTTACACTTAACTATTTAACTATTATTAGCTAATTACTCACTTCTTTATTCCAAACAGGAAAGTGCTATACACCTTCTACCCTAACCCGCTCCCTGACAGACAATCCACCTAAGGTCTGGAAGTATTTAGAAAGCACGAGAAAAATCACCCCCACGCCCCCCGGAAACTACCCTTCTGCAAAAAGGAAAGGAAACCACTGAAATACAATACCAAAACAAATTAAGCAAAAAGAAGCAAGAAGGAAACAATACCGCCACCAGGAAACTCCAATAAATGTCTGCACGCGCGCCCTTCTGCCGACAAGCAGCCACGTGGTTCTGTCAGTTCTTCTCTGCTGCAAAATGGCCGCCCGAGCAGATGAAATAGAAAAAAGGGCGCCAAAAACACTGAACTGACCAGGAACCTGCCCGATAGAGCTCCCACAGTCTAAGCAGCCTAAGACCCGGAGCCCGTTTGCACCGTTAATCTGCCTCCTTTGCAGCTGCCTCTCTCCACCTCGCCGCACTCTGACAAGTCCTAGAGTGCCGCTGGCGTGTACTTACAGGTTTTCATGTACCCTCATGCACTCCGTCCTGCAGCCGGACCCCGCAGTCGCGCTCTGTGCGGACTCCGCGGTGTCGGATCTCTCAAAGGCTGGCCAGGGAGCTCTCCTCCGAGCAGTCCGGGAGAAGAGAATGCCCCAAGAAATAACAGCAAAGCCTGCTTAAACTTAATGAGGCTAGGCAGAGAGCAGTGAAGAAAGTCTGGGCAGACTTCAAAACGTTTCCCCCTTTTTTTTTTTTTTAAAGGCAGAAAGCCTCAAATGGAAAAGTTAAAGAAATTAACTGAATAGCCCAACTAAACTCTCTACTCTACTCCTTATCTGTTCCTCTAGTGAGCCCTGCTGGGCTCACGATGTTCTCCTGCTGCATGGAGACTAGTCACACTGGAGCTGATGGGAGTGTACAACAGGCTATATCCAGTGATGTCAAGATTCTGACATGCCAGTCTCCAAGCTGCAGGAGGAGGTTGACTACCTAGAGGTTGAGGACTGAACTGGAGGAACGAGAAGGAAATACAAGTTACTCATGATCACATCCAAACTTCTAAAGAATATAGCTCCATCATACCTCAACTCTCAACACCCTCATAGTCCCCACAGAATTCCGCAAGGCTAGCCGCTTGATGAGCAACACAGCCTTTGTATTGACATACAGTGTAAGAGAAATGTCCCAGGTGTTGTTAAGGTATTTCAAAACTGAAAACTGCTAATACTAGGTGATTCCATTCTCAGAGGCATTAATTTCAGGAACTCCGTTCCAGGGTCAGAAGGTGAGAAAATGCCTTCCAGAGTCTTCAGACAGTAAGAATAAGAACCAGCTTGCTAGGGAAATCCCAAAAGAAAGTAGGGTGTTTAAAACTGATGTTATCATCCATCTGGGAACACATCATATGTCAAGAACAGTATCTATACAATGCAAAGATACTTCCAAATTTAGTGAAAATAATAGAAAAAGCAGTATAATTACAGCTACAGGACTTCGTAACACTTCTGCCACCTTGGACATGCAGCAACATGAGTTTCGACCAAACTGCAATGTGCAAACACTGCTCACCTCACTCGTAAACACTCTGGGGGTCATTCTGTCCCGTGAATAGTGGGAACATCGATCCCTGCTATTCGCTCCCCTGCCGGCCCTGGCAAAACTGCTTCCATACCAACAACGTGTTTTACAGGGAGGCTTTGATGTGGGTGTGAAGGGGCATCGCTGAGGCAGAGCAAGAGTGGGCAGTGGGTGGTCTGCAACCCTGAAGATCGGCGAACAGAAATAGGAATAAACAGTACCCCCCTCTCCTGGTTCCAGTTTTACTTGACAGCATGCATGCAGCAATTTATCATGAGGGACAAAACTTCCAAATCGGTTAAACATCTAAGTGACATACCCCATGGTTCCTCCCTGTACATACAATCAATTTACAAACTCATTCAGAGCCACAACATAAATTACCACTTATATACCAATGACCTAATGCTATATGCCCCCTTCAACACCTGCAAAGGGGGACTGCTACTTCTAGAGAGAGATCTGCAATTGTAAGTATTACTTCTGGGAATTTCTCTAAATCTTGGGGGAAAAGGAATTCTTTAGATTAAAGCTGATTAATCTGTGAACCTAGTGTATTTGTTAAATCAGTCAGGGCCTAGTAGCAGCAGAGTTTCAGTTTAAATTTAAAACACAGAAGAGAGCTGATAGAAGAATGTAAATTGTTATTTTTACAGAATGATCAGAAAATTATTATAGAGGCTTCTAAAAGTGTTCTGCAAAAACTGCCTGGGATAAAAGCCGTTATCTCATGCAGATTCTTATCTCACTCCATTGTCCTGCATCTAGAGACAGCAGAGCCTAAGGGGTATGTTTACTAAGCAGTCTTAACGTGCGCCCGGCGATAGTGTGCAGAATGCCATAAAAGGAGTGGGCGCTCCGGTCTAAACGTAGCAAGGCGCGTTAACGTGCGATAATGATAATGCGCTGTGCACATTATCGCCCGATAGAGGGAGCAGCGCACGTTAACGTGCAGTAATCTTAAGTAGGTGCGCTGACATGCACACAAAGCAGCAGAGGTTTAGCATAATGGTTAATAAATGGACTGATGGTACAGGGGTCATGGGTTCAATCCCCCAGTTCAAACCACAATGAATAAGGCTGTCTGAGGCATCACCCTTTACATTTAAGCAGTGCTGTCTGAGGCATTTTATTTTTATTCCAATTAGTGCTGCTAGAAAACACACCCTCACAGTGCCATAACCTAAGGTGCCCTATAAGGCACTCCAGAGGGCACATTATAAAGTGCACTGTCCGCCAAGGCACCCTATAATGTCCCCTATAGGACACCTTATAAGGCGCATTATAGGGCAGCTTATAAGGAGCCCTATAAGGCACTTCATAGGGCGCCTTATAAGGCACCTTATAGGGCACTTTATGGGGCGCCTTATGAGGCACCTTAAGGTTACAGCACTGTGAGAGTGTTTTTGCTGGCAGCACTAATCTACATTAAAAAAGGAAATGCCTCAGACAACCCTACCAAATAACACCACTGTGGGATCAAGCCCATGACCTCTGGTTCTACAGGCAGTGAAGTAACCAGTGGGCTACAGCTCTGTAGTTACCAACACAACCCTGGCTGGCTACAGAAGGACTGCAGGTCACCACACAAACTGTCTGCTGTGGTTGCCAGGATAGGGTTAACCCACCCATACCCATGATGCACTGCACATGCAAATCAGCAGTCTACAGATGATCACAAGATGGGGTATGCACCCCCACAGCACCTTGGCCTGGTAGGGGGAACTGACCGTGTGCACCCCCACAGCACCTCAGCCTGGTAGGGGGTACTGACTGTGCATGCTACTGGCACAGATAAGCTACTGACCGTCACATTGTGCGGGTACTGTGCTCACCCTGAGGATGAGGTGGAGCGGCCAGCACCAGGTCCACAGCACCTTTCATAGCTGCAGTAAGCCATGCTGCAGGTCTCCATTACTGCCAGAGTGTAAGTGAGATAGGTAGTTCTTACAGACACACCTAGGGTCCGTATGTATTTCTGAGTCACAGTCTAGCCCTTAGGGGCTATGATACACCCAGAATAGTGCATGTCCTGTGTCGGTGCCATGGCCATATGCTGTTGGTGAAGGGGGGAGTTTGGACCCATAGGCAGATCCACATTCTACCTCCCTGCAATGGTGGCAGTAGAGGGGACCATCAACCCCAGTCCTGCTGGGGAACAGACACTCTACAGGGCAATCATCACAGATCTGTACACATCCATAAGGCAATGGCAGGCAAGCAGGCAGACAAACAGTAGGCCTGGAACTGCTCAGCTGCCACCACCACCATCTCCCATTCTCCAGCAGCAAGCACAGTGAGTCCCCAGGCGCTGCACCCTGCAAGGTGTTCCAGCCATGCACATACAACTGCAGACAGTCTGCTAGCTAGTCCACAATGCATGTTCCTGGAGGAGATGTGTGCACCCAAAACTGGGATGTGAGCACACCCAACAAGCAGATAAGTTAGTGATTAGGCCCCGGAAAAGAAAACCCACAAATATCACTTAAAAAAACACTATGTGGGAACCTAGCCATGCCGTGGTTACTGCTCAGTCAGGGTGACAGTGACCTCCCAGCAGGACATACTGTGGCCACCCTGTCCGTGCAGGTGGGGCCAGGCACTACAATGTCCCAGCCAGTGCCCTATGCCCTGTGCAGATGCATCCTGCCCAGGCCGCAGTACCCACAGTACCTTGCTCCTCATTATGCACATTGGCAGACTAACACTGGAAACAGTGCAAGCAGTGTGGGCTGAGTAAGGAGTTGGCAGCCACCACACACTGGATAGACAGACACACACTCCCACACCTATGCCAGCATTGTGCAACTATAGAGACTTTTGGCAGCTCTGGCCACCGCACCAGTCCTGGGCACAGTGCAGGCATGGCTATGGTATGCAATACTGTTGGGGTCACTCCCCAGGGTGGTGAACACTGTCAGACACCAGACCTGAAACACACTCCACAGACATCAGAGAGGTTGGTATGCTACAGCTCAATGAGTAGAATGTGCTTAACTTAGGAATTGCTATCTGCCAGTAATCATAGCAAACCTTTTGATATCTGTGTACCGTATTCCCGGGTTTAGGGTGGCATTGCTAAGATATGCAAATGCTAGTATTGGGAGATGCACGCAGGGCCCAACATCCTGCCTCTCCAGGAGGCTTTGGATAATGGAGCCTGTTGGTGCGGGTGTGTCTGCCCCTGTTGGCCGCTGCTCTAGGGCAGAGGTCCGCAACTCCAGTCCTGATGGGCCAAACACTTTTCGGGTTTTCATGCTGTCCCTAATGAATATGCATGAGATACATCTGCATACCATGGGGGCAGCGCATAAAAATGCAGCACAGGGATCTTTATTAGAGACAGCATGGAACCTGAATGGTGTTTGGCCCTCCAGGACTGCATTTGGGAGACTCTGCTCTAGGTAATGCGCATGTTTATGGTGTCTGTGCTCTGTAGGGTAAACTATAGGCGTTATAGGCATGTTTATGTTATCTGCAATAAAGGTTCCGTCTTTATTACCACGGTTTAGTAGTGGATAAAATATGGGGACTGGGTTGGCAGGAACCACAGCTGGGACTTAAACCTGTGACCTTCTGCTGCTGAGCACACTGGCTGTGTGTACTGCACCACACTGTTGCTACAGGGAAAGTACATTCCCTGGGGATGCCATGATTGTTTGTCAGACAGAGCCTGTCTGTTGCAGTGCACGGCACCCACCTAAACAGGGCTAGGCCACGGTCTGCTGTGGGCAGCAGCCACTGCCCCCTCCACCACCAGTACCCCTCCGCCACCATGCTGACATGCCCTTCTGCTGGTGGTGCGCAGTCTCAGGCCATCCAGTGTGCTGGTAGGTGGCTGCCTATGGTGCGGGTTCTGGAGTAGGAGTGCCTGTATAGATGTCCATGCTTCCCCCCAGCACCGCCTGCCAATGTTCTGTGCCCTTGTGGGTACCTGCTGGGTACTATCCCCTGTGACACTGTGGAAGACACACTCATGCTCATGTTGGGCCCTCTTCAATTGCTGTCTGGCTGCTCTACTGTTTCAGCATTCCTATGGGCCTCCTAGGCATCACCCTAGTCTGCACTGTGGCCCAGCTGCACCACAGCATGTGCCGCCTGCAGCCCTCTGTATCCCCCTTTTCAAGCATCTTTCCAGTTGTCCATTCCAACATGCCCACCCTGCTGTTGCGCAACATCTGCAGGCCATAGGAAACCTGTCCAAAACAAGGTGAAACCCTGCTCAGTGCTATTTCACTGTGGGATCATTCGCCTTGTATGGGGACAGAGCATAGATCATTCCAAAATTAATATCTTCTTTTTGGAGCTTTCTCGGTAGTGTTTTTTGCTGTTTCCCATTAATATCACTATTGGCCAGCTTGGTTATGTTTTTTTTCCATTTTCTTGAGGTCATTTTCAATGTTTATTTGCCCTTTTGTTCCGTGCACATGTATCACACTTATCACTTTTCATAGGTTTCCCTGGCTTTGCTGTACATTGCTGACGGAAATGGTTTCTCTTCCCTTTAAATCTGCTCTAACGCCAGGGTTTCACTGGCGTTAGTTTTCAGACCCGGAATCCACAGCGTTAGTGTGCAGGGAGCCTCTTCCCTCCCACTCTCCACCCATTGACCCTCTCTCTTTGCCCCTGGGGAGCCTTCCTCCGCCCTCCGGGAGCCTTTCTCCGCCCTCAGCGCTCGTTTGCGCTGCTGCATATCTTATCACCCGATAAAGCGCCATTAACCTTTCCCAGCATTCGCGGCTTCACAGGAACAGCCGCCAGCGTGAAGGAAAAGGCTCTTCACGCTGTCGGCTGTTCAGAGGGAGCCGGGGCCTCACGCGGGCTTCCCCGGCTCCCTCTAAAGCCTCAGACAGCCGCGGGTTTGGGGGGGAGGCCAAGGACTGCCTGGGCTGTGATGGGGGGAGGGGGCCTGGACTGGAAAAGGGCTAGGAGGGGGGAATTTGACTGGAAATGGGTTGTGATGGGGGGGGGGGGACCTGGACCGGAAAAGGGCTATGGGGGGGGGGGACTTGGACTGGAAAGAAATGGGCGGTGATGGGAGGGGACCTGGACTGTAAAAGGGCTATGGGGGGGGGGGGGGACATGGACTGGAAATGGGTTTTGATGGGGAGGGGAACCTGGACTGGAAAAGGGCTGGGGGGGGGACATGGACTGGAAATGGTTTGTGAAGGGGAGGGGGACCAGGACTGGAAAAGGGCTATGGGGGGGGGGGGAACATGGACTGGAAATGGGCTATGGCGGCGGGAGGGGCAACTTGGACTGGAAATAGGCTGTGATTAGGGGGACTTGGACTGGAAATGGGTTGTGAAGGGGGGGGGGGACCTGGACTGGAAAAGGGCTATGGGGGGGCATTGGACTGGAAAGAAATGGGCTGTGATGGGGAGGGGGACCTGGACTGTAAAAGGGCTATGTGGTGGGCGGGGGGGACATGGACTGGAAATGAGTTTTGAGGGGGAGGGGGACCTGGACTGGAAAAGGGCTATGGGGGGGGGGACATGGACTGGAAAGGGGTTGTGATGGGGAGGGGGACCTGGACTGGAAAAGGGCTATGGGGGGGGGGCAAATTGGACTGGAAATGGGCTATGGGGGGGGGGGGAACTTGGACTGGAAAGGGGCTATGGTGGAGGGAGGGGGAACTTGGACTGGAAATAGGCTGTGATTCGGGGTGCTAGGACTGCAAGTGGACTGTGATGGTTGGGGTGGGGGGGGTGGGGGGGGTAGGACTGCAAATGGGCTGTGATGGTGCGGGGGGGACTCCGACTGCAAATGGGATGTGATGGGGGGGGGCCTAGGACTGGAAATAGGCTGTGATGGGGGACTTGGACTGGAAATGGGCTGTGATTGGGGGGGGGGGCTAGGACTGGAAATGGTCTGTGATGTGAGGGCTAGCACTGGAAATGGGCTGATGAAGAGCTGGAATAGGACTGGAAATGGGCTGATGTGGGGCATGGGAGAATGGGATTAGAAGGGAGTGGATGCTGGGTGGGTCTAGAACAGGGGTCTCAAACACGCGGCCCGCGGGAGAAGGTTGTGCGGCCCGCGACGGCTTCTGCTGCTGCCGTTGCCGCCGTGGCAACGGCAGAATCGACGGTCAATTTAAAAAAAATAAAAAACTGGCTTCTGCTGCTCTGTCCTGCGGCCCATTCCCCTCTGCGCGAGAGCCCTGAATGTGCTTCCTCTGCGGCGTGCTTTTCAAGCCGCGAAGGGAGTATTTCCCTCTCGCGAGGCTTGAAAAGTGAATAGGCTTAAGCCGCGCGAGAGGGAAATACTCTCTTCGCAGCTTAAAAAGCATGCCACAGAGGAAGCACACTCAGGGCTCTCGCGCAGAGGGAAAGGGGCCGCGGGACAGCTGATTTTCTGCTGCAGCAGAAGCCAGCAGCAGAAGCCAGGTTGTTTTTTTATTTACCTGGGGGGGGGGGTATGACTGGAAATGGGCTATTGGCAGGGGGGGGGTATGACTGGAAATGGGCTATTGGCAGGGGGGGTTATGACTGGAAAATGGGCTATTGGCAGGGGGGTATGACTGGAAATGGGCTATTGGCAGGGGGGGTTATGACTGGAAATGGGCTATTGGCAGGGGGGGGGTATGACTGGAAATGGGCTATTGGCAGGGGGGGTATGACTGGAAATGGGCTATTGGCAGGGGGGTTATGACTGGAAATGGGCACTTGGCAGGGGGGGTATGACTGGAAATGGGCTATTGGCAGGGGGGGTTATGACTGGAAATGGGCTATTGGCGGGGGGGGTTATGACTGGAAATGGGCAATTGGCAGGGGGGGTTATGAATGAAAATGGGCTATGGTGGGGGCTAGGACTGGAAATGGGCAGGTGGGGGTTAGGAAGGACTGGAGGTGGGCTGATGGGGGGAGTTAGGACTGGTAATGAGCTATGGAGGGGCTGACTGAAATGGGGTAATGGGGGTTAGGGCTGGAAGTGGGCTATTGGCAGGGGGGGTTATGACTGGTAATGGGCTATGGGGGTTGCTAGGACTGGTAATGTGCTGGGGGGGTTGCTAGGACTGGAAATGGGCTGAGTGGAAGGGGGCTTGAACTGCAAATGGCTGATGGGGAGGGGGGCTTGGAATGGAAATGGGCTGTGAGGGGAGGGAGTTAGGATTGGAAATGGGCTGATGGGGGGCTAGGATTGGAAATGGGCTGATGGTGAGGCTAGGATAGGACTGGAAATGGACTGATGCAGGGACTAGAAGGGAGCGGATGCTGGGTGGGGCTGGAACTAGAAGGGAGCTGATGTTGGGGGAGGATTAGAATGGGATGGAGCTGGGAAAGTGAAATGGAGAGGGGAAAAATATTTTGTCTGGGAGAGAAGACAAATCTACAATTGGCCAGGTATTGTGAGAGTAAGTGGGGATTGAGGATGGAGGGGTAAAATTTGAGTGGATGAAATAGGAATGAGGAAAGAGAAAAAGGAGAAAGATTAGTATGTTAAAGCAGATGTAGAGAGAGAATGGAAAAAAAACTAGGAGAGAAGAAAGGGCAAATGGAAGCAGACGATGGAGAGTTAGCAGAAGACATGAAGAAACCAGAAGAAAGTGGCTGGAACAATTGTAACTGAAAAAAATGCACAAAAGGTAGAAAAATATCTCTTTATTTTGAATTTATTAACTGGAATATGTCAGCTCTGGGAAATGTGCATCATTAATGTTTGCGCTTTGTTTAGTACAAGAGGAAATTAATTTATAGTTTTATTTCTACAGTGTTGTTGTACATTCCAAGTTTGGCTTTTGGGGTTCCCAGTTTAATTATTGTCTTCTTGTTTCTAAATCTTTTAGTCTTTCTTTATCCATACTCATTAAAGAGGCATGTTTACTAAAAGTTAGTGTATGGTAACATTATGCAAATATTTATGCAAATGAGGTCCCTTATGCAAATGAGGCCCCGCGTCTTATGCGGCCCCCGGGTTACTTTACAAGTCCTCATTTGGCCCTCAAAGCAATTTGAGTTTGAGACCCCTGGTCTAGAACTATAAGGGAACTGATTTTGGGGGAGGACTAGAATAGATGGGGAATGAGTGGAGAGGGGAAAAATATTTTGTGTGGAAGAAAAGTCTATGATGGGCTGGGTATTGGGAGAGTAAGAGGGGCTTGAGAATGGAAGGGTGAAATTTAAATGGATGATATAGGATAAGGAAAGAATTGGGGGAAAGAGCAAAAGGGAAACAATCAGTATGTTAAAGCAGAAATAGAGAGAATGGAAAACATCTAAAAGAGAAGAAAGGACAAATGGATAGCTCGCAGAAGACACGAAGAAGAAACCAGAAGAAAGTGACTGGAGCAATTGCAACTGAAAAATAAAACGCCCAAACAGAAGGTAGAAAAATACTTTTTATTTTGAATTTATTAGCTGGAATATGTTTGGTCTGGGAAGTGTGTATTGATAACATCTTTGCGTTTTTGTTTAGTGCAAGAGGAAATTACTTTATAGTTTTATTTCTCCAGTGTTGTACATTTCATGTTTGGATTTTGGGGTTCCCAGTTTAATTATCATCTGACCAAGGAAGTTAGCCTACACGTATCCTCGGTAATTTTTGTGGGTGGGGCTGGGGGCGGGGCAGGGGTGGGACTAGGGGCGGAGAATGGGTGGAGCATGGCGAGCCACAGGTGTCGGGTTTTTCTCGGTGAAAAAGTTGGTAACCCTAGCTGCCCGCCTCCTGCCAGTCTCCTACCTGCTGAGCAGAAAACCCTGCAGCCATTCTCCTGCCCTTCTCTGCAACACGCCTTGATTCCCACTTTGCAAAGCTGGTGGTGTGAATTTTGCTGGTGCTAGTAAGAAGCGTCTTTCCGGGTGGCTTCAGTGGGAGGAAATGTGAACAGAGGCAGGCTGGAGACTGAGTGCCCTCCCCCAGCCCTGCAAAGCCTGTGAAAGGGGCTGTACTAATGCTGGGTCATGTCACAGATCCACTTCCTGAGATATTCAGGCAGATAAAAGCAGGGAAGGAGAGAGGAGTTACTAACAACCGAATGCCCTGGAGGATTTCACATGTCTGATCTATAGAAACAAATATATGCACAGAACAAGTTCCAGCCCTACAAATAAACTACAGTTTCTCTATGGGAGTTTCACAGTGCACTCTGGGAGCTGGCATCCTTCCTAGGAGATATTACTATGTGGGAGTGTCACAGTGCACTCTGGGAGCTGTAGTCCTTCCTAGGTGGGATTACTGTGCAGGAGTATCACAGTGCAGTAGGGTTGCCAACGGGCTCCAGATGCGCCTGACAGGCTTGATCCAGTCCTGTGTTTACCCCATTGCATGCAGGGACTTGTAGTCTTGCTTTTCTTATGTAGTGCAATGGGGAAATCAGAACTACATGTCTCTGCATGCAATGGAGAAAACCCAGGACTGGATCAAGCCTGTCGGGCGCATCTGGAGCCAGTTGGTAACCCTACAGTGCAGGACTTGTAGTCCTTCCTAGAGTGTATTGCTGTGTGTGAGTGTCACAGTGCACTCTGGGAGCTGTAGTCCTTCCTAGAAGGGATTACTATGTGGGAGTGTCACAGTGCTGGAACTGTAGTCTTTCCTAGGGGTATTACCTGTGTAGGAGTGTCACAGTGCACACTGGGAGCTGTAGTTCTTCCTAGAGTGTATTGCTGTGTGTAAATGTCAGAGTGCACTCTGGGAGCTGTACTCCTTCCTAAGAGGGATTACTGTGTGGGAGTGTCAAAGTGCACTCTCAGGAGCTGTAGTCCTTCCTAGGGGGTATTACTCTGTGGGAGTGTCACAGTGCGCTCTTGGAGCTGTAGTGCTTCCTAGGTGGGATTACTGTGTGGGAGTGTCACAGTGCAGGAGTTGCAGTCTTTCCTAGGGGGCATTACTGTGTAGGAGTGTCACAGTGCACTCTGGGAGTTGTAGTCCTTCCTAGGGGGTATTACTGTGTGGAAATGTCACAGTGCACTCTCAGAAGCTGTTGTCCTTCCTAGCGGGTATTACTGTGTGGGAGTATCACAGTGCACTCTGGGAACTGCAGTCCTTCCTAGGGGATATTACTACAGTCAAACCTCGGTTTTCATGATTAATCCGTTCGAAAAAGTCTGACTAAAACCGAAACGTATGAAAACTGAAGCAATATTTCCCATAAGAAATAATGTAAATCCAATTAATCCGTTCCAGACACCCAAAAATATTCACAAAAATACATTATGTTAGGTTGTATTCCTTTGGGTAGTGGCTGCTTTAAGGCCTTAGGCTCAGCTGGATCCCACAGGGCTTTGAGCTGGCTAACTGGTACGAGATGTTTTTATATTTCTTTCTTCTTTTTTTTAATTATTTTTGCTTAACCTACAGTACCTTATGAGCTTTCTCTTTCTTCCCCTTCGCTGCTGGATGCCACTCGGGTTTCACTGCTCCTTTTTTCCCCTCCGATCTTCCTGCCACGTTCTTGCTCTCGCTACTCCCCGCAGCAGTCCCCCGACTCACTTCGCCTGTTCACAAGGCTGTCTGCTACGCAGTCCCGCTCCCCACCGGGTCTCTTACGTGGCTCCTGGTGCACGTTTGTTCTCTGACGCTCTCCCCAGCACTCCGTTGCCTTCTCATCTGCACTATCACGCGGTTCTGCACTATCACGCGGTTCCCCTCTCCGCTGCCACAATCTTCAATTTATGAATCCTCCGTTGGTTTCTGCGGCCTCTTCATTGCTCCACTGCCCGATCGCTGCTAGGGAAGCACAAATTCCTCTTTTGGCAGGCTTTGTAATGGAGCTCTTCTACAGCCCCGCCATGGAGCCCGATGACGTCACCGGACCATTTCAAATTGTACGAAAACCGAGCGGACGTACGAGAACCGAGACAACATAGCAATGAAAAAAATCATCGAAAACCGAAGCTAACGAAAACTGGGGCATACGAAAACCGAGGTTTGACTGTATGTGGTAATGTTACAGTGTACTCTGGGAACTGTAGACCTTCCTAGCAGGAATTACTGAATGTGAGTGCCAGAGTGCACTCTGGGAGATGTAGTCCTTCCCAGAGGGATTGTCATGGGAGGGCTGGCTAAGCCTTCCTAAGGCTCGTTCTCCAGCTCAGGAAATAAACTACTGTAACCATCTGAAGAGCAAAAGCATAAAGTTTAGTAGGGAAGTGACATCACTGAAGCAAATGGAGGCTTGAGTCACTTTCACTGCCACCCCGAGGAGACAAAAAGCCTCCAAAATTACCTAACTGGGCAGGTGAGCCACTAAAAACTGGAGTAGAAAGTGCCTGGAGTGACTGGGAGCAAATGGCTAAAAATACTAAACTGCTGGAGGTGAAGGAAAAGCCGAATGTCTCGCAGTGGCTGATGGGCAGGGCTGGACCGCATGGCAGTTCCCCGGGCAGCCTAGCGTCAGAGGAATCTGGAGAGGACATGCTAAGTGAACTAGAGCAAGCAAACAAAACAGCCTCAACACATTCTCTTACAGCGTGATCTCCGTAGGGGCTTTGAAGAAATTGCTGCTGGGTTTCGATCTATGCGGGAGGAGGTGACGTCTACGATCACAGAGCTCCGCGGAGACATTAAGCATTTAGGCCACCAGTTGGAGGAGGTGGAAACTAAAATGAAGGACTATACTGGCAGATTGGCACATTCCTGCTGCAGTATCATCTAGAAGTAAGGAGATTCTGGATTCTCTACAGGGAGAACTATTCAGGCAATTGGTAACAGACCCCACACGTGAAGGGGCCATACTGGACTTGGTGCTTACCAATGGTGAAAGTGTTTCTGATGTTGTAGTGGGAGATCATTTTGCATCCAGTGATCACCAGATGGTGTGGTTCAGTATTAGGACTAGGGCTGTTAGAATCCATTCCAAGGTGAGGATCTTAGACTTTAGGAAGACTAACTTTGCGAAGATGGGCCAATACCTCAGGGAGTCGTTAGTGGGATGGGAACAGCTGGGGGATGTAGAAAAACAGTGGGCAAAACTGAAAGGGGGTATTTTAAGGGCAACCAACCTTTTTGTTAAAATGGTAAATAAAGGCAAAAGGAAAAGGAGACCGCTATGGTTTTCGAAGGAAGTAGCTGAAAAACTGAAAAAAAAGATTGAGGCCTTCATGAAATACAAGAGATCACAGAGAGAGGAAGACAGGCATCTGTATTTGGAAAAACTTAGAGAAGCTAGCAAAGTAGTCAAGAAGGCAAAGATTCAAAAGGAGGAGGAAATAGCCAATGCAATAAAATGGGGGGATAAGACATTTTTCAGATATATTAGTGAGAAGAGGAAGGGCAAAAGTGGTATTGTCAGACACAAGGGTGCAGGGGGGGAATATGTAGAAGCTGATAAGGACAAAGCGGAATTGCTTAACAAATATTTTTGTTCTGTGTTCACAGATGAAGAACCAGGAGCAGGACCTCAGAAAACACCCACAAATAGGAACAGAAGTGAGGGACATCTTGAACAATTTTCAGAAGACTGTGTTCGTGAGAAACTAGCTCAACTTAAAGTAGACAAAGCGATGGGACCAGATGGGATACACCCTAGAATACTGAGGGAACTTGGGGACGTTCTAGCAGCTCCACTGACTGACCTTTTCAATGCCTCGTTGGAGTCGGGAGTGGTGCCAAAGGACTGGAGAGAGGCTCATGTGGTGCCTTTACACAAAAGCAGAAGTAAGGATGTGGTTGAAAACTACAGGCCGGTTAGTTTAACTTCGGTGGTGAGTAAATTATTAGAAACTCTGCTGAAAGAGAAAATAGTGAGGTTTCTGGAGTCCAGCGGATTACAGGATCCGCAGCAGCATGGTTTCACCAGAGGCAGGTCTTGTCAGACAAATCTGATTGATTTCTTTGACTGGGGGACCAGGGAGTTGGACCGAGGGAGAGCCCTAGATGTGGTATATTTAGATTTCAGTAAAGCCTTTGACACTGTTCTGCACAGGCGACTTATAAACAAACTGAGCACCTCAGGGATGGACCCTAAAGTTACTGCTTGGGTTAGAAATTGGTTGGGTGGGAGGCGACAAAGGGTACAAGTAAATGGAGCTCACTCTGAGGAGAAGGATGTTACCAGTGGTGTGTCCCAGGGATCTGTCCTTGGTCCGATCCTTTTTAACATCTTTGTTAGTGATATAGCGGAAGGGCTGTCGGGTAAGGTTTGCCTCTTTGCAGATGATACCAAAATCTGCAATAGAGTAGACACCCAGGAAGGGGTAGATAACATGAGGAGGGATCTAGCTAAGCTTGAAGAATGGTCTAGAATTTGGCAGCTGGGATTTAATGTTAAAAAATGTAAGGTCATGCATTTGGGCTGCAGCAATCCAAGGGAGCCAGCAATGAGATGGATCGATACAATAACAGCAGCTAGGGGGCCTATCAACACAACTATAATTCAAGTATATTCCCCAACAACAGCTGCAGAAGAGAATGAAATTGAAGAGTTCTATGAACAAGTACAAGCTGAAATTGACAGAACATGCAAACAGGATATCCTGGTAGTCATGGCTGATTGGAACGCAAAGGTTGGCAACAAAGAAGAAGACAAAGTAGTTGGAAAATATGGACTTGGCAACAGAAATGAAGCTGGAGAAAGACTGATAGAATTCTGCAAGACCAACGATCTATTCATCTCGAACACCTTCTTCCAGCAACACAAGCGACGACTTTACACATGGACTTCACCCAATGGATTGTATAAAAATCAAATTGACTACATCTGTGGAAGTCAACGATGGAAAAGCTCTATAACATCAACAAAGACAAAACCTGGAGCTGACTGTGGTACAGATCATCAACTACTAGTATGCAAACTCAAGCTAAAGCTGAAAAAGAGCAAACCGCTCATGAATGCAGCAAAATATGACCTTGAGAATATACCACTGGAATTTAAAAACTGCCTGCAAAATCGCTTTTGCTGCTTTAGATACAAATGATAGAGTTCCAGAAGAGTTATGGAATGACATCAAGAAGGTTGTGTTGGAAGAAAGTGAGAAGTCTCTACAAAGGTAAAAAAGAAAAGACGGCCAAAATGGATGACGGGAAGAAGAGAAACTCTGAAAATTGCCCAGAAACGCAGAGAAGCTAAAGCCAGAGGAGAAAGAAAGACAATCACAGAACTCAACAGAGATTTCCAACGTGCAGCAAGACAGGACAAGGAAAAGTACTACAATGACGCATGCAAGGAAATAGAAGCAGAAACTATTAGAGGAAGAACAAGATCAGCTTTCCTAAAGCTACGAGAGTTAAAGAAAAAGTTCCAGCCTCGAATTGGAATGTTACAAGATGCTCAAGGTTCTATGTTGAATGATGCTGAGAAGATCAAGAAAAGATGGAAGGAATATACAGAGTTTTTATATGATAAAGATCAAGTGGACCAACAGCCGTTTCAACCTGTACCTTATGATCTGGAACCATTGGTGATGAAAGAAGAAGTTGAAGCAGCATTGAAAGCCTTATCAAAGAACAAAGCACCAGGCATTGATTGTATTCCCATAGAAGTATTACAGCAATCTGATGCAGCTGTTAACATACTTACAAGGCTCTGCCAAGAAATATGGATGACAGCATCATGGCCAGCAGACTGGAAAAGATCTGTGTTTATACCAATACTAAAGAAAGGTGATCCAACTGACTGTGGAAATTATCGCACAATCGCTCTGATCCCACATGCCAGCAAGATTCTACTGAAGATTATTCAAAAGAGACTACAATCATACCTGGAACAAGAACTACCTGAAGTGCAAGCAGGGTTCAGAAAAGGGCGAGAAACGAGAGACATCATTGCGGATGTGAGATGGATCCTTGAAAAGACTAAAGAATACCAAAAGGCTATCTATTTGTGCTTTATCGACTATAGCAAAGCTTTTGACTGTGTAAACCATGAGAAACTCTGGGCCACATTAAGAAGCATGGGTATACCAGAACACCTGATCGTTCTCTTGCACAATCTGTACATTGATCAAGAAGCAACAGTTCGAACAGAACAAGGAGAAACAGAATGGTTTAAAATAAGCAAAGGTGTAAGACAAGGCTGCATACTTTCCCCCTACCTGTTTAATTTATATGCAGAACAAATCATCAGAGAAGCAGGATTGTATGAAGACAACAGAGATGTGAAGATTGGTGGAAGACTCATCAACAACCTTCGCAATGCTGATGATACCACATTACTGGCGGAAAGTGAAGATGATCTGAAACATTTGCTTCTCACAATCAAAGAACATAGTCTCAAAATGGGCCTGCACCTTAATGTAAAGAAGACAAAGATCATGACAACTGGCATAATCAACAGGTTCATCGTCGAAGGAGAAGAAATTGAAATTGTGAATAACTTTAACCTACTTGGATCAACTATCAATAAAGAAGCAACAAGCAGTCAAGAAATCAGACGACGCATTGCTCTTGGCAGAATGGCTATGAAAGACCTAGATAAGATTCTCAAGAGCAGAGATGTCTCTCTCCATACAAAAATTTGACTTGTTCAAGCCATGGTATTTTCAATAACATCATATGGATGTGAAAGCTGGACAGTGAAAAAGATAGACAGGAAGAAAATTGATGCCATTGAATTATGGTGCTGGCGGCGAATAGTGTGTATACCATGGACTGCCCGAAGAACAAACCATTCTGTACTAGAGGAGATCAAACCTAAGCTTTCTTTAGAAGCTCAGATGACAAGACTTCGACTTTCATACTTTGGACACATCATGCGGAGAGAGAAAACATTAGAGAAAGACATCATGCTTGGCAAAATATAAGGTCAACGCAAAAGAGGAAGGCCAGCAATGAGATGGATCGATACATTAACAGCATCTACGGGTACCAGTCTGTCAACAATAAGCCGCCTGACTGAAGACCGAACACAATTTAGGATTGCTATCCAGAGGGTCGCCATGAGTCGACTCCGACTCGACGGCACTTAACAACAATAGGGTGCCAACAATGAGTCGCCTGACTGAAGATTGAACACAATATCAAGCCCAGTTTAGGAAGGCCTTGAAGCACCATCTCTTCCTCCTGTACTACCCGGCAGATAGTGCTACAATAGCTCCTCACACTACCTAGTCTATGCAATACAATTGAACCTTGAAGAGGTTTTTAGCGTATTTCAGCGTCGTTTTTAACTTTTGTTTTATTTTTGTACAATCCATTGGGTAAAGTCCATGTGTACAGTCGCTGCTTGTGTTGCTGGAAGAATACCAAAAGGATATCTGTATGTAATTTATTGACCACAGCGAGACTTTTGACTGTGTAAACCATGAGAAATGCTAGGCTACATTAAGAAGCATGGGTATACCAAAACACTAGATCACTGGGGTGGAACTGAAGACTTTTCAGAGTAAAGCCAGCATTTATGATATGGTTGGATCAAAGCCCTTGGGACGTCTGACTGCTGATGTAGCTGTGCATGTAATGAGAGTCAGAAGCTGCAAATATGTCTTACATATTGGGAAATGGAGCATACGAATCATTAACCAAGGGAAGTTGGAGGTGGTCAAGAATGAAATGGAACGTGTACAACTTGATCTTTTGGGTGTCAGCAAACTGAAATGGACTGGCATCGGGCAGTTTGCATCTGATGATCACATTGTCTACTATGCTGGTAATGAAAGACAAAGAAGAAATGGTGTTGCATTTATAATTAAGAAGAAACTTGCAAGAATTGTAATGAAATACAATGCAGTCAATGCATGCTTACAGGGTCATTCCGAGGCGCGAATAGAGGGGCATCCCCGCTATTTGGGCCCTCTACCAACCCTGACTAATTTCCCCACACGGGGAAGTTAGAAGGGGGCAGGAAAGGGGTGGAATGGGGGTGGCATTAGGGTAGGAAGGGGGCCGATTCCAATGTTAGTCCTGTACCTCTGGGGCCGACTGCCTGTATGAGGGACTTATTCCACCTCTGAGGTTGACTAAGTTCCCCTAGTCCACCGGAGATGGTGGGCCCAGCCATCGGAGGAGAAAGGAGGGGTAGAGGGGATTCCCCGCAGCCCGACCCTGGTTTTGGGAGGTCAAATTGGGGGTCAGGCTGCGGGGAATGAACAGTTTGGTCCAGCAGCCACGGATCGGTGCTTTTGAATGGAGCCACAGTGTCATGGCAACTGGATGCCGTGGCACCATGGCTCCATTCAAAAGCCCTGACTGAGTTACCTGGGCAAGGTCTGTGTATTTACTTTGGGGAAAAAGTGTGCCTTTTTAGGTGCATTTCATTCAGTAACTCAAAGCATGATTTCCAGCACCAGACCTTTCTACCAAACCCAACCCCCCTTCCCCCAAGCCTTTCCAGCAGACCAGACATCCTCTCTCCAGCCCCAGCATCAGACCTCGTTTCCCACCACATCCCTAAACATTTGACCCCTTCTTCTGTCCCCATTCTTCTAGCCTCGGCACGAATCCCCAGTCCACTTCTCATATCCGCTTCAAATTCTGGAATACCCTGAGTCTGCTTCTTTGTGCCTGCCATTAGTGCTGTCCGGGAGTTAAACGTCCAATCCTCAAGAAACCCTCCCTTGATCCATTAGTCCCAGTCAACTATCGCCCAGTTTCCAACCTTCCCTTTCTTGCTAAGATTATAGAAAACGTTGTCTTTGCCCAACTCTCTCAGCACCTTCACTCAGTAAACTTCCTGCACCCTCGCCAATCGAGCATCCACCAGGGTCACAGCGTTGAGACAGTCTTGGTAGCATTATTTAATGAACTTCACTCCGCACATGACAGGGGTGCTATTTCGGTGGTGGTCTTCCTTGATCTGTCCGCTGCTTTCGATCTAGTTGATCATTCACTTCTTCTTTCACGCCTTCGGGACGCTGGCCTCCAGGTCACTGTGTATCATTGGTTCCATTCTTTTCTCTCTTTTCGCTCTTTTTCCATGGCCCCCTCCTCCAGATCTCCATCATTTGCCCCTTCTGATGCCACCCCCTCCACTGTGGTGTTCCCCAAGGCTCCGTCCTGACCCCTCTCTTATTCAATCTTTTTCTTGCACCACTTGCTCTCTGCATTTAACAATCTGGTCTGTCAGCTTTCTATTATGCAGATGACATCACACAAACCCCCTTCACCCGGATCTTGGCCCCCTTAATTCCTGTCTTGCTCTTGTAGCGGACTGGCTGTCTGAACTGTCTTCACCTTAATCTAACAAAAACCTCCTCCAGTTGGTTCACTTTTGGTAGTCCCGGTCCCTCACTTGCCCCCTCCATTGGAAATTCCTCTATCCCCTTTGTCCCCTCTTTCCAATATCTGGGTGTTGTTCTTGACTCTAATCTTACACTTAAGGACCACATCTCTCATCTTGCCAAAAACTCTTACTTCTTTCTTCGCCAAATTAGGACTATTCGCCCTTTTCTCTCTCCTCCTGCTCTAACCACTCTCATCTTATCTACAGTAATATCTTGGCTTGATTTCTGCAATTATGTCTTCTCCGGTATCATGCGCACCCAATTGCACCGCCTATAGCTCATACAGAACACTGCAGCTAGACTCATCACTCGCTCCACCCGTAGAGATCACATCACTCCTCTTCTATTTCATTTACACTGGCTTCCGGTATAATTTCATGTATACTTTAAGATACTCACCTTGGTACACTGAGTTATTCACACACATACACCACAGTATCTCACCGATCTTCTCCAATTCTACGTTCCCACGCGCAACCTCCGTTCCCTTCATATCGACCGTCTTCATCTCCCTTCCCCTTCACGTGCACATCTCCAGTCCACACATCACTCTGCTTTTTTCTTCCACGGTCCTGCCCTTTGGAACTCTCTGCCCACTCCTCTCCATCTGGAACAGAATCATCTCACCTTCAAATCCCTCCTGAAAACTCATCTGTTCACCATTGCCTACAACCTCCCAGAAACACACAATTGACCTGGTTTATCTTCATTTGTCTGACCTCCTCATTATGTCTTGTCTCTGCTCCTCTTGCCATTTCTTCTGTCCTGTCACAATTGTAGTTCCTTTCCTTTTCTATGGCTTCAAGCCATCCTGTAAATGTTTCCAACTAATGTAAACTGCCCTGATGTCATAATGGGCGGTATATCAAATGTAAATAAACTGAAACCTAGAATGTCTGTATCTCATGAGACATACCTACTCTCTCAGTGCCAACGTCCAGTGGCATAGTGAGCTTTGGAAGCTGCAAAGCATCATGGTACTGGGAAGGTGAGTCCTCGAACACCCTTGCCCAACTGCTGCCCATGCCAATGATATTATCAGAGTGAGCCAGGAAAAAACATTTTTCAGGGTTTTCTATTATAACCGGAAGTCTCCAATTCCTCATTGAGGATGTTTTATTGAGGGTTTCCAGTTATAACCAAAAAGCGAAAGCCTGATTTATACACCCGAAAGGCTTCTTTTAAAATTGCTCTGAATGTATCTAAGGAAAGGGATGTGCTAGGCTCAGAGTTGGGCAGGCTTTGAATTTTTGTATATACTTTTCATTTTTTGAGATATGCAAGCAGCTTTTGGAGAAACGTTTGCAAACCGGTGCCAACATGCGCAGGTAGTTCAGGTGAGGGAAGATAGGTGGTTGCTACCAAATTACCCTCGATGGAGGTCACTTTCTACCTACCTGCTTAGCAGATAGAAAATGCAAACTTTTCCTTCAAAAACTCCCAGGAAACCGAGCACTCGCATTTACAACTCCTCTGTGACATGGAGGCGTTTAGTAACTTGAATTCCAGTTATATGCATGCACTTCACATTTCCAAAAGAAGTGTTAATTCTTGTTTCCTTGTTCTGTAGCCTGTGTGCCCAGCTACAGACCTGAAGGAACTGGAAGCGGTGTGCGGTAAACTTAGCACGCCCATTTGTGCCATTAATGGCGTAACGTATGCAAATATGTCAGAGCTATGCACAGCACAAACGTAAGTACATTCATTGGGAGCTGAGCGCTCTCCCACACCCCATGCCTATCAGATACTGCCACAGGCCCTGCAGGTAGCCATTATCCTGCATGCAGCTGAGGAGGACGTCGCCTCCTTCTGGTGATATGAAGTATAGCAACGGTGATGCCTCTGCTCTTCTCACTCCTTCCTGGTCTGCATGTGCTTGGTCCCTGGAAGTTATTCTCTTGTTATGTTAATATTGTGACTGTTCAAAGCCTGCTGAAAGAAAATTGCCATTAACTGTTTCCTGAACAACTCTGGGACCCTTTTACTAAACCCCACTAACTAATTAATGTGCAGTTTAGCCAGTGGTAGATGGCTACGGCTACTGTTTTCCAATCTACTGTGCAGAGTGGATGAGTTGGGGTGGAGCAGGGAGAGCACAGTAATGTGAGAACATAGCATGACATATAGCGTGAGAGCACCCCTCTAGGATGTCATTAGGTGAACCTGTGTTGTTGCACCACATGTTATCAGCCAGGAATGTGTGGATTTCGCCCCGACGGCTAACATGGAGGCTTTGCACTTAATGTTCATTTGTTTTGCATGTTAAGTTCAAAACCTTAAGTGCACTTTAGTAAAAGGAACCCTTAGTATTACTCAAAACAGGGGAGAAAACTCTCATGAAAACGCACGTAAACTTAGCCGCCCCTTATAAAATTACCTCATGAGATTAGTAAATTGACAAACCTGAAAGGTCTTAGCCCTCCTGGTATCTACAGAGAGTCCTTAATTTTGCTTCTTTGTTGGCGTGGCTTCATCAGTACACTCCACTTCCATATGTGGTGCGTCTTGCCTGGGCCCCCTCCCTTTTAACCGTGCACCCTAGTGACATCTCTGGGGTTGGGCAAGGTCCTGACCTGGAGCAAGGTCATAGCAACTGATGGCAGATGGGATGAGCCAAATCTATTTGGAAAGAAGATTCAGATCAGGGCGGCAGGAGATGGAAAGATTGCAGATGATTTACTAGTCATTAAATACGATGAGTCTGATCACAACTCTAGAAAGTGTTTATCATTAAACTCATCCGCCCTAAATGTCTACAGCGCACAATAGGCCCAATTTTGAGGAAGATGTCAGAGGAATAATTTGAAGCGTCCAATCTAGATGGTTCAAATTATTCTAATAATGCCAATTTTAAAGTTTTATTGATAGGATGAATGTCTTTATGTATTGTTCACCACCCGGAGACTTTCTGGTATAAAGCAGTTAATCAAGTCAACATCAATGAAATTAGTGATGATATTACATTAGAGCAGGGGTTCTCAAACCACTCCTCAGGACATACCTAGCCAGTCAGGTTTTCAGGATAACCACCATGAATATGCATGAGAGAGATTTGCATACAATGGAGGCAGTGCATGCAAATCTCTCTCATGCATATTCGTTGTCATTATCCTGAAAACCTGACTGGCTAGATACGTCCCGAGGATTGGGTTGACAATTTGACCTCAAGGCTGCCCAACTCCTACGAAGGAAATGGGACACTCCAGAGAAAATCCAATATAACACTGAATTTTCCTCAACAAGACACTTGAGACCATCATCCTGGCCTGGATAGAGACAACAGTTTCATAGCCCACTTTAGGTGAGAATGGACGTAATGATTCTCAGATCACCTCTCACCCATCTCAGCTGTCTGTTAGCTGAACTACATCACTATGACCACTTCCTTCTCACACCCTGCTCTTCATTTCTCCGTGTCTTCTCTATACTCTATATCCTTCATCCCTCACCACATTGAACTACACGTCCAGTATCACACAAGGTGGACTCTTCTTTGCAAAAATTCATGCCTCAAAGAATTATTTAATCTACAAGGTGCCACCAGTTTCTTGGTCATTTTTGCTTCTCCAGATTAACATGGCTAAACTTCTAGAAGTTCCCTTTTTAACTGTCTTCATTTTTCTCCATTTTTTATGGCTCCCTTTACTCTCTGTTCTGTTCAATGTCTTAATTTCTTTTCATCTATTCTTTTCTGATTCTTCGTTTTCATATTTCTCACTCCAACTTTAGAACCAACAATGAGAAGATTTGCGTGAAGTTTGACAAAAGTTGTGATTCTTCAGGAGTTGAGGTAAATTCTAGTTTTAAGTGTTAAGTCTTTAGCTTTCACCCCAATACCCACACACCATAGGGAAGTATCTGAGTCCTAAAGACCATTAGTGGCTATCTCTTGTTTCATTTATAGTAAAACCAATCCCATGATTGTCATTGAGAGCTTTCCATGTGCTGATACAGGGGAACCTGTTACAGAGGTAGAGGAATCTTTTGGTGGGGTCTTGTTTCCATCCACTGGAGATGACGGAAATAAAGAGGGGGAATTAATGGAGTGGTGGGAAGCTACCTGGATGTCTCACCGCTATTTGAAAATGAACATGGCCAAAATGGAGCTTCTTATCTTTCCCCCTAAACCACCTCTCCCCTCTCCCCTTCCTCCTTTCTCTGCTTCTGTGGATAACTCTATACTCCTCCCTGTTTCCTGGCTTACAAGCTTGGGGACATATTTGACTCCTCCGGCTCTCTCTCTACACACATCCAACAGATAGCTAAAACTAGTTGTTTCTCTCTCTATAATATCAGAAAAATGTACCCCTTCCTTTCTGTACACACTACTAATGCACTTATCCACTCTTTACTCACTTCCCATCTAGACTATTGCAACCTCCTCCTTGCTGGTCTCCCTCTGAATCATCTCTCTCCTCTTCAATCTGTCCAAACTCAGCTGTGTGGCTAATCTTCCACCAGCCTCTACATGCTCATATAATTGCTCTTCTCAAGTCACTTCACTGGTTCCTTATCCAGTCCCACATCCAGTTCAAACTTCTCCTACTGACCTGTAAGTGCATTCACTCTGCAGTTCCTCACTACCTTTCTTCTCTTATCTCTCCCTACACCCTTCCTCTGGAACTCCTATCTGTGCCCTTCTCTTCTACTGCCAACTCCAGACTTCGATCTTTCCACTTTGCTGCTCCTTATGCCTGGAACAAACTACTTGAGTCTGTGCATCAGGCTTCATCTCTGGCCTTTTTAAAATCCTGCTGAAATGTAATGCTAAAAAATGTAGCAATGTGGATTTCACTTAGTGGTGTCTGTCCCACGCTTGCACCCTCTATTGGTTCAACTAACATTCCTCTTACTTCTTCTGTTCGGTATTTAGGTGTGACTCTTGACTCTTCCTTAACTTTTTCTGCTCATCTGTCCAATGTCACTCGTTCCTCCTTTTCTGCTTTACGTCAGATTAGGGCCGTCCGGTCTATTCTGCCTTCCAGTGCCCTCATCACGCTTGTTATCGCCCTTGTAATCAATAGACTAGACTATTGTAATGTATACTTAGCTAACCTTCCCAAATACTCTCTCCAACGACTACAACGTATTCAGAACACCGCCGCCCGTCTCGTCACCTTTTCATGCAAGTATGATCACATCACTCCAATTCTGCTTCATTTGCATTGGCTCCCTTTCCAATATCGCTACCACTACAAGTTTCTGATTCTTCTTCACCGGGCTATATACACTTGCACCCCTCATTATCTCGCTGACTGTATCTCACGGTATACTCCTCACCGGTTGCTCCGCTCCACCCAAACAAATCGGTTATCTCTTCCTTCTCCCTCACAAGCTCGTCTGGAACAGACACGGCATTCAGCTTGGTTTTTCCTTGGACCCTCACTCTGGAATACACTTCCCACCTCATTACGGCTAGAACCATCCTATTCCCAGTTTAAATCCCGGTTAAAAACCTACTTATTCCACAAAGCTTTCGACCTGCCCTCTGAAGACCCACCCTGAATGGTCCTGTCGATGTGTCTAACTAAGTAATGTCTATGTCCACGTACCTTGTATTTGTATGCCCTGGTTTGATTATTGTTAATTTCTTTTGATTTGTTATGATTTGTTGGTTTGACTATTGTTAATTTCTTTTGATTTGTTATGATTTGTTGTACATCGTTAACATCTGATGTGTCAAATTTATTATGAATTATGGTTTAGTGTCTTGCTTTGGTCACTGTCTCTTTTCCTTTCCTTTCCTGTATTGAATTTGGCGTTCTTTTCCGGGACTGTAGTGTTAATCACATTTTATTGTACACCGCTCAATGCGCTGCTGTAGCGGTATATCAAATTTTAATAAAGATAAAGATAAAGATTTGGGCTGCAAAAATCCAAAGGAGCGGTACAGTATAGGGGCTGAAGTACTTCTGTCCACTAAAGAAGAGCGGGACCTAGGTGTGATTGTATCTGACAAGCTTAAAGTAGCTAAACAGATAGAAAAGGCAACAGAAAAAGCTAGAAGGATGCTTGGGTACATAGGGAGAGGAATGGCCAGCAGAAGAAAGGAGGTGATAGTGCCTCTGTATAAGTCTCTGGTGCAACCTCATTTGGAGTATTGTGTGCAATTCTGGAGACCGCACCTTCAAAAGGATATAAAGAGGCTGGAGTCAGTACAGAGGGTGGCTACTAAAATGGTTAGTGGTCTGCATTATAAAGCATATGAGGACAGACTTAAAGAACTTAATATGTATACTTTAGAGAAAAGGCGGGATAGGAGCGATATGATAGAGACCTTTAAATACATATGTGGCATAAATGCATAGGAGGCTCTCTTTAAATTGAAGGCAAGCTCTGCTACGAGGGGACATGGGATGAGAGTTAAAGGGGATGGACTCAGGAGTAATATGCATAAATATTTCTTTACAGAAAGAGTGGTAGATGCGTGGAAAAGACTCCCAGTGGAGGTGGTGGACATGAGGACAGTATGGGGGTCATTATGTGCCACAAATAACGGGGATGCACATCCTCACAGTGCTCTGCTAGAGAGGTGGATATTTAACTCCTGTGACAATTTTGCTGTGAGTTCTAGCTGTCTATTTATTTATTGTTGTCTTTATTGGTGTGCTACTTTACCTCCCTGTTCCCTTTAGTTTTGCACTTCAGCTTTCTCAGCTGTATAACTTACCTTGCCTCTCTCAACTAACTGGCCTTTGTGTGGTTGCCAGGTTAACTGTTACTTTAAATTAAATATCTCTCCCTGCTCTGTCCCCAGAATGTGCTGCGTTTTAAACTTTTTTCCTGCTCTAGCCTACCTGAGAAACTACCCCCTCCCCCCCTGCTGAGGTATTGTGTACCCCTTCTTCCTGTCTCCTCCTCCCACGTGTGCATAGTCTGTTCTGTTTGCCTCTCTCTGCTCTGGGAAGAGCAGTGCCCTCACAGTGCTCTGCTAGAGAGGTGGATATTTAACTCCTGTGACAACTTTGCTGTGAGTTCTAGCTGTCTATTTCTTTATTTATTGTTGTCTTTATTGGTGTGCTACTTCACCTCCCTGTTCCCTTTAGTTTTGCACTTCAGCTTTCTCAGCTGTATAACTTACCTTGCCTCTCTCAAATAACTGGCCTTTGTGTGGTAGCCAGGTTAACTGTTACTTTAAATTAAATATCTCTCCCTGCTCTGTCCCCAGAACGTACTGTGTTTTAAACTTTTTTTCCTGCTATAGCCTACCTGAGGGACTAACCCCCTCCCCCCCCTGCTGAGGGTACAGGACAGGGTACCTTGTAACAGCCCTTTTAATAGGTCTTATTTCCCACCCACCCACCCACCCCTGGGGTAATTGTAGCTTTATAAGTACTTACATGTCTTAGAGGAAAGGGGTTGCTCTCAGGTGCAGCTCTTTATCCAAATCAGTCATACATTGAGGACCTGAGATTAATTAAGCTTCAGGTGAACAAGGTATATTAGAGGTATTAGACGCACTTTTATTAGTATAAGCATCTACACCAACCCTTAGTAAGTACAGAATTTAAAGACCTAAACAAAAGCTTTAAACTAAGATGCAGACAACAGTCCAGCAGCGAGATGGGGGCTTTCCAGTCTTTTGCATTGAGTGTCACATGTATGATTTTCTCCCAGTTGGTGAGAGATCTTATGTATGCACTAAGTGCAAGGGGCTCTTTGCTCTCAGGAAACAAGTCCATTCTCTAGAGGCTAAAGTAGCAGACCTGGAAGACATAAGAAAGACAGAGAAGTACATGGACGAGACCTACAGGGATATAGTTCTGAAGTCCCACCTCCAGTCTGGCAGCATCCCTGTTGCCATGGAGGAGAGAGGTCACATGACAGGAGAGCATCACCCTGGTGTGGCAGGACATGATCCTGTAACTAGGACCTGTCCTCCAGGTGATGTAAAATCCTCTCACACTGAGGACGTATCTCCAGGGCCATGTGCCCATGAGGGGAGGGTTAGGACAGCTGTTATAGTTGATGATTCAATCATTAGGCATGTAGATAGCTGGGTGGCTGGTGGACGTGAGGATCGCCTGGTAATATGCCTGCCTGGTGCGAAGGTAGCGGACCTCAAGCATCGCCTAGATAAGATCTTAGATAGTGCTGGGGAGGAGTCTGCTGTCTTGGTACATGTCGGTACCAATGACATAGGAAAATGAGGTAGGGAGGTTCTGGAGGCTAAATTTAAGCTTTTAGGTAGGAAGTTGAAACCCAGAACTTCCAGGGTAGCATTCTCTGAAAGACGTCTCGTTCCACGTGCAGGACCCAAAAGGCAGGCAGAGCTCCGGAGTCTCAATGCATGGATGTGCCGATGGTGCAAGGATGAGGGTTTTGGATTTGTTAGGAACTGGGGAACATTCTGAGGAAAGAAGGGGCTCTTCCAAAGGGATGGGCTTCACCGTAACTGGGATGGAACCAGACTGCTGGCATTAACGTTTAAAAAGGAGATAGAGAAGCTTTTAAACTAGAAAATAGGGGAAGGCCGACAGTCGCCCAAGAGCGCATGGTTCGGAAGAAGGTATCCTTGAAGGATACTACCAAAAGCAGTGAGGTTCCAAAAAAGAGTAAAGTGGCCCAAATGCCCTTGAGTATGGTGCAGACAAAGCGTAAAGATTACAAATTATCCATGCCTACCAATAGCCAGATTAATATTAATAATATACAGTCTCTAACATGCTTGTATGCAAATGCTAGAAGTCTAAACAATAAGATGGGAGAGTTAGAATATATAGCACTAAATGAGAGGTTAGATATGATTGCAATCTCAGAGACATGGTGGAAGGAGGATAACCAGTGGGACACTGTGATACCTGGATACAAACTATATCGCAATGATAGAACTGATCAAATTGGTGGAGGGGTTGCGCTCTATGTTAGAGAGGGCATTGAGTCAGAAAGGATTAAAGTTTTGCAGGAAACAAAATTTGCTGTAAAATCTCTATGGATTGAAATTCTATGTATGAAGAGGAAGGTGATGGCAGTGGGGGTGTACTATCGACCGCCTGGCCAGAATGAACAAATGGATGATGAAATGCTCAAAGAAATCAAGGAAGCTAATAGAAGACACAGCAGAGTAGTAATAATGGGTGATTTCAATTACCCCAGTATCGACTGGGTCAGTGTCACGGCAGGACATGCTAGGGAGATAAAGTTTCTAGATGAAATAAATGACTGCTTCTTGGAGCAGCTGGTTCATGAACCTACCAGAGGGGAAGCCATACTGGACCTAGTCCTTAGTGGAACACCAGATCTGGTGCAAGAAATAAGGGTGTTGGGACCACTTGGCAACAGTGATCATAGCATGATCGTGTTTGATTTAATTAGTGGAGGAGGGATAGTAAAGAAATCCACAGTACTACCTTTTAACTTTCGAAAGGGAGATTATGATAAAATGAGGAATATAGTTAAGAAAAAACTAAAAGGAGCAGTTGCAACGGTTAAAGACTTACATCAAGCCTGGGTGTTGTTGAAAAATAATATCCTGGAAGCCCAGACCAGCTGTATTCCATGCATTAAGCAAAGTGGAAGAAAGTCCAAAAAACTGCCAGCATGGTTTAAAGGTGAGGTCAGAGAGGCTGTTGCTGCCAAAAAAGCATCTTTCAGGAAATGGAAAAAAGAGCCAAATGATGAAAAATGGAAACAGCACAAGCACTGGCAAGTTAAATGCAAAGCATTGATAAGGCAGGCAAAGCAAGAATTTGAGAAGGAACTTGCTACTGAAGCAAAAACACGAAATAAAGACTTTTTAAAGTACATTCGTAGCAAAAGACCTGTGAGAGAGTCAATTGGACCATTAGATGATAGAGAGGTAAAAGGGGCAGTAAGAGGAGACAAGGCTATAGCGGAGAGACTGAATGAATTCTTTGCTTCGGTCTTTACTGAGGAAGATGTACGGATGTTACCCAAGACTGAAGTGGTATTTAAAGGTGATACTGCAGAGAAATTGAGAGAAATATTGCTACACCGGGAAGATGTATTACAACTATTTGATATACTGAATAGTAGCAAATTATCTAGACCAGATGGTATACATCCAAGAGTGATGAAAGAACTGAAATATGAGATTGCAGACCTGCTATTAGTAATCTGTGAACTTTCATTAAAATCATCTGTAATACATTGGTGATCCTCCAATCTTCAGGTAACGCCAATTTTTAAAAAGGGATCCGGGAAATTACAGACCAGTGAGCCTGACGTCAGTACCGGGGAAAATGGTAGAAACCATCATAAAGAACAAAATTACACAGCATGTAGATAGTCATGGCCTAATGGGAGACAGCCAACATGGCTTTAGACAAGGAAGATCTTGTCTTACTAATCTGATATGTTTTTTTGAAGGTATGAATAAACAGGTAGACAAAGGTGAGTAGGTTGAAATAGTGTATCTGGACTTTCAGAAAGCCTTTGACAAGGTCCCTCATCAGAGACTTTTAACAAAACTAAAAAGTCATGGGATAGGAGGCAGTGCACTATTGTGGATCGGGAACTGGTTAAAAGATAGAAAGCAGAGGGTAGTGCTAAATGTTCAATTTTCCCAATGGAGAAAGGTGAATAGTGGAGTACCCCAGGGATCTGTACTGGGTCCGCTACTTTTTGACATATTCATAAATGACCTGGAAAAGGGAATAACTAGTGAGGTTATCAAATTTGCAGACGACACAAAACTGTTTAAAGTTGTTAAAACCCAAAAGGACTGTGGAAAACTGCAGTAGGATCTAGATAAATTGGAAGACTGGGCACCCAAATGGCAGGTGAAATTTAATGTGGACAAGTGCAAAGTTATGCACCTAGGAAAGAACAACCCACACTATAGTTACGCAATGCAAGGTTCCACATTGGGAACCACCACCCAGGAAAGAGATTTAGGAGTCATCGTGGATAACATGTTAAAACCCTCCGTCCAGTGTGCAGCGGCGGCCAAGAAAGCAAATAGAATGCTAGGTATCATAAGAAAAGGAATGGAAAATAAAACAAAGGATATTGTAATGCCTCTGTATCGTTCCATGATACGACCGCACCTTGAATATTGTGTGCAATTCTGGTCGCCGTATCTTAAAAAGGATATAGCGCTATTAGAAAAGGTACAGAGAAGAGCCACAAAAATGGTAAAGGGGATGGAAGGCTACTCCTATGAAGAGAGGCTAAAAAGGTTAGGGCTCTTCAACCTGGAAAAGAGACGGCTGAAGGGAGATATGATAGAGGTCTATAAATTAATGAATGGAGTGGAACTGGTAAACGTAGATCGATTGTTTACGCTATCAGTATATAGAAAGACTAGGGGACATGTAATGAAGCTACAGGGTAAACTATTTAAGACGAATAAGAGAAAATATTTTTTCACTCAACATGTAATCAAACTCTGGAATTTGTTACCAGAGTATGTAGTAGGAGCTGTTAGTGTAGCTGGGTTTAAAAAAGGTTTGGATAAGTTCCTGGAGGAAAGGTCCATAAACCATTATTAAGAAGGGACCCAGGATATCAGTGCTTGACCCAATACAAGCATTGTGGAACCTGTGTCTATTGGGGATACTGCTAGGTACGTATGACCTAGATTGGCCACTGTTGGAAACAGGATATTGGGCTTGATGGACCTTGGTCTGACGCAGTATGGCATATCTTATGTTCTTATTCATCCCCCTGCCACCCCGGTGCAAAGGCTCCTTGTAAGTACAACTGTATTGTACAAGGAGCCTGTGATGGGGGCGGGAGGGGGTGGGACGGGGTAGTCCAGAGGCGAGGCAAGGGCGGGTGTGACCCCGGATATATAGGGCCAATCCAGAGGTCAGGAGTAGCCTAGTGGTCAGAGGGAGGAGTAGCCTAGTGGTTGGGACAAGGTACTTCAGGCCGGAAGGTCGGCGGTTCAAATCCCACTAGAGGACAGCAACCTTGGGCTGGAAGGACTGGGGTTTCTAGTCCCACATATGCTCCTTGTGGTCTTAGGCAAGCCACTTAACCCTCCATAGCCCATGTTCCCTGTAAGTATTAGTGTATGTGTCTCAAAATCCCCACGTGTTAAATGTATCCCCCACTTGTGTTGTGACCGCTTTGATTGAAGGATAAGGCGGTATATAAATATCATTAAATAAATAAAAAAGTATGTCGGGGCTTGGCCTGTTAGACAGGAGACTTATTCCACCTCAGAGGTGAAATAAGTCCCCCTGCATGTGGGGTGACAGTGGTGGTCAATAGTGACAGACAGGTGAGGGGTGCAGGAACATCCCTGTAACCTGACCCTGGCCATGGAAGGCCAGATCATGTGTCAGTCTGTGGAGATGTTTTTCAGCAGCAGCTGGGGATCACGGCTACGTAATGGACCCACAGTGCCATGGCAACTAGACGCCATGGCAGTGTGGTTCCATTAAGGAACCCGGCTGAGTTAGCTGGGCACGTGGCCAATCAGAATCGGGGTCCATCCTGCACGTGCAGGCTGTAGACCCAATTCTGATCCTGCAGGCACATCTGTACGCTGGACGGCCAGTACAGAATTGGCCTCTATCTGAATTCAAAGAAGCATGGGACAAACACAGAGGATCTCTAAAGGAAAAAAGGGGACTGTTGTAGTGGTTGATATGGAAGGACAGACTAGATAGGTCATGTGGTCTTTTTCTGCCATCATGTTTCTAGGTTTCTATGCTAAAAGTTAACCTCTTTGAGGCTGCTTTGGGATCATGATCCGCGTAGTCTCCTGCTCTCCAACTATGAGTTTCCTTACCATTTCCTAGACATATCCTAGTCCCCACCGTTAACATAAGAACATAAGAACATAAGATATGCCATACTGGGTCAGACCAAGGTCCATCAAGCCCAGTATCCTGTTTTCAACAGTGGCCAATCTAGGTCATACGTACCTAACAGTATCCCCAAAAGACACAGGTTCCACAATACTTGTATTGGGTCAAGCATTGATGTCCTGGGTCCCTTTTTAATAATGGTTTATGGACCTTTCCTCCAGGAACTTGTCCAAACCTTTTTTAAACCCAGCTACACTAACAGCTCTTATTACATCCTCTGGTAACAAATTCCAGAGTTTGATTACACATTGAGTGAAAAAATATTTTTCTCTTCCAAAACTCACATAAGGAGCTCATCCAAAAAAAGCATCACTTTAAATACTACAGTGGGCCCTGGAACATCCATACACCCATTTGAAAAGCTGAACAAGTCAAATTACTACAGTACAGTATAGATCTTTATGTACAAACTCCATGTTAACAGAACACCTGACCTCAGTCAAACACTCACAACATCAACCCTCACCAAGTACAGAATAAGTAACCACAATCTAAAGTAAAAATAAAAATATGTTGACTAAATTTAAATTGAAACCCCAAGAAGCCAGAGTCCACATGCAGTGTAACATCAGATAAATAAGAGATGCAGTTCCCCAATACTGTGTAAAATATAAAAATAGCACAAAGTCCAATAACTAAAATTAAATAAAATTGTTTTTTCTACCTTTGTTGTCTGACCATTTTATTCTCTGATCATGCTGGTCCAGATCTGAGGCTTCAGCTTTCCTGTCTTCTTCCTTTGGGGGCGGGATGCTGCTGCACGGGAAGGCTCCGCAGTGGCTGGCTGATCTCGCGCTAGTACAGCCGCGGTTCCAAGAAGCAGGAGCCGCGGCTGCTATAGGAAGGAGAGGTGAGTCTGCCGCTGCCGAGAAGCGGACTCAGCAGCGGCAGAAATTTGAGTGTTTGGATTTTCTTTTTTTTAACGTTTGAAGGCAAAGTGAGGCGGCTGTTTTGGGGGCAAAATGCCGCCTTTAAAACTTCGCCGTCTGAGGCAGCCGCCTCACTTCGCCTCATGAGAGAGCCGCCCCTGAGTACAGATCCCTTAAAACCAAGCGAGGGCCAGGTATCGAGGAGAAGGTTGTGGTCAACTGTGTCAAAAGTTGCAGAAAGGTGAAGAAGGATGAGGATTGAATAAAGGTCCATGGATTCTGCCAGGAACAGGTCACTGGAGACTTTGGCAAGAGCCGTTTCGGTAGAATATAAAGGACAAAAGCTGGATTGTAGATGATACAGAAGGGCTTGAGAGGAGAGAAAGTCGAGGCAATAGTGGTGAACTGCACATTCAAGTAGTTTAGAAATGAATGGGGGGGAGAAAGATGGGTCAATAGTGAAAAGGACAGGTAGGGTCTAGTGAGGGTTTTCTGAGGAGAGGAATGTCCACAGCATGCTTGAAGGCTGCAGGGAAAGTTGCAGTGGAGAGCGATAGATTGAGAATATGAGAGATGGAAGGGACTACAGTGGAGGAGGTGGAACTAAGGAGATGGGTGGGAATCGGATCAGAGGAGCAGGTAATAATTTTGCATGAGTGAAGAAGGTGAGTGGTTTCCTCCTCAGAGATCATAGAGAAGGAAGAAATGGTAGCAGAGGTGTGGGGGGGGGGGGAGGGGGAGGGAATTGGGAGCCAGAGATATGACTGCACCGCATTCGCTCTTTCAAGGGCTATCCTTACCCATCCCCTTTGCACCACCACCATTCCAGAAGTAGCGCTTTATCATTCAAGATGATTTGAAGCCTGGATCATTGCTGACCGGAGAATCTTGACAGCTCTCCTGCTGGGACCAATCCAACTGCCAAATAATGCACTGGGATGTTTGCTAGCTCTGCCCTATGTGTGAGGAGCAGTCAGAAGTGAAAGGGTGAGTTTGTTTGGGAGATGTCGAGAGGCAGTTTGCATGCAAAAACCTTCTAACCTTCCTCGGCACTCATGAGATAATGATGTGCCGGCCCCATCACACCACGTGCCATTGCTGCACCACCCCTGACATTCAAACTTCTTTGGCAGTCTGTAAAGCACGCACTTGTGTTCTGCTGTTCCTGCCCCTTCCGAAGGCGTCAAAGAGGTGATCACCGTGCATTTGTCTTTCTGTTCCCTACCCTCTGTCAAGCATTTGTTCCCTGTAAAATGGTTATCTCCAAGTTATAATGCCCTGTTCAATGTAATTTCAGTCTGTTCAATTTAAACCGCCTTGATATCATGAAAGGTTAAAATAAATAAATTTGTCTTCCTTTCCCCCCTCACCCCCTCCTCCGCTGTTGTCCAGCATTTTGCCTCTGTAGAAGAGATCAAGGCCACTGTGACGAGGGAACTGAGGGACCTCAAGGAGGAGGACTTTACCGAGTGTTTCTGTACGTGGCAGAAGTGCATTAACTCTGGGGGGGGGGATTACTTTGAAGGGGACAATGTGTAATTTCTCTGTAGAGTTTGTAATAAAACATTTATGGGACAGTCTCATTTCTTTTTTGTCACACCTCGTATATAGCATAAAAGATGTACAATATACATCATGGAAAGTTTATGTTTATGTTTATTTTTATTTGAATTTGATATACCGCTCAGGCCGAAGCATTAGAGCGGTTTACAATAATATATCATTTGTGGAAATATGAAAGGAACGCCATTTGTAAGATAGGACAGAGTAGAGGACAGAAACAGACAAAAGGATAGGCAAAGAAAAGAAAGGGAACAGCAGGTTACCATAAGTTCCATTAGCAGAGCTGGAAAGTTGCATTTGTAGAGCTCCCAGAAAAGGGGAGCTAGCCTGTCTTCCCACACTTGTTCTTTCTCATCTATTTCCCCATACAGTGTGTTGTACATTCTTTGCAACGTTAAGCTAGAGCTTTTTTGCAAGTTTTGCAAGTGACCCTTCCTCTGCATCTCGTCACACTGATTTTATTCCATACTTATAGTCACTTGTGATATACATGATATTCCCTCTAACATATGCAAACCGGGAAAAATCAACAGTTAGAGGTAATTTTAAAGGAGTTTTTAAATTGGGCTCTGTGGAAGAAAGGAGACTGAGCAAGATGGCACCCTTGGGTGGGAAGGGGACCATGCATGCACAGTAACATTCACAAAGGCTTTCTTTGAAAACTGGGGAAATGCTCCATGGGGCTACCTGGCCCTGACTTCACCCCTGTGTGAGCACTGACTTCCTGCTTGTTCCTGGAGAAACCTCAAGACCATCCTATTCACGGAGCACTTTGGACCCACCACATGAACTCTTCCTCTCCCCCTCCCCACAAAGACCACCCTTTTAACATCCCTCCCACCCACCCCAGGTCTATCCCTCGCTCAGATATCCACACATCCATTCTGCTGCTGTTTGCTGTACACACAAGGTGTTCCACTGTATTATAGTTTATCTCATGTAACATGAATATACGTTTTGTTGCAGTACATAAGTTCTCATTGTTTCTTGTAACAACTTTGTTGCCATCATTAAATGTACAGTGTGGTATAAAAGAAAAGCTAAACAAATCAATAAAAGAATAAATAAAAATCTTAATAGAGCAGGACCCACAGCCGGATCGCTGGTACTTAATGGCATGGAGTAGATTAGGGTGTGTCCTGCATGGAGTGGCGTGAACCACCTCGGCAATCTCACTGAGAAGACGAGAAGGCCCATGTGTGTCATTTTCCAGGACCAAGCAGGAAGTCAGTCCTCACATATGGGTGACGTCGGCGTTGATGGAGCCCCCATGCGGAGCTTTTCCCCAGCTTTCAAAGAAAGCCTTTGGGAATGCAGGCACGCATGCGCGGTCCCCTTCCCACCCAAAGGTGCCATCTTGCCCAGTCTTCTTTTTTCCGGAGCCCTACGGACGCCTGTCCTTGTCACCCGTGAAAAAAGTTGATTCTTCTGCGTTGGGTTGAGTTTTTTCTTCGGTTCGACGTCAGTTCCTTTCCCTCCTGGACTCGGTACTCCGGTGCCGAGCCCGGATCTCTTTTTTAGGTTTTTGTTCTTAGAGACTGCGTTCACGCATTTTTTCTTTTCCCTGGCAGCCCAATTTTTTGATCTTGCAGGGGCCCTTTTTCCCCCAATGGCTGCCAGTGGCTTTAAGAAGTGTGATCGGTGCAAGAAACTGATGTCTCTCACCGACACACACGACTGCTGCCTCCGGTGCCTGGGTCCAGACCATGATTCTATGGTCTGTAGTCCCTGTGGCAAAATGTCTTCCAAGGCATTGCAGAGCCGTCAGCACCAGCGTGAGAGGATCTTCTCCGAGTCTGCCTCTGGACGGGTCCAGACTTCGTCAGAGGCCTCGACGTCTCGGGAGTCTGACTCCGAACATCGTCGGGGCTCCTCTGAAAGGGAGTCCCCCTCGAGGGAGCACCGAAGGAAGAAGAAACCCGCGAGGGCGGCATTGGTGGATGCTCTTGGCTCCTCGAGGGCCAGGTCGCATAGCCCCGACTGCCGTCCTGGGTCTTCGGAGTCGGAGAGGCCTGCAAATCATCCTCGTGTAGAGTCGGAGGCCCTAAGTCACGTGAGTACTGTAGTCCTCGTGGACTCTCCTCCGGGTGAGCCAACGTTGGGCCCGGCACCGTCGGGGCCCGAGTCAAGGGCTGCTGGGTCTTCTGAGCTCGGACTCAGGTTGACGGCCTTGGAGAGCAGATTGTCTGCCTTCATGGAGCAGCAGCGGGTGCTGATCGCCGATCTCACCGGCGCATCTGCCCGGACCACAGGGACATCGACGTCCAAGTCGACCCCGGAGGCCGAGCCGATCCTCGAGACCATGCGAGTCGATCCTCGGCCGCGGTCGCCCTCGGCCTCCTGTTCGGGACCGAGGTCGTCGACGCCGGTTCCCTTGGCGTCGGAGCGGATGGCATCGGTGCCCGCCCACTTGGAGCCGCTCGATTCCTCCTCAGAGGAATCGGCATGGGAAATGGAGGAGGAGGAGTCCCCTGACACCTTCCAGACTCGGTGCGCCCCTTTGGACTCACCGGGTTCCGAGCCTCGGACAAGGTCCCCTCCGGAGGATACTAGCTCGAGGCTCTGCAGTATGACTCTCCTCCCAAGGAGGCCTTTACTGTCCCGGTTCCTCCGATGCTGGAGCGGTTGCTCTTCCGCATGTGGGAGGCGCTGGCCTCAATGCCAGTTCTAAGCAAGCAGGTCGATTCCATCTATCGAGTCCGCAAGAGCCCCGGGTTTCAGAAGGCACAGCTACCGCACCATTCCATGTTTGTGGAATCGGCCATGCATCGCCTGAAGAGTCAGAAGATGCACTCCTCGGTGCCTCCCGGCAGGGAAGCCCGGAACCTGGATGCCTTCGGTAGAAAGTGCTTCCAGGGCTCTATGCTTGCTTGCCGTGTCCAGACCTACCAGCTGTACATGGGCATGTACCTTCGAGACCTGACAAAGGAGATTGCCGGGTTCTCTGCTGGTCTGTCCGAGGAACCTTTGCAGAGGTTCAAGGCCTTGTCTTCTGGTATTCGAGAGTGCTCGAAGTTTATTTCTCGAGCAGCCTATGATGGATTTGAGGCTTCGGCCCGGTAGGAGGGGCCGGCATCGGTGCACGCCGTCAGGCCTGGCTACAATCCTCGGATCTCGAGCCGTGGGTACAGGACAAGTTGGTCGATGTCCCTTGCCGAGCTGAAAACCTCTTTGGCAAGCCCATGGCCGAAAAGGCTGCAGAACTCGAGACCGAGACTCTTACCCGGACAAGGCTGTCCAGGAAAAACCTCTGCCCCTTCTCAGAAGAAGAAGGGCTTGGGGAAAAAGACCTTTTACCCGAGGAAGACCACTGCCTACAAAACCTACCCTCACTACCAGGCCTCTGCAGCTCCCCAACAGGGCCAGCAGGCCAAGGGGCAGGGTGCCTCCTACTCCGGCTCCTGCTCAGCAGGGAGGGGGTTTTTGACTATGTCAGCATAGCCTCTCCTCCTCTCCAGGGCACAGGAGGTTGGCTGACCCTGTATGCAGATAGGTGGCCAGCCATCACAGGGGATACTTGGGTGTTAAGTATCATCGAAAGGGGCTATCCGCTCCACTTCACCCAGATACCCCCCTCCTACTTTTCAGGAGAGCCTCCAAGACCCCCTCTGCACAGAAACTTACTCCTTCAGGAGTTGGAAGGTCTACTAAGGGACCAGGCGGTGGAACCGGTGCCTCACCACCTGGAAGGGCAAGGCTTCTACTCCAGGTACTTCCTGGTACCAAAAAGAACAGGAGGCCTCAGACCCATCCTCGACCTGAGAAATCTGAACAAGTTTCTGGAGAGGGAAAAGTTCAAGATGCTTACCCTTGGTATCTTACTGCCCTACCTCCAGCAGGGAGATTGGCTATGCTCCTTAGACCTGAAGGATGCTTATACTCACATCCTCATCCATCCAAGTCACAGACAATTCCTCAGATTTGTGGTGGGAGGAAAGCACTTCCAGTACAGGGTGCTTCCTTTTGGCCTCACCTCTGCCCCCAGGGCTTTTACAAAATGCCTGGCGGTGGTTGCGGCCTACCTCAGGAACCAGGGGATTTTTGTGTTCCCTTACATGGACGACTGGCTAATCAGAGGCCAGTCTCCACAAGAGGCCAGGCAGGCCACCTGCAGAACCATATCCCTGCTTCAGCACCTGGGGTTCGTTATAAACTTCCCAAAGTCCACTTTGGTCCCCTCACAGGACGTGGAATTCATAGGGGCAAGGTTGGATACCATCCATGCAAAGGCCTATGTGTCTGTGTGCAGAGCTCACAGGCTGATAAGGTTGGCTGGCCAGTTTCGGGCGAACTCCCTGGTCTCGCCCAGACACTTCCTCCGGCTCTTAGGTCACATGGCTTCCACAGTGCATGTCACCCCACATGCCCGGCTGCACATGAGGCCGGCTCAGTGGCATCTCAGGGTGCAGTGGCTGCAGGCCACAGGGAAATTGTCAGACAGAATAAAGGTGTCCAAACTCTTGGTGGACTCCTTACGCTGGTGGAGGCATCTCCCCAATCTGGTCAGGGGTGTTCCTTTTCAGGCCTCCCCACACACTCAGGTACTGACAACCGATGCTTCCCTGCAGGGCTGGGGGGCACACTGCCAGGGAGCCTGCACCCAAGGCCTGTGGTCTCCATGGGAGGTCACCCAGCATATCAACCTGTTGAAATTGAGGGCCATTCGACTGGCCCTACGGACTTTCTCTCAGATCCTGTCTCACCAGTCTGTCCTAGTTCAGACGGACAACCAGGTGGCTATGTTCTACGTCAACAAGCAGGGAGGGACAGGATCCAGACTTCTGTGCCTGGAAGCACAAGCTCTCTGCTCCTGGGCTGTCACTCAGGGCATGACCCTCACAGCAATCTACCTCCCAGGCCAGGAAAACTACCTGGCGGACAGACTCAGCAGACTCCTGCAGCCTCACGAGTGGCAGTTGGATCCTCTGGTAGTTCAACAGATCTTTCTGAAGTGGAGTCTTCGGACCATGGATCTTTTTGCCAGTCCGCTAAACAGGCAACTACCCAAGTTCTGTTCCAGGCAACCGCATCCCTTGAGGACAGCGCCAGATGCATTCCTGATCCCTTGGTCAGAGGGCCTGCTGTACGCCTTTCCTCCCACACCTCTGGTGGCCCGGACTCTATTCAAAATCCAGCAGGACCGAGCCACGGTGATCCTGATAGCCCCCAGGTGGCCCAGGCAGCCGTGGTTCCCTCTTCTTCTGCAGTTGGCAGTGGATATTCCACTTCCTCTGGGGTTGCAACCAGACCTTCTGACTCAGAACCAGGGGTCCCTCTTGCATCCCAACCTCAAATCCCTCAATTTGATGGCCTGGCTGCTGAAAGGCTAGTCCTTGCTCCCTTGCTCCTACCAAAGGAAGTTGAAGAGGTGGTGTTGGCCTCCAGGAAGCATTCCACTAGGAAGGCCTATGCTCTAAAGTGGCGTAGGTTCTCTACTTGGTGTTCTCAACAGCAAGAGGACCCTTTCTCCTGCTCTGTCCAGGTGGTGCTTTAATACCTGCTCCACCTTTCCAACCGAGGACTTCAGTCCAACTCCGTCCAGGTTCACCTCAGTGTCCTCTCAGCTCACCACTTGCAGGTGGATGGACAGTCTCTCTCAGGCCACCCTCTGGTGTCCCATTTCCTAAGAGGCCTGCTTCTACTTAAGCTTCCTATTCGTCCACCTGCCCCTGAGTGGGATCTCAATGTGGTCTTGCAGCAACTGACTCGCCCACCTTTTGAGCCGATGGCTACCTGCCACTTACGTTTCCTATCCTGGAAGGTGTTGTTTCTTGTGGCACTCACCTCGGCTAAGCGTGTGAGTGAGCTTCAGGCCCTGGTCTCGGATAGGCCGTATACCAGGTTCTATAAGAATAGGGTAGTCTTGAGGACTCATCCTAAGTTCCTTCCCAAGATAGTGTCCTCCTTCCACCTCAACCAGGAGATGGTACTTCCAATGTTCTTTCCCAGGCCGCACGCCAGTAGGGCAGAGACTGTCTTGCATACCCTGGATTGTAGAAGGGCGCTGTCCTTTTACCTTGAACATACACAGGGGCATAGAAGCGCTTCTCAGCTCTTCATTTCCTTTGACCCTAATAAATTGGGATTGCCTGTCACTAAGCGTACGTTGTCCATCTGGGCGGCAGACTGTATCGCCTGGGCATACAGGGCAGCCGGACTCTCCCTGGAGGGTTGAGTCACGGCCCACCGGGTCAGGGCGAAGGCTGCATCAGTAGCTCACTTCCACTCTGTTCCGTTGGCAGACATCTGACGGGCCGCTACTTGGTCTTCAAGCCAGACTTTTGCAGACCACTACTGCCTCAAGAGGAAGTCCCGTAGGGACAGTGCTTTTGGGCAAGCGGTACTCCGTAATCTCTTTGAGGTTTAGGCAACACCTACCCTCCGGCCCTGGTGTTGAGCTACCGTTCAGGTGTGGTCTCAGAGAAGTTTCTCTCACTGTTGCTGGGGCTCTAGAGGGAGCTATATTTTTTAGCCTGGGTTCTTGGTAGCCCAGAGCTAGGGCGTCACCCATATGTGAGGACTGGCTTCCTGCTTGGTCCTGGAGAAAGAGTAGTTACTCACCTGTAACAGGTGTTCTCTAGGAGCAGCAGGAATCAGTCCTCACGATCCTTCCTCCTCCCCTTGGAGTTGCAGTTGTATATTATTCATTTTCTTTTTTTGTGCTGTCTTTTAGCTATGTTATTTGACTGGGCAAGATGGCACCTTTGGGCAGGAAGGGAACCGCGCATGCGTGCCTGCATTCCCAAAGGCTTTCTTGGAAAGCTGGGGAAATGCTCCGCATGGGGGCTCCGTCGACGACGACGTCACCCATATGTGAGCACTGATTCCTGCTGCTCCTGGAGAACACCTGTTACAGGTGAGTAAATTGGGGTTACTTACCTGTAACAGGAGTTCTCCGTGGACAGCAGGATAAGTCATCCACACCAGGTGGCGTCATCCGACGGCGCCAAAGACGGAAGTATTCTCTCTCTCTAGCCCAGAAGGTGTTACCTTCTGGGCATGCATCAACTGGCCCTACCCCTAGGCCCGCCCCTAGCCAGCCACTGTGTCCCGAGCTGAGTCAGAGACTAGGGGCGACAGGGCCTAGACCTGTGGGGTCCTTACAGGGGAGGTGGGCGGGAAGTGTGGATGACTTATCCTGCTGTCCACGGAGAACTCCTGTTACAGGTGATTTCTCCTAGGACAAGCAGAATGAAGTCATCCACACCAGGTTCCTCCCTAGCAGATAATTGTTGGGGTGGAAGGACCCAGACAGGAGGTTCAGGAGTCACACTGAGGTGTAGGCAACAATACTTTATTCCAGCAGGCAGACGGCCGGCTGTGCGTGCACAGGTGTAAACAGAACATTAGTGAACAGGTGCACGGGGATATGTGTCAACAGGTAATAAACATGTGCAACATGTGCAAACAGGCAGTACATGTGCAACAGGCATTAACATGGAGGAGAGAGGTCGCGTGACAGGAGAGCATCACCCTGGTGTGGCAGGAAGTGATCCTGTAACTAGGACCTGTCCTCCAGGTGATGTAAAACCCTCTCGCACCGAGGACGTTTCTCCAGGGCCATGTCCCCATGAGGGGAGGGTCAGGACAGCTGTTATAGTTGGTGATTCAATCATTAGGAATGTAGATAGCTGGGTGGCTGGTGGACATGAGGATCGCCTGGTAACATGCCTGCCTGGTGCGAAGGTAGCGGACCTCACGCACCACCTAGATAGGATCATAGATAGTGCTGGGGGGGAGTCTGCTGTCTTGGTACATGTTGGTACCAATGACATAGGAAAATGTGGTAGGGAAGTTCTGGAGGCTAAATTTAAGCTTTTAGGTAGGAAGTTGAAATCCAGAACTTCCAGGATAGCGTTCTCCGAAATGCTTCCTGTTCCACGTGCAGGACCCAAAAGACAGGCAGAGCTCCGGAGTCTCAATGCGTGGATGAGACAATGGTGCAAGGATGAGGGTTTTGGATTTGTTAGGAACTGGGGAACATTCTGGGGAAAGGGGGGGCTCTTCCGAAGGGATGGGCTTCACCTTAATCAGGATGGGACCAGACTGCTGGCATTAACCTTTAAAAAAGAGATAGAGAAGCTTTTAAACTAGAAAATAGGGGAAAGCCGACAGTCACCCAGGAGCGCATGGTTCGGACAAAGGTATCCTTGAAGGATACTACCAAAAACAGTGAGGTTCCAAAAGGAAGTATAGTAGCCCAAATGCCCTTGAGTAAGGAGCAGACAGAGCATAAAGATTCCCAATTACCCATGCCTACCAATAGCCAGATTAATATTAATAAAATTAATAAAATACAGTCACTAAAATGCTTGTATGCCAATGCTAGAAGTCTAAACAATAAGATGGGAGAATTAGAATATATAGCACTAAATGAGAGGTTAGATATGATTGCACTCTCAGAGACATGGTGGAAGGAGGATAACCAGTGGGATACTGTGATACCTGGATACAAACTATATCGTAATGATAGAGCTGAACAAATTGGTGGAGGGGTTGCACTCTATGTTAAAGAGGGCATTGAGTCAGAAAGGATTAAAGTTTTGCAGGGAACACAATTTGCTGTAGAATCTCTATGGATTGAAATTCCATTTATGAAGGGGAAGGTGATGGCAGTGGGAGTATACTATCGACCGCCTGGCCAGAATGAACAAATGGATGATGAAATGCTCAAAGAAATCAAGGAAGCTAACAAAAGCCACAACAGAGTAGTAATAATGGGTGATTTCAATTACCCCGGTATCGACTGGGACAGTCTCACAGCAGGACAAGCTAAAGAGATAAAGTTTCTAGATGAAATAAATGACTGCTTCTTGGAGCAGCTGTTTCATGAACCGACCAGAGGGGAAGCCATACTGGACCTAGTCCTTAGTGGAACGCCAGATCTGGTGCAAGAAATAAGGGTGTTGGGACCACTTGGCAATAGTGATCATAGTATGATCATGTTTGATTTAATCAGTGGAGGACAGATAGTAAAGGAATCCACAGTACTACCTTTTAACTTTCAAAAGGGAGACTATGATAGAATGAGGTATATATTTCGGAAAAAAACTAAAAGGAGCGGTTCCAAAGGTTAAAGACTTACAGCAAGCTTGGGTGTTATTTAAAAATACTATCCTCGAAGCCCAGACCAGCTGTATTCCACGCATTAAGAAAAGTGGAAGAAAGTCCAAAAAACTGCCAGCATGGTTTAAAGGTGAGGTCAGAGAGGCTGTTGCTGCCAAAAGAGCAACCTTCAGGACATGGAAAAAAGAGCCAAATGATGAAAACTGGAAACAACACAAGCACTGGCAAGTTAAATGCAAAGCATTGATAAGGCAGGCAAAGCGGGGAATTTGAGAAGAAACTTGCTACGGAATCAAAAACACGAAATAAAGACATTTACAATTACATACGTAGCAAAAGGCCTTTGAGAGAGTCAATTGGACCATTAGATGATAGAGGGGTAAAAGGGGCAGTAAGAGGGGACAAGGCTATAGCAGAGAGACTGAATGAATTCTTTGCTTCGGTCTTTACTGAGGAAGATGTAGGGATGTTACCCAAGACTGAAGTGGTATTTAAAGGTGATACTGCAGAGGAATTGAGAGAAATATCGCTACACCGGGAAGATATATTACAACTATTTGATAAACTGAATAGTAGCAAATCACCTGGACCGGATGGTATACATCCCAGAGTGTTGAAAGAACTGAAATATGAGATTGCAGACCTGCTATTGGTAATCTGTGAACTTTCATTAAAATCATCTGTAATACCTGAAGATTGGAGGGTCGCCAACGTAACACCACCTTTTAAAAAGGGTTCCAGGGGTGACCCGGGAAATTACAGACCGGTGAGCCTGACGTCAGTACCAGGGAAAATGGTAGAAACCATCATAAAGAACAAAATTACACAGCATGTAGATAGTCATGGCCTAATGGGAGACAGCCAACATGGCTTTAGACAAGGAAGATCTTGTCTTACTAATCTGATCTGTTTTTTTGAAGGTGTGCATAAACAGGTAGACAAAGGTGAGTCGGTTGATATAGTGTATCTGGACTTTCAGAAAGCTTTTGACAAGGTCCCCCATCAGAGACTTTTGGCAAAGCTAAAAAGTCATGGGATAGGAGGCAGTGTACTATTGTGGATCGGGAACTGGTTTAAAAGATAGAAAGCAGAGGGTAGGGCTAAATGGCCAATATTCCCAATGGAAAAAGGTGAATAGTGGAGTACCCCAGGGATCTGTACTGGGTCCCCTACTTTTTGACATATTCATAAATGACCTGGAAAAAGGAATAACTAGTGAGGTTATCAAATTTGCAGATGACACAAAACTGTTTAAAGTTGTTAAAACCCAAGAGGATTGTGGAAAACTGCAGGAGGATCTGGATAAATTGGAAGACTGGGCATCCAAATGGCAGATGAAATTTAATGTGGACAAGTGCAAAGTTATGCACCTAGGAAAGAACAACCCACACTATAATTACACGATGCAAGGCTCCACATTAGAAACCAACACCCAGGAAAAAGATTTAGGAGTCATCGTGGATAACATGTTAAAACCCTCCGCCCAGTGTGCAGCGGCGGCCAAGAAAGCAAATAGAATGCTAGGTATCATAAGGAAAGGGATTGAGAATAAAACAAAGGATATTATAATGCCTCTGTATCGCTCCATGGTACGACCGCACCTTGAATATTGTGTGCAATTCTGGTCACCGTATCTTAAAAAGGACATAGAGTTATTAGAAAAAGTACAGAGAAGAGCCACCAAATTGGTGAAGGGGATGGAAGGCTACTCCTATGAAGAGAGGCTAAAAAGGTTAGGGCTCTTTAACCTGGAAAAGAGACGGCTGAGGGGAGATATGATAGAGGTCTATAAATTAATGAATGGAGTGGAACGGATAAACGTGTATCAATTGTTTACGCTATCAGAATATAGAAGGACTAGGGGACATGTAATGAAGCTACAGGGTAAACTATTTAAGACAAATAAGAGAAAATATTTCTTCACTCAACGTGTAATCAAACTCTGGAATCTGTTACCGGAGGATGTAGTAAGGGCTGTTAGTATAGCTGGGTTTAAAAAAGGTTTGGACAAGTTCCTGGAGGAAAGGTCCATAAACCACTATTAAAAAGGGACCCAGGATATCAATGCTTGACCTAGTACAAAGCACTGCAGAACCTGTGTCTTTTGGGGAAACTGCTAGGTACGTATGACCTAGATTGGCCACTGTTGGAAACAGGATACTGGGCTTGATGGACCTCGGTCTGACCCAGTATGGCATTTCTTATGTTCTTATGTTATGTTCTTAACATGTGCAAACAGGCAGTAAAACATGTGTGACAAAAAATCATGTGTGCAAATAACCCTTAATGGGTGAAAGACAGGGACATTTTCAACCTCTTACGTACTAGGCACAAGATCTTACTAGACCCTTACTGGGTGAGTAGAAGGTTCTTATCATCAATATCAAGTACATGAGGTATTTGGTCAAGGTCCAGTGGGAGCGCAGGCTGCCGTCAGGACCGCCCTCCCGAAAGAACCTGCTTGCCCGTCTAGGCAGTAGTGTCTTTGGAAAGTCTGGACGGAGGAGCAGGTGGCTGCTTTGCAGATGTCGGGGACTGGTACCACTTGTAGGTTGGCGATAGAGCTTGCGAGCGCCCTCAGCTGGTGTGCGTTTGCTGGTGGTGAGGGTCCGGAGCCAGCCTGGTTCAAGCAGAAAGAGATACAAGCAGTAATCCAGAGTGACAGAGTGCGCTTGGTAACCGGGCGACCCGGTTTGTTATGGTCATAAGAGACAAAGAGTTGCGTGCTCTGCCTTTGAGCGGCTGTGCGGAGGAGGTAGATTCTCAAGGCACAGACGCAGTCAAGCTTGTGTTAAGCGTTCTTCCTCCAGGGAAGAGTGGGGCTCTGGGTGAAAAGTGGGGAGCTCAATAGTTTGGTTAATGTGGAAGGCGGAGGCCACCTTCGGAACAAATTTCGGGTGTGTCCGGAGGGTGGCCCGGTGCTCGGACAGCTGCGTGTAGGGTGGGTGTGCCACCAGTGCTTGTAGCTCGCTGATCCTCCAGGCCGAGGTGATGGCCACCAGGAACAGTGTTTTCCAGGAGACGAACTTGCTGTTGATTGATTGCATGGGTTCGAAGGGGGGTAACGTAAGTTGGTTGAGGACTGCATTAAGATCCCAGAGGGGCACCGGTCTCCTGACTGGGGGATGCAGGTTGGACAGACCCCTCATAAACCGGCCCACAATGGGTAGCTGTGCAATGGACCCGTCCCCTGAGCGCTCGTGGAAGGCTGCGATGGCTGCCAGGTGGACCCGGATGGATCGTGTCTGTAGTCCTTGATGAGACAGGGAGGTTAGGTATTGCAGGATTATCGGTATGGGGCAGGAGAAGGGGGCCACTCCCTGAGCGGTGCACCAGATGGTGAAGCGCCGCCACTTGAGGCTGTAGGCTTTTCTGGTCGATGGCCGACGTGAGGCAAGTATCACCTGTTTGACTTCCTGTGGAAGATGGAAAGGGGAGAGGGCTATCCGCTCAGCCTCCAGGCCGTGAGAGCAAGGGTTCGAAGGTTGGGGTGGAGGGTATTCCCTTCGTCCTGCGAGACCAGGTCCGGACTCAGAGGAAGGCGCATCGGGGTGCACACCTGTAGTCGGTGGAGAAGTGAGAACCATCCCTGATGGGGCCAATATGGGGCTATCAGGATGGCTTGAGCTCTGTCGGAGATGATTCGTTGGACGGTCCTGGAAATCAGCGGGATGGGAGGGAAGGCGTACACTAGAAACCACCCCCCCCCAGGACACGTCGAATGCATCCGCTGCGTGGCTCCCCGCAGAGGGGCATTTGGAGCAAAAGATTTTGCACTTCGTGTTGATCTCCGTGGCGAAGAGGTCGATTGCAGGGTAGCCCCAGACTTGGAAGAGATGGAGGGCCACCTGAGGTTTCAGGGATCATTCATGTGGGTTGAGTTGTCGACTCAGCTTGTCGGCCAATTGGTTCTGAAGTCCGGGAAGGTAGGAGGCTTGGAGCGTGCAGAGGCGAGCGGACGCGAACGCCCATATCAGCAGGGCTTCTCTGCAAAGGGGTCGTGATCCCGCCCCACCCTGCTTGTTGATGTAGAACATTGCCACTTGATTGTCTGTTTTCAGTAGAACTGCCTTGTCCGAGATCAGGTCTTGGAAGGCCTCCAGTGCATATCTCATGGCTCTGAGCTCGAGGAGGTTTATGTGGTACTGCTGCTCCTGGGGTGACCAGACGCCCTGTGTCCACAGGTGGAAGCAGTGTGCCCCCCAGCCCACAGGTGATGCATCGGTGGTGATGGTTAGTTGATGTGGTGGTTGGGAGAGGGGTCTCCCGCATGCTAGATTCTTTTTGAGGGTCCACCAACGGAGTGAAGTCAACACTGTCTTGTCCAGGGGAATGATGGTCTCCAGAGACTGTGAGTGCTGCGACCAGACTGTCCGCAGGTGCCACTGAAGGCAGCGCATGTGGAGTTTCGCTAATGGTACCATTTGGGTGGCTGAAGCCATGTGTCCTAGGAGGCGCAGGAAGGCTTCTGCTGAGGAGGACTGTTGCGTTCATACAATGCGTGCCAGTTCCCTGATGGTGTTCCTCCTTGATTGGGGAAGGAAGGCCATGGAGCGAGAGGTGTCTACGAGCGCTCCGATGAACTCCATCCGCTGGGAGGGGTTGAGGTGCGATTTTGGGTAATTCAACAGAAACCCCAAGGAAGTCAGCAGGGAGTTTCCTTGTTTGCTCAGGTGTGCTGCCACCACTGCCACGCATTTTGTAAACACTCGTGGTGCAGGGGACAGGCCGAACGGAAGAACTTTGTATTGGAAGTGTCTCCCGGCGGCTTGGAAGCGTAGATATTTCCTGTGAGCCCTGTGTATGGGAACGTGTGTGTACGCGTCCATGAGATCCAGGGATGTGAGCCACTCCTTTGGTTGGATCAGGGGGAGGATGGTCCGAGGGAGTGCATCCTGAACTTTTCCTTGACGATGAATAGATTGAGTTTGCGCAGATCGAGGATGGGTCGCATGCCTCCAGACTTCTTGGGAATAAGAAAGTATCTGGAGTAGAATCCAGTGTTGATCTCCGCATACGGGACCAGTTCTATTGCGTTGGAGGCTAGGAGGGCCAGGATCTCCGCTTCCAGGAGGGAGGTGGATTGTTTGCATCGTGGAGGCGCTCGCTGGACGGGTGGTGATAGGAACTTTATCCAGTACCCTTTGGCAATGATTGAAAGTACCCACTGGTCTGTAGTAATGGATTTCCAATGTTGAAGGAACTTGGCCAAGCGACCTCCCGTGGGGGGGTCGGCCCCAGTCCTCCCGTCAAAAGGTCTGGTTGTTTCTCCCAGGTGCCGGCTGAGCTGGCTTTTGTTGCCTCCTTTAACGCTGACGAGGCTTTTGCTTGTAGGAAGCGTGGGAGGAGTATGATGGTTGCTTGTAGTGGGGTTGCGGCCACTTTCAGTAGGATCCGTACTGCCGCTTGGAAGATAAGAAGGAGAAGGGTTTATGCTGGTAGGGGGTCTTGCGGACAGGCCGTTCTAGACCGTCGTCTGCGAGAGTTTGGAGTGTCGTGCAACGGTCCTTCATTGCGTTGACGGTGTTGTTAACTTTATCTCCAAACAGAGTATCCCCCGTGCAGGGGGCATCAGCAATGCGCTCGTGCGTGTCTTCCCATAGGCCTGAGGCTCTGAGCCAGGCTAGGCGTCGAGTGGAGATGGAGGTGGCCGCAGTGCGGGCCGCCGCATCAAAGGCGTCAAATGCTGCCCGCACCTGATGTTTAGTGCATTCTTGTAGGTCGAGGAGGGTAGCTGAAGCGGCGGCTTGTGCCTCCTGGCTGGATGTGGAAATGGTCATTTTTAATTTTTCCATGAGAGTGTCCTGATATAGGGCATGCTGCAGTTGGTGGGCAGTGACTCTAGCGCACAGCATGGACCCTTGGAAAGTCTTTCTTCCAACCTCATCGAGTAGCCTTAAGTCTTTGCCAGGCGGGAAGTTGGACTGTGTACGTGCTGATTTCGTTCGTTTGAGAGCGGACTCCACCACTATGGAGTGGTGGGGAAGTTGCGTCTTATCGAATCCAGGAGAAGGTTGGACTGGATATTTTGCATCCAACTTACTTGATGTCGGGGTCCCAGAAGAGGGGTTCTGCCATATGGATAGTAAATTATCCTTCAATAGAGGGTGAACAGGAAGGTGCGCAGAGGAATATGGGGCTTCAAGAAATTTTCTAGCGGCTTCAGTTTCCGGGCGCAGGTCAGCGGTAGGGGAAACACTGGGGAGGCACAGGGCCTCGGCTACCTTACCGAGGAATTTGGGATATGACAGATCCTCGGGGTTACCAGGGCTGTCCGTGGGCTGAAAGTCAGCTTTTTCTGAGGGCTCCACGGGGGCCGCGGAGTTGCTCTCTGTGTCGTCTTGAGGGACTTGGAGTTCCTGTGCAGGGACAGTGGTGGAGCCAGGGTCCGGTGCAGGATCAGGGGTGTCCGCAAGTACACTGGGTGTTTCGGGGAGGGCCCCCGCTGCTGGTGCTGCTGAAGAGCGGGTCCACTGCTCGAAGAAGCTGGTGAGGAGGGACAGAAGTTGAGCCGGGGCTTCCATGGCTACAGGAGTAGCGGTGGCAGGCTCGGGGATAAGACAGGGCGGATGTACTGCCCTTGGGGCCACAGGAGATCCAGGCAGAGAGGGGGGGATCGCCGGGGTGAGAGCCCGATTAAGGTAGTCAGTAGAGTCATACCTGTCCGGTGAGTAGGCAGCTTCACCGTGGGAATCACTGCCCCAGGAAGTGGTCGGAGTGTGCACGCGGCGATGGCTCCTGCGTCGATGATGGTGCTGTTTTCATCGGCTCTGGTGTCTGTCAGAGCCGCTGGAACTGCTGCTGCTGGTGCTGGATCGGGAGATGGCCCTGTGATCACGGCGCGGGCAGCGCCGGCGCCTCCGCGCCGAGCGGGATCTCCGATGGTGGTGCCAGTGTCTTGATTCGCTGCGTGAGGAATGACGCTTCTCCTGGTGCTGGCCAATGGTGCCGCAGTGGGCGGGGCTAGCAAAGCTGACATCACTAAAGATGGCCACCGCCATGGGAGCCTCGTGGGAGGACGGGGCTTCAGCGAGCCGGTGGTCCAAGGAGCCAGGAACTGAGTTGCCATGGGAGGAGGCCGGAATCGGCGCACCCGGGGCTAACACGGCAGCAGGAGGCATTGTCAAGGCCCGAGCAGGCATCGGAAGAGGCAGCAAGGCCGAGGAGGAGCAAGCAGGGAGCGAGGCACTGCTGGGAGCTCCTGAGGGCAGAGATGCAGGGAACAGCTCCCGGAGCGCATTCCTCCTAGATTTTAAGGCTCTAGGAGACATGCGGACGCAGTGTGCACAATCTTGTACCTGATGAGAGACACCCAGGCACCGCAGGCAACGATCGTGCAGGTCAGTCGCGTTCATCTTCCTGGAACAGCCAGGGTATTTTTTAAAACCCGGTTTGTGCTGTTTCCCAGGCATGTTGATTGAAGATCAGTTTGAAGAAGAGAGTAGAGGTTCATCTTGCTGGCAAGGTGGAAGAGGCAAAAGTGGCTGGCTAGGGGTGGGCCTAGGGGTAGGGCCAGTTGATGCATGCCCAGAAGGTAACACCTTCTGGGCTAGAGAGAGAGAATACTTCCGTCTTCGGCGCCGTCGGATGACACCACCTGGTGTGGATGACTTCATCCTGCTTGTCCTAGGAGAACTACTCTTTTTCTGCTCTCACTATCTTACGAGGTTTCTTTTTCCCTCAATGTATCACACTCCGATGAACTTTCCACAAAGCACAAGCTTCAGTAATAAAGGCTCACCATGCTTTCTCCTCTCCTACCCTCCTACCCTGGGCTGATTCCAAAAGTGCAAGGAGATGCCCAGAAGCTGAAGAAAGGCTGTATCTGCAATCCTCCAAGCTGTAACAGTAAGAGTCCCAAAAATAAATACCTGCTAGAAATGTCTACAACACTAAGAGTGCACTGTGACACTCCCACACAGTGATACTCCCTAGGAAGGACTACAGCTCCCAGAGTGCACTGTGACACTCCCACACAGTAATATCCCCTAGGAAGAACTACAGCTCCCAGAGTGCACTGTGACACTCCCACACAATAATCCCTCCTAGGCAGAACTACAGCTCACAGCGTGCTTTGGACACTCCCACAGTAATACCCCCTGTGAAGGACTACAGCTCCCAGAGTGCACTGTGACACTCCCACACAATAAGCCCTCCTAGGAAGGACTACAGCTCCCAGAGAGCACTGTGATACTCCCATCGAGAAACTGTAGTGGCTGGAATTTGTTCTGTGCATATAATGTCTTTGTTTCTATAGATCAGACACATGAAATCCTCCAGGGCATTCGGTTGTTAGTAACACCTCTCTCCTTCCCTGCTTTTATCTGCCTGAATATCTCAGGAAGTGGATCACTGAGATGACCCAGCATTAGTACAGCCCCTTTCACAGGCTTCCCAGGGCTGGGGGAGGGCACTCGGTCTCCAGCCTCCCTTCCTTTGTCTCTGTTCTCACTTCCTCCCACTGAAGCCACCAGGAAAGACCTTCTTACTAGCACCAGCAAAATTCACACCACCAGCTTTGCAAAGAGGGAACCAAGGTGTGTTCTGGAGAAGGGCAGGAGAATGGCCGCAGGGTTTTCTGCTCAGCAGGTAGGAGACTGGCTGGAGGCGGGCAGCAGGGGAGGCAGTGCCAAGATCCAGCCTCTGAAACACACACGCTGCATGGGGCAAGCAGAAGGGGAAATGAGGCTGGCACTGCTCAGTCCAGGAAAGAAACTTCTGCTCTTTTATTCCTTGCAAGCCTCTGAGACTCTTCCTCCTCATTCCCCTCCCATGATGCTCTCAGTTTCTGTTTCCTGCCTCTATATCATTCCATGGTGAGGCCACACCTTGAATATTCTGTGCAATTCTGGTCTCCGTATCTTAAAAAGGATATAGTGTTATTAGAAAAGGTTCAGAGAAGAGCCACCAAAATGGTAAAGGGGATTGAAGGATACCCCTATGAAGAAAGACTAAAAAGGTTAGGGCTCTTTAATCTGAAAAAGAGACGGCTGAGGGGAGATATGATAGAAGTCTATAAATGAATGAACTGAGTGGAACGGGTAAACGTAGATCAATTATTTACATCATCAGAATATAAAAAGACTAGGGGACATGCAATGAAGCTACAGGGTAAACTATTTAAGACTAATAAGAGAAAGGTCCATAAACTATTATTAAAAAGGGACCCAGGATATCAGTGTTTGACCCAATACAAGCATTGTGGAACCTGTGTCTTTTGGGGAAACTGCTAGGTACGTATGACCTAGATTGGCTACTGTTGGAAATAGGATACTGGGCTTGATGGACCTTGGTCTGACCCAGTATGGCATATCTTATGTTCTTATCTTATGTTCTTATGTCTTTGGATTCTCTTTTCCTCTCTCACTCTTTCTTTTGCACAATTACTTTTGTGTCAATTTGCAGAAAATAAGACCCAGATACACATGCACACAGGTGGAGATTCAGACCTTTACACTTCATTCTCTGCACACATCCAACAGACAGCTAAATCCTGTCTCTTCTTTCTCTATAACATTGGCAAAAATTTGTCCCTTCTTCCGAGACGGATATCTCTCCAATAGCCCAGAAGGGCTTTGCCCTTCTGAGCATGAGTCACTAGCCCAAACCTCCGGTCCCGCCCCTAGCTGGCCAGTTTTACTTCTTCCGCCTTGCCCACAAGGCGGACTTCTTCTCTCTTTTCTTACTTCGAGTCTCCTTAAACAACAACAAAAAAAAAGAATATACAAAGAAAGGAAAATAGAACAAGCATTACTCACGATATCTGTTTTTAAGAAGTGTGCGTCCTGCTCCAGAAAGATGAGCAACTCAGACATCCACCACGAATGCATCCGGTAAGGACCCCCGGTTCAGGACTGTGCCGACTGTGCCCACATGTCCCCGAGGGCCAGAAGAGCTTGTGGTTATGCCTTGGATGATTTTCTTTTTTCTACTCGTGGCTCAGGCACGCTGTATCCCACCCACAGGCACGGGTCCACACCAGATCTCATATCTGCCCCCAATTACATGCTCGACAGAGACAGCATCTCAAGACCTACCATCATAGCAGTACCATGGTCCGACCACCACATAATCAAGATAGAAATTGTGCCAAAAGGCAAAGGACACTATAATCCTCAAGACAAACAACCTACGCAAAGAAGATTTAAAAGCTTCGACAAAGAACAATTCCTACGGGACACTCTACCCCACCTGACCTCTGAAGCAGAAGACATAGATGATCAAATCAACAATTGGAACAGTATTATCAATTCGGCTGCCAATGCTACAGAAATCAAAACCGAGAAAACCTACCGCGCTAAACAACATCATAATCCGTGGTATTCAAACGAAATAAGAAATGCAAAGAAGCACCTAAGAAAGATAGAAAGACGCTGGAGATGCACCAAAGCTGTCACCACGCAAGACTTATACCTAGTGAAACAAACCTCATCAACCAAAAGAAAAAAGAATACCACACAAACTTCATATTCAAATCCGCCAACAAACCGAGAGAGCTATTCGAAATTGTGAAAGCCCTTACCAATGAGCCCAATACCGAAAGAGCTGTGCAAATAGATCCTCAAACCTTCACAGATCACCTCCCAGAAAAAACTCGCTACCCCTCACCAACCAAGAACAAGCCTTTCCACTAAACCAACCACTCCTAAGAAAATCTGGGACAAATTCAGCACCCCATCCACAGAGCAGCTCGCATACATTATTATCTCGTCGCTCAACCCCAACACTGCACCAACAGACCCATGCCCAGTGGCATGGATTAAAGCAGCGAATGGAGACTTCATCCACACCATACACAAAATGGTGCACAGCTCCCTGTCCCGAGGTGTCATGCCAAACCTCCTAGAGATAGCTACAATACAACCTATCCCAAAGAAATCCACACTCGACAAGAGCAACTCATCTGCTTACAGGCCCATATCAAGCATACCGCTGCTAGTAAAAATCATAGAAAAAGTGGTACAACACTAACTACAAGACCACATTGACAACTATGCACTGCTCGACATCAACCAACATGGATTCCTCCCAAGCCACGGCATTGAAACTCTCTTGTTACACCTCTTCAGAATGGAAGGTTCCACATTAGGAACCACCACCCAGGAAAAGGATTTAGGCGTCATTGTGGATACCATGTTAAAACCCTCGGCCCAGTGTGCAGCGGCGGCCAAGAGAGAAAATAGAATACTAGGCATGATAAGGAAAGGAATGGAAAATAAAACAAAAGATATTATAATGCCTCTATATCGTTCCATGGTGAGACCGCACCTTGAATATTGTGTGCAGTTCTGATCGCCGTATCTTAAAAAGTATATAGCGATTTTAGAAAAGGTACAGAGAAGAGCCACCAAAATGGTAAAGGGGATGGAAGGATACTCCTATGAAGAAAGGCTAAAAAGGTTAGGGCTCTTTAACCTGAAAAAGAGATGGCTGAGGGGAGATATGATAGAAGTCTATAAATTAATGAACGGAGTGGAACGGGTAAACGTAGATCGATTGTTTACCTTATCAGAATATAGAAAGACTAGGGGACATGCAATGAAGCTACAGGGTAAACTATTTAAGACTAATAAAAGAAAATATTTTTTCACTCAATATGTAATCAAACTCTGGAATTTGTTACCGGAGGATGTAGTAAAGGCTGTTAGTGTAGCTGGGTTTAAAAAAGGTTTGGACAAGTTCCTGGAGGAAAGGTCCATAAACCATTATTAAGAAGTGACCGAAGATATCAATGCTTGACCCAGTACAAGCATTGTGGAACTTGTGTCTCTTGGGGAAACTGCTAGGTACATATGACCTAGATTGGCCACTGTTGGAAACAGAATACTGGGCTTGATGGACCTTGGTCTGACCCAGTATGGCATATCTTATGTTCTTATGTTCTTATTGCCTAGTGGTTGGGACAAGTTGCCTCAGGCTGGAAGGTTGGGGGTTCAAATCCCACTAGAGGACAGCAACCTTGGGCCAGAAGGACTGGGGTTTCTAGTACCACAGGAGCACCTTGTGGTCTTGGGCAAGCCCCTTAACCCTCCATTTCTCATGTTCCCTGTAAGTATTAGCATATATGTCTTATATCCCCTCATGTTAAATGTATCCCACAATTGTGTTGTGACCACTTTGATTGAAAGATAAGGTGGTATACAAAACTGTCTACATAAATTATCCAAACTATCAACAACATCAAGAAAGGCATCCTAATGATGTTCATAGACATATCATCAGCTTTTGACACAGTGGACCACAATACTCTACTGACAAGACTACAGGAAATTGACCTATATGGCAACACCTTGAAATGGTTCTCATCATACCTCACGGACAGACAGATCCAGGTCAAGAGCGGCCCTATCACCTCCCGACCTCTTAAAATCAAGCAGGGCATTCCTCAAGGATCAGCCCTATCAGCACTACTATTTAATCTCTACGTACAACCGATCTGCAACATCATTAAAGAACACAATATACAGTACACAATCTACGCAGATGACATCATGATATACACACCAATCAACTTGGACAGCCCAGAATACAACGGAATAATAGACTGTCTTCAACAAATGACAAGCTGTTTTAAAGACAACAACCTGACCATCAATTACAACAAGACTGAAGCTCTAGTTATCACCAGAAACACCACCTTCATCTCACCACATACCATCACGATGATCAACATTACAATACCAATAAAGACTGAAGTAAAGTACCTTGGAGTGACCCTCAACAAGGAACTAAACTTACAGTCACACATCAATAAAATCACCAAGAATGCATACATCAAAATGAGAACCATCTGATGACTAAAACCCCTCCTCTTTCAGAATCATTTCCGCACTGTTTGTCAAGCACTAGTCACTCCAATCCTAGACTTCTGCAACCCAATCTACCTTGGCCTAACAAAACATGCTCTCCGGCCTCTATAGATGGCCGAAAACACAGCAGCCCGCATAATAGACGGATCAACAAAGCAGGACCACATCACCCTCACTCTCAAATACCTCCACTGGCTCCCAATCAGCTCCTGCATCAAATACAAAATAATCCTAAACATCTTCAAAATCAAACACAGGATCTCAGATCTCAGCCATCAGCCTCCAACAACTCATAACACCAGACACAAGAACAGACCAAGGAGGAGAGGCACATCCGATTTCATCAGAACCTCAAAAGACTTCACCAAGGTATGCCAAGATACCTCGAGACGAGCACTATCTCTGGCAGCACCAGCACTCTGGAACTCTCTCCCGGATGACCTACGATCAACAAAAGACATCAACAACTTCAGGAAAAAGCTCAAGACGACGCTCTTCGTTGCACACTACAGTGACGTGACATAGTCCCCCTTCAGCGCATGACAGCCAAAATCCCCCCACCCTTCCTAATGTACATATCTCCATGTAAAAAGCTCAACCTGTAAATAGTTCACCACTAATCATCACCACACATGCACATACAATCTATTTGATGCCACTGCATGCCCACAATATGACTCCCCAGTATGATTGTTTGCTGTGTAAACCGCTTTGATTACAGGAGAAGGCGGTATATAAATCCTCTTAAATAAATAAAATAAAATAAAATCTCAGCTCGCTGATTTAGCATGGCTACGCACCTCCAGCCTCTAGGACAATACCCACAATCGCATCGCGGATGCACCCTATCTGGAAGACTCCTTGTTCAGCGATAAAGTGAAAGATGCCAGGGCCTTGAACGTTCCTCGGCTACCAACTGAAAAGGATCTTACCATAAATCCTACTCAACAGCTAAGTGCTACCTCTCCTACATCTTCTACCGAAAGTGGCAAGCGCCTCGGTACAAACAACAGACCCATCAAAATCCATACTGCAACAAGCCTCGCCAGCGAGATCAGAAACAACTTAAGTCTACACCGGCAGACACAGGGAAGGCGAACCCCTCCTTTTGATGCCAGTTCGCCTTCTCCACCACCCACCGGAGGACACATATCCACCTTCAGAAAGGCATGGGAATCCATCACCACGGATAGATGTGTCCTACGCATCATCGAGGAAGGCTACAGCTTAAGGTTCACCTCGACCTCCTTCCAACACAAGCTGCCACGGAACAACTTCTAAGAGGCTTTGCTCCTCGATTTCAACAAGGCCATACACTCCCTGCTAGCAGCCAGAGCTATAGAACCAGTACCCTCCCAGGAGCACTTTATGGATTTCTACTCCAGATGTTTTCTGGTTCCCAATAAATTGGGCGGATTCTGCCCCGTTCTGGAACTCCAATATCTCAACAAACTCATCCTCAAAGAGAAATTCAGAATGTACTCCCTGGGTTCCATCCTCCACCTCATCCAGCTGGGAGAATGGCTCGTGTCCCTGGACCTGCTTGACGCTTACACTCACATTCCCATCCATGTGTCTTACCGGAGGTTCCTCCACTTCCAGATCCAGGACAAGCATTATCAGTACAGGGTACTGCCGTTTGGACTTTCCTCTGCCCTGCTGGTCTTCACAAAATGCGTGGCTGTCATCGCCGCACACCTGAGGAAGCAGGACATCTGTGTTTTTCCATACCTGGATGACAGGCTGATTTCCGGCCAGTCCCCTCAAGGCACAGAAGCTGACCATCCACACTCTCTCACTGCTGGGGTTCCTAGTAAACCTCCGAAGTCAAAACCTCCCCCCTCTCAACAGCTGGGGTTCATCGGAGCATCAATAGACATGACTGTGATGAAAGCCTTCCTTCGCCCACCCCGGAGGGAAACTATCATCTACCTCTCTCGACACATTTTGTCGCTCAAATCGACATCAGTAAGAACCCTTTCCACTTCCTGGGTCACATGGCGGTGAACATGCAGGTAATCCCTCTGGCGAGACTACACATGCACAATGGCACCTGCGTGTCCACTGGAACCAATACTCCCAACGGCTGTCAGCGGTAATTTACTTGGATGCAGCTGTGCAAAAACCCCTAGCCTGATGGTCCAACCCGCTGAACCTTATGGGCAGCCGGCACTTACATCTATCCCCACATCAGATAGTCATCACCTTGGATGCCTCCCTAATAGGGTGGAGGGCCCACTGTGGTCAGCTCCTTGCTGAAGGAACCTAGAGCCAGAAGGAGCGCAGTCTGCACATCAACCTACTGGAGCTCAGAGCATTAAGCCTCGCCCTCAGGACCATCCAGACCCTGATCCGGGGAAAGACAGTCCTCTTACAGACAGACAATCAGGTGGCCATGTTCTACATAAACAAACAAGGAGGGACTGGCTCCAGTAAACTGTGCAAGGAAGCCCTACAGCTCTGGAAATTTGCACAGGCCAGACACTGTCTCCCTCAGGCCTCCTACCTCCTGGAAACACAGAATCAGTTGGCAGAAAAACTCAGCCAACAAATAGACCCACAGGAATGGTCCCTCAACCACCGCATCACGAGGTCACTCTTCAATAGGTGGGGACAACTGACCTATTTGCCACGGAGACCAACACAAAATTTGACCACTTCTGCTCCAAACGTCCATCCAGCCTCAGTGTCGCTTCAGATGCCTTCGCTGTGTCATGTGGAGAGTGGTCACCAGTGTATGCATTCTCACCCCTACTTCTCAGCCCGATGACCATCCAATGGATCATATCGGACAAGGCAGAAGCCATTCTCATTGTACCCTACTGGCCACGCCAGATATGGTTCCCTTACCTCTGATGCCTGGCCCTCGAAGCACCAGTGAAGCTTCACCTGTGTGAAGACCTCCTCTCCAGTACCTCTGGACTCTAGTGCTCACTGCCTGGAAACTGAAAGGGTAGCACTATCCTCATTCGATCTCCCACAGAGGTCCAAGAGGTGATCCTCACTTCCCGGTGACCATCCATTCAGAAATTGTATGGATTAAAATGGAAGCGCTTCACCTCATGGTGCTCAGCCCAGCATCTCGATCCTTTCTCCTGCCCAGTACCAAGGATCCTGCAATACCTCACCTCACTCCTTCACAGCGGCCTGAAGACTCAATCCATTAGGGTGCACCTATCAGCTATTGCTGCCTTCCATGCCTACGAACAGGGCGACACCATTACCAAGCTCCCACTGCTTGCAAAGTTTATGAGAGGGCTAAACAACATATGCCCACCCACCCGGGCCCCTGAACCCCACTGAGACTTCAACATGGTCCTGAATGAGCTCACGCAGCCGCCGTTTGAACCATTACACACTGCAGAACTCAAGTATGTTTCCTGGAAGACACTATTCCTAATAGCTATCACCTCAGCCAGAAGGATAAGCGAGCTCCAAGCTCTGGTGGCATACCCACCATACACGGTACTCTCGCAGGACTGTGCTTCTCTAAGGATGCACCCAAGGTTCATTCTCAAAGTGGCATCCGCCTTCCACATCAATCAGGTCATCGAACTCCCCTCTTTCCGACCTGAGGGAGAGGAACACCTGCACACCATTGACTGTGTAAGGGTGCTGTGCTCCTACCTCCAACGCACAGCGACTCTGCAGAAAGTCTCTCAACTGTTTGTCTCTTACAACCCCAACAAACATGGCCAACCAGTCAGCAAAAGGACACTTTCCTTGTGGATCTCAGCCTGCATCGCCTTCTGCCTGCAGAAGGCAGGAGGGCAGACAACCCCGAGGGTCAACGCTCACCACCTCAGAGCACTGTCCACATCCATTGCGAACCTGCGTGCGGTGTCGGCAGCCGACATCTGTAAAGCTGCAACTTGGTCCTCGATCCACACCTTCCAGAGACACTATTGTCTGGACATGGGCATTGCCCAGGACTCTGCTTTTGGTCAGGCTGTCCTAGACACAGCATTACGGGATCCACTGCACTGATTTTGCTCTCTGTTGCACATAAGTGACTTGTCCTTGTTTTCATGCATTTGCACTGTGGCATTGTTTGCACTCTCACAAAGTTTGTTGTTACACTATTTGCTTGTACTTGCACTATGGTTTGCACTACCCTGTGTTCTGTTTACACAGCCCTCCCTATCAGGATGACTTGACTCCCAATAAAGTCACTTGTCAGTACTTAGTCAGTGTTACGTCTATCATTTCATTAGAAACTTTGAAAGCGGTGGTTCTCCCCCTTCCATAACAAGCTTAAGCTTGGAAGGCACCAGGTGTGGCTGACTCATCCTGCTTGTCCTAGGAGAAAGTGAGCTACTTACCTGTAATGGGGGTTCTCCATGGATAACAGGATAAATCAGCCACACAATCCCACTCTCCTCCCCTATCCAGTGGTTGAACTCTCCCGCTCCTGGCTGAAGATCCTCGGCTAGTGAACCACTGGCGAGCTAGGGGTGGGATCGGAGGGTTGGGCTAGTGACTCATGCTCAGAAGGGCAAAGCCCTTCAGGACTATTGGAGAGATATCCATCTCGGTGCCATCGAATGACATCACCAGGTATAGCTGACTTATTCTGCTGTCCACAGAGAACCCCCGTTACAGGTAAGTAACCTTGCTTTACCCCCCCATCTAGACTATTGCAGCCTCCTCCTTGCTGGATTCCCTCTCCCCTTTGGAGGTGTGGTGATGAGGAGTTGTTGAGGACTTTGAAGGTTGTGAAGATGGATTTGAATTTAATGTGTTACTTTATTGGAAGCCAATGCAGTTGTTTGAGAAGAGGTGTAATGTGTTCTGAGGTTTTATTTGGATTGAGTAGGATTCATGCAACAGTGTTGAGTGCAAGTTGGAGAGGGTGGATGGTTGAGTTTGTTATGCCTTAAAAGATAATATTACAGTAGACGAAGTGGGGGAAGATGGTTGCTTGAAGGATTGAAGGAAGTCATAATTAGTCAGTAAATGTTTGAGATGCTTGATCATTTTGAATGGAAGTAAATGCTTCGAATAAGATTTTGTGCATCTGCTGAGAAAGTGAGGCATTGGTCCAGTGTAACTCCGATGTATCGTATATCTTATTTCACTTGGATTTGAGTGCCATCAATAGCTATGGAAGATGGTGGTTTGAAGCCAAAGTCTGTTGTGATGAACATGGCCTCTGTCGTCTTGAGATCTATGTTCAAATTGTGTATTTTGAGCCAACTGCAGACAGTGGAGAAGCAGGTTGTTATGGGTATGATGTCTGGATTTGATGTGTTGATAGATGTGTATATCATTACATCACTGGCATAGATATGGTATAGAATATTACAAGTCTTCATTACAGAGCATATTGGTTGTACGAAGATATTAAATAGTAATGATGAGAGGGTTGAGCCTTGTGGGATTCCTTGAGATTGAGGTGGTATTTGTTTGGTCTATTGGGGTTTGTATGATATACTGTGGAATTTGCATGGCCTATTGGGGCTATTTTCTTTTGTACCTTAGTGCTGCGTGGCACCCCAACATCTTATCCTTATACTTTGTGTATAAATTTGTAAGACAGGACAACTTATAAGTAAAAATCAATCTAATTTATTGAACTAGAATACACAGGTCTGCAGCAAATTTAAATCTAACACCATACTGTTATCCTGTGAGGCAGAAAATTACATCACTCGATAGAGAACTCCAGTTACTGTCTGCCCACTTTACTTTCTACAAAGCACTATTTTATACATTCACATCACAGTTTTTTCTCTTTTAACCCATTTGTACCTTTTCTCTTATATGGTTATTCCATACAACAGCCTTAGAAATACATTCCTTTCTTTTTCTCTTGTTGTATGGTTCTTTGCAGGGTCTTATCTCTATGTCTGATCTTTAACCTCCCCCAATTCCTGTCTTTTTCTGGTTTATATGTAGTCATAGTTAAAGCATTCTGTCTGCGATTCGTCTTGTCAGCAGATTCAAAGGTAAATAACATACACACACAGAGATACAGAGACACTGTTTTCATTCACTCATTTCAAGATGGAGTTTTCAGAGAGGATTCTGGGAAAGCAGACATTGATTCATTTAGCACTCTCGTCTTCTCAGATCTATTCTTACTTGCAGTTTGTGGCCTGTCAAGTAGGACTTGAACCATCTGAAGAGTGTGTCTGCTAATCCAAGTGTTTGTAGGCGTTGAATTATGAGGTCATGTGGAATGGAGTCAAATGTTGCTTTTATGTCTAGAATGATGGGTATGAAGCCAGATTTGGTTTTTTTGGTGCCCTTGATTAATTTGAGTAGCAATAAAATTGCCTGTTGGTGCATTCTGCAACAGTTTTCTCTGCATAAACTATGAATATCTATAGAAAGTAAATGCAGAAGAGGAATAAGAGCAGATATGGATGCCACTCTATCAACTATGAGCTACTGAACATAGTTAGGAAAACTACCCAGAGGGTCGCCGTGAGTGGATACTGACTCGACAGCACTTAACAACAACAAACTCGGGGATTATGTGCAAGCCCCTGGAAACATCTGGTTCTTCTTCCAGGCTCTGAATGTGGTTAATGTTTCCTCTCTCTTTGGTTGGACAGGCAGCCATTCTTACTAAATGCACCTTCACGGGCTTCAGTGATAGAACCTCATCCCTCTTCCACTATTAGAAGAGAAGCCAAGCTCCAGCACTGACCCAGCAAAAGCCAGGGGTCTGGGAAGGGTGGGAGGGAGCCAGGGCTTGAGCTGGTGCTGTGGAGGGGGGCAGGAGAATGGCTGCAGGTCTTCTGGCTGGGTTCTGGCTTTTTATAAACACTTGCTTGGAAGGTCTGTCTGCCTGTATATGTTATTTATTTATCTTAGCATTGCTAGAGCGCCTTATTTTTCAGTATTTTTGTTTGTGATCTTGTTCAGCTCTCTCTCTCCTCATCCTTATTATCCCAACCCATGGCTGAAAGTCTTTTATAGCCGTCCTGTGCTCCTTACCATGATCACTCGCATGTGCATCTCATCACTTGCAATTTCTGCCACCTATCCTTTTATTTCTTCCCACTTCTGTTCTCCTCTCCATCTCGCTCTTTTCTGACACTTCATCACTTTCTCGTCCTACTCCTCATACTCCCTAATTGTCTCCCCTCCTATTAACACCATCAAGCTCCTCCCCCTCATCTCCCCTTTACCATCCCCACTCCCCCCATCTTGTCATCTACCCTATCATCAGCTCTTGCATTTCACCACTTTCTCCCTCTATTTCAGCCATCTCTTCTCTCTCGCTAAAAGAACCTCACCCTCGTTACCACTGTGCTGTCTCCTCTCTGTCCCGCACTCTTCTACTCCTTCTCCTTCTCTCTTCCAGAGATATCAACCCCAACCCTGGGCCCCCTAGACTTTTGTCACACTTCTTGAACAGATAATCACACAACATCTCAAATCGTATTTAAATCCCTCTCCTCTCCCACACCTCTCTCCCTTTCTCATGTGCCTTTTGGAACGCACACTCCATCTCAAATATACTTCCTTTCACTAATGATCTGTTTATCTCTAATGCTCTCTATCTCCTTGCTCTAACTGAGACAGGGCTTTATTTGCTGCTCTCTGTCATGGCAGATATCAATTCTCCCACACACCTCATCCCACTAGACATGGTTGTGGTGTTGGGCTTCTACTTTCTCCTTCCTATCAATTCCAACCCCTCCTGCTGCCTCAATCTCACTCCTTTCCCTCCTCTGAAGTCCACTCCATCTGGCTTTTTACTCCACTACCTCTCCGATTAGCTGTTATTTATTGACCCCCTGACAGGTCCACCTCTACCTTTCTCTCTGACTTTGATTCATGACTTTCCTTCTTTCTGGATTCATCTTCCCCATCCCTTATTCTCAGTGATTTTAATATTCATGTTTATCACCCCTTTAACCCTTTATGTTTTAAAAGCTCCTTTCCCTTACCTCATCATTCAACTTCCAGCTTTGCTGTACTGCCACCACTCCTCAGCAAGGTCACTGCCTTGACCTTATATTCTTCTCTAATTGCTTACTCTTAAACTTCTGTTTCTCTCTTCTTCCCTTCTCAGACCACAACCTGCTAAGCTTCACTCTTCATCATCTGCCACCTCAACCTCGCCCTTTCTCCTCCAACCTCTTTAGAGATCTACATGCTATTGACCCATTGAACCTCTCCTCCACTGTCTCATCGTCTCTTTCCTCCACTATGTCATCTGAGTCTGTTAATGAGGCAATAGCTTCCTATAACACTGCACTCTCCTCTGCTCTGGATGCTCTTGCTCCATCCATGCCAAGTCCTGTGAAGTGTACTGTACCCCAACCTTGGCTGTCTTCCACTATCCGCTACCTACGTTATTGCGCCCACTCAGCTGAGCAGGCTTGGCTGAAATGCCGCACCCTTGCGGACTTTCTAAACTTCAAATTGAAGTTTGTCTTTTTCAGTCAGCCATAGCACTCGCCAAACAAGGCTATTATGTCCATCTGACTAACTGTCTTGCCTCTGACCCTCACTGACTCTTTACAACTCTCAACTAGAGGGAGGAGTGGTCTAGTGGTTAGGACAAGGTACTTCAGGCCGGAGGGCTGGGGGTTCAAGTCCCACCTGGGGACAGCAATCTCAGGCCGGAAGGACTGGGATTTCTAGTCCTATAGGCACTCCTTGTGGTCTTGGGCAAGCCACTTAACCCTCCATTGCCCATGTTCCCTGTAAGTATTAGCAAATTCCGCTCTCTTCTTAAAACCCATCTTTTCTCACTAGCTTTTCCCCTCTGAAGACTTCTCTCTGTTTTCTATTTGTATCGCTTCTGCCTTTACTCTCCTTTCTGCTTTTAATTATTGTAATTTCCTTTCTTTTTAACCTCTATTTTGTTTTAATTGTAAACCGCCTCGGTGTAATGAGAGGCGGTATAGTAAATGTGAAATAAACAATAAACAATAAACAATAATATGTGTGTCATATCCCCTCGTGTTAAATGTATCGCCCAATTGACCGCTTTGACCCGGTGAAAAGCAGAATATAAATACAGCTAAATAAATAAACTCTCTCCCAAAGGTGCCTCCACCTCTGACCTTTCTGCACTATCCCTGGCTGACATCTTCCAAAATCCACAAGATCACACTCCAATTACCCAGGAGGTCAGCTACTTCTCCTCCTTCCCTTCTTCACTCCCAACTTTCCCCCCTACCTCTGCTACCCTTTCTTCCTTTTCTGTGACCTCTGAAGAGGAAACTACTCTCCTCCTTTCCTCATCCAAACTCACTACCTGCTCCTCTGATCCTCTTCCCACCCATCTCCATAGCTCCATCTCCTCCACTATAGTCCCTTCCATCTCTCATATTCTCAACCTATCCCTCCCCACTGCAACTTTCTCTGTAGCCTTTAAGTATGCTGTAGTCACTCCTCTCTTCAAGATACGCTCACTAGACCAACCTGTCCTTCTATCGACCCATCTCAATCCTTCCCTTCATTTCTAAGCTGCGTGAATGTGCAGTTCACCATTATCACCTCAATTTTCTCTCAAGCCCTTTTGGATCCTCTACAATCTGGCTTTCATCCTTTACGGCATATTCGACTGAAAAGGCTCTTGCCAAAGTCTCCAGTGACTTGTTACTGGCAAACTCCAAGGGCCTTTACTTAGTCTTTCTGCTCCTTTTGAAACTATTGACCACAACCGTCTCCTTGATACCTTGTCTTCACTTGCTGTTAAGGGCTCTCTGCTATCTTGGTTATCTTCTTATTTCTCCCATCATTCTTTCAGTGTTTGTTCTGGTAGATCCCTTGTGAAATCAAATTGCAGTAATCCAAGAGTAAAGTGATAATGGCTTTGGATACTATCCTGGTCCAGTAGCGGATGGAGGTTGTGCAGTATCTTCATTTTGTAGTTTGCAGTGGTTGTCATTTTTTTAATGTGCGCTTGCAGATTCAGTCGCTAGTCTAATGTGACTCCAAGGTATTTCAATTCCTGTCATTGACCTTGAAAGTTTTGGGGGTGAGTAGGATGTCTCTGGTGATGATCAGGTCCTTGGTCTTGTCACAGTTGATTATTAGGTTGTAGTCTTTTAACCCACCTATGACTGCCTTGCAGAATGATTTTATAGGTGAATATTCTGTGTTCTTGGTGCTGAAGGGGGAATATAGCATTAGGTCATTGGTGTATAAGTGGTCATTTATGTTGTGGCTCTGAATGAACCAGGAGAGGGGGGTGCTGTTTATTCCTATTTCTATCAGCCTATCTTCAGGGTTGTGGACCACCCACTTCCTGTCCTCACTCTGCTTCAGTGATGCCCCTTTACACCCACGTCTAAGCCTCCCTGTAAAACACGTTGTTCGTATGGAAACACTTTTGCTGGGGCCAGCAGGGGAGCGAATAGCAAGGATAGACATTCCTGTTATTCATGGGACAGAATGACACCCAGAGTGTTTATGAGTGAGGTGAACAGTGTTTGCACATTGCAATTTGGTCTAAACTCATGTTGTTGCATGTCCAAGGGGGTGGTAGTGTTATGAAGTCCTGTAGCTGTAATTGTACTGCCTTTTCTATTATTTTCGCTAAATTTGGAAGTATCTTTGCATTGTAGAGATACAGTTCTGGACGTCATGTGTTCCAAGATGGATTACAACATCAGTTGTAAACCCCTTACTTTCCTCTGGGACTTCCCTAGCAAGCTGGTTCTTATCCTTACTGGCTGAAAACTCTGGAAGGCATTTTCTTACCTTCTGACTCTGAACAGAGTTCCTGAAATTAATGCCTTTGATAATGGAATCACCTAGTATTAGCAGTTTTCTGTTTTGAAATACCTTGACAACACCTGGGACATTTCTCTTACACTATTGTGGTATTGTCAGACTCAAGGGTACAGGGGGGGAATATGTAGAAGCTGATAAGGATAAAGCGGAATTGCTTAACAAATATTTTTGTTCTGTGTTCACAGATGAAGAACCAGGAGCAGGACCTCAGAAAACACCCACAAATAAGAACAGAAGCGAGGGACATCTTGAACAATTTTCAGAAGACTGTGTTCGTGAGAAACTAGCTCAACTTAAAGTAGACAAAGCGATGGGACCGGATGGGATACACCCTAGAATACTGAGGGAACTTGGGGACGTTCTAGCAACTCCACTGACTGACCTTTTCAATGCCTCGTTGGAGTCGGGAGTGGTGCCAAAGGACTGGAGAGAGGCTCATGTGGTGCCTTTACACAAAAGCGGAAGTAAGGATGTGGCTGAAAACTACAGGCCGGTTAGTTTAACTTCAGTGGTGAGTAAATTAATGGAAACGCTGTTGAAAGAGAAAATAGTGAGGTTTCTGGAGTCCAGCGGATTACAGGATCCGAGGCAGCATGGATTCAGCAGAGGCAGGTCTTGTCAGACAAATGTGATTGATTTCTTTGACTGGGTGACCAGGGAGTTGGACCGAGGGAGAGCTCTAGATGTGGTGTATTTAGATTTCAGTAAAGCCTTTGACACTGTTCCTCACAGGCGACTTATAAACAAACTGAGCACCCTAGGGATGGACCCTAAAGTTACTGCATGGGTTAGAAATTGGTTGGGTGGGAGGCGACAAAGAGTACAAGTAAATGGAGCTCACTCTGAGGAGAAGGATGTTACCAGTGGTGTGCCCCAGGGATCTGTCCTTGGTCCGATTCTTTTAACATCTTTGTTAGTGATATAGCGGAAGGGCTGTCGGGTAAGGTTTGCCTCTTTGCAGATGATACCAAAATCTGCAATAAAGTAGACACCCAGGAAGGTGTAGATAACATGAGGAGGGATCTGGCTAAGCTTGAAGAATGGTCTAGAATTTGGCAACTGGGATTTAATGTTAAAAAATGTAAGGTCATGCATTTGGGCTGCAGCAATCCAAGGGAGCAATACAGTATAGGAGGTGAAGTACTTTTGTCCACTAAAGAAGAGCGGGACCTAGGCGTAGTTGTGTCCGATGATCTTAAAGTAGCTAAACAGGTAGAAAAGGCGACGGCAAAAGCTAGAAGGATGCTTGGGTGCATACGGAGAGGAATGGCTAGCAGAAAAAAGGAGGTGATAATGCCTCTGTATAAGTCTTTGGTGCGACCTCATTTGGAGTATGGTATGCAATTCTGGAGACCGCACCTTCAAAAGGATGTGAACAGGATGGAGTCGGTGCAGAGGGTTGCTACTAAGATGATTAGTGGTCTTCATTATAAAGCATATGAGGACAGACTTAAGGATCTTAATATGTACACCTTAGAGGAAAGGCGGGATAGAGGTGATATGATTGAGATGTTTAAATACCTCCGTGGCATAAATGTTCAGGGAGAGAGCCTCTTTCAATTGAAAGCAAGTTCTGCGACGAGGGGACATGGGATGAGGGTGAAGGGAGATAGATTCAGGAGTGATATGCGGAAATATTTCTTTACGGAAAGAGTAGTGGATCCGTGGAATAGTCTCCCAGTGGAGGTGGTAGAGATGAGGACAGTAACTGAATTCAAAAAAGCATGGGACCAACACAGAGGATCTCTAAAGGTAAAAAGTGGACTGTTGTAGTTATGGAAGGACAGACTAGATGGGCCTTGTGGTCTTTTTCTGTCATCGTGTTTCTATGTTTCTACTATATGTCAATCTTCTTGTCTAAGACCACACCTCAGTTTCCATTAATGGAGAATCCTTATTTACCAAGGCAGAGAAGGTATTAGGAAAGGATATCTCGAGGTGGAGTGGGTGTCTCCATGTAATGGGTTGTAAACTGCCAGAACCCACTGTGATCCATTTATTCTTGAATTGCTGTTTTTTTATTATTATTTATTTATTTTATTTAAAGGTTTTTTATACTGCCTTTTCCAGTAATTAAAGAGGATTCCAGACAACAAAACCTCTTACATTGAACATAATTATAACAGAGTGTGATGGTTTATATACTGATTTTTCGTCTAATTCAATATCAACTTTCTACAGTAGCATATTTAAATAAGATATTTACAAAGAGAATTCCATTCCCAACCTATTTACTAAGCTCAAGGGTTGTCAACTGTATTGGAATGCATGGACAGGAAGGCTGGTTTGGACAGACCTTGACTTGGTCCTGTGGGTTGCAAACTGCTCAGCGAAGAGATGGGTTTTAAGGGCCTTACGAAATGCAGAGAGATCATTAATGGATCTGAGCTTATCAGGAAGGGAGTTCCAGTTCATGGGTGCACTGTATGTAAAGGCTGTGTTGCTCGTCAAGCAGTTAGCCTTGCGGAAGTCTGTGAAGACTGCAAGGGTGTTGAGAGTAGAGGTATGATGAAGCTATATTCTTTAGAAGTTTGGATGTGATCATGAGTAATTTGTATTTTATATGGCTATAACTTGGCAGCTAGTGTAATTCATATAATATAGGTATGATATATTCAGTTCTATTAACTTTCCAAATAATTCGGGCAGCCACATGTTGGGCCATCTATAACTGGCTTATTGTCTGTTTGGAGAGGCCCTGGAAAATGCTGTTGCAATAATCAAAGTGTAGGGTGATCATTGCCTGAATGACAGACCAAAAGTCATAGCTTCATAGCAGTGGTCTCAATTGCTGATTCATCTTTAGTTTGTAATAGATCTTACCAGGGGTTAATTTTATATGGGTGGTCATGCTAAAGGACTGATCTAGAGTAACCCCAGGGAATTTCACCTCCTCCTTTATTTGTAAAACATCTTCTTTTAGGTGTAAAGTTGAGGGAGGTTTAAAGTCATGGTTCCTGGTTACCTATAGTATCTCAGTTTTCTTTAAATTAATCAGCAGATGATGGGAGTTAATCCACTTTGAGAATTCACTGAAGCAGGACATTATCAGATGGAGATTAGGGCTTGCAATTTCAAATGGGAGATACAATGCTATATTGTCCGCATAGATGTGATACTCCACTTTAAAGTAATGGAAGATACTACAGATTGGTTGGAGATAAATGTTAAATAAAAGGGCTAATACAGATTATCATTGAGGTAAGCCCCTCTCTTTGTCTATTATGGTTTAGATGTCTGTAAACCGATGTTGACTTTCTTGTCTAAGGCCACCTCAGTTTCCGTTAATGGAGAATCCTAATTTACCAAGGCAGAGAAGGTATTCTACAAGGGTATCTCCAGGTGGAGTTGGTGTCTCCGTGTAATGGGTCATAACCGGCCAGAACCACTGTCATCCATGTATTCTTGCATTGCTGGATGTTTTGAGGGGGTTGTATGGATTTTTTGCAAGCTGGAACTTGGGGGAGGTTTGTTTCATTGCAGCTAAGTCTTCCCTCAATTGAATCAATTCTTTTTCCATAGCAAATAGCTTATGATGGATAGGACAAGCTCAAAGGCTTGTGATAAGGAAGCTTATCATAGCTCAGGTAGGAGCTATAGAAAAGATGATGTGACTCTGAACAAGCAACCTGTCAGTTCTGGTAGAAGCAAGAAAACAGAGTTTTCACATAAAAGACTACCAGTCCCAGAATGCACCAGGTTTCCAGCAGCCATGAGAGGGGCTGAAGTGAGAAAATGTGTGTGCAATCAAGAGAGCTATGAGGTAATCCCTAAGCACTCATCTCAAAGGGCAGGGCCTGATTCAAGACAGCTGCACTGTGTTAGGGAGCAGCACACATTAGGAAAGAATAAGAATAGAGATTATTCTTCAGATAACTGCTACAGAGGGAGGAAGAGATACAGAGACAGCAACGGCTACAAGCTCAAGCACCAGTATCACCTGGAGAAACAGAAGCCAAGCCAAGCAGATAGAGAGAGAAGGAAACTCTCTGGAAGGAAGAGAAGGAAGGCCATTGGAAGGTCTGGGAGATTCCAAGGCAGTACTCATACTGGGAGGTATTCCAAAAGCCAGCAGAGTCCATTGGACTGGATTCAGCCAGAGGAATGGAGTGGCAGAGATAGGAATCACCAGTGGCTACCTGGAAGAGAGAAGACTGCACGTGGAAGGGACTTTCAGACCAAGGCCAGAAGGTATGTGAGAGGAGATCCAGTGTCCAGGGATCAAGATTGGAAGGCTGGACATCAGAATTGGATTACATATTGGCCAGGCTTTACAGAGGGGAATTATGATGGCAGGAGAGGCTCAGGTATGAACACTGATCCAGACCCTATCTATAATAGAGAATGGCAGCAAGGGAATAAGCATTCTCATGATAGTGCCTTAATGAAAGACTCGTCTGTGCCAATGTATGATAGTGACCATATGCTGATTGATGAAGAGGGAGATACAGCAAATGAAACTATTTATATGGACTGTTCTCTATCTAAATGCTATTACTAGTTTTCTCTGAGCAAACACATCAGCCATCACAAAGAAACCTAGCTTTGTTCTTTATTTCCACTGCAAACAGCTCTTAAAGCAGGATTTGGGCTCACACAGTAGCAGCCAGCCAGCTAAAGGCTTTCAGCTGGTCCATTGATAGTAATTAGGGCTGCACCTGATTGTGTGTGTGAGCAAGGGAGAATCACTGCTGAGATCGGCGTGGAAAATAAGCAGAAGTTAACCTAACCAGCAAAGTTTATTCTTTTCTTTGTGCCTTTGTATTTGGTAATTATTTGCTAAGAAAACATTAGCTAATTGCCTGACAAGCTGAAGGTTGTTTTCTGGTTTACTTTGTGACTTTTTGTTATCCATTTTAAACACTGCAAGCAAGTAACCTCATTTATAGTGCTATCAAGCATACATGTGCTGGGTGAATTAAACCCCATCAATAAAAGAAGTATTTTATTGATCTTACCACTTGGTTTCACAACTCAAATTATTGTCATCAGCTGTGTTTGGGAGTGAATGAACTACAATACCCACAATACCTTGCAAGAATCATATGAATATATGCATCGTCAAGATTGTATAAGTTCTCACCCTAGGCAGCCGTCTGACAGGCTCCAAATTGTTTTCCTAAGGATTAAAGCACCACAACTATTGCACTGATTAAAAATAACTTTGATTAGTGTGTCAAATATGAGGCAGTTGTCAGATGAAAATGCAACAGAGATGTGCTTTCCACTAAAGTTAGTACAAGCGACTGTGTGTCTTGGGGAGACTAAGAACATCCAGCCCTGGGGTGGGTGGGTAAGGGAAGGCAGGGAGAGAAATAAGTGGCAGTAAGCTAGGAGTTTGACTTCCTAAATCAGAGACTCTGCAGGGCAGCTGTTACATATCAGAGCACAGACTGCCCTCTGTGATACAGACCAAACATATTCTTTTAAAGCTACTTTTCTAAAACAGGCTGAAAATTTGAACTCTTTTTTTTTTATAGCTAGGTAATTCCTATATTACATCCACTATTTTCTCAAAGGCTAAAGAAATTTACATAGTGGATGCTTGGAATGCCCTCTCGATGGAAGTGGTGGGGGCAAATACAGTGACAGAATTCAAAATGGCATTGGACAGACACAGTGGATCCCTTTATGGCAACAGGATGAAATCAAAATAAGCATAACTATCTCTTATATCTCAACAAATAGGGGTGGCTTACACAGAGCGGTTGGTACACCCCTAAACAAAGGCATGGGGAGGGGTGACCTGCATGGAGCGGCAGGGACACTGACTCTTGCTGCCTTGCTGGGCAAACTAGATGAACCATACTGGTCTTTATCTGCCGCCATATACTATGTTGCTATGTTAAACACAGGCAGTAAGTAAAGCAGTGTAATTACAGTAATTCCAAAAGACCAAAGAGGTACAGGCAGCTAAAACTATTCAAAGCATGCAAATGAAAGAGAATAACAACTTAGTCAGAGAGATGCACTCAATGTGCTTCCACCCCCGGTGCTCTGGAGACCAGTAATAGCTTCTGGGTCTGTTCCTACAAGTTTTAAATGCAGAGCTCCCTTGGATTTCTAGGGGAGCCGAATAAAGCCAGCTGACATCTAATGTACTCTGAGCACCTCCACGTGTCCCTGAGTGTGTTTCTGGTTTGTGTTTCAGATGCGGGTGACGTTTGAGGACATCGCTGTCTCTTTCTCCCAGGAGGAGTGGGAGTATTTAGATGAAGGGCAGAAGGAGCTTTACATGGAGGTGATGAAGGAGAATTATGAGACTCTGATCTCCCTGGGTAAGGACTATACGACTGTATCTGCATTTCTAGCAGACAGTGAGGCTGATCTATTATACTGTATCTACCATTCTTCCAGAGATAGGACACATCCAGAAAATGTGCTCCCATAGTAATTTCCAGACAAACACCCAGCACCCACCAGGTACAATAAGCAGTATTTTATAAATAATCAATATATAATTCAACTGTAGATACAGAACCTACAGAGCAGAGTGGGTGATGAATCTGGTGAACCCTGGGTGCTGGGTTTAAGGCTCCCACAGGGACTGTCCTACCTTACTCCACACATACTGTATATAGATGGTTCCTATAACTTCATCCCTTCAGGAATATCCTGGTACATTACTTAAAAAATAAAATAGTCCATCATATCTTCAGTCTGTCTCATTCTATATTGAAAGCCAAATTACAGTAAATTAAATACACAATCCTTCTCTGGAACATGAGATAAACAAAGGCTGATCACAGCCCACCCCACTCTGTCCCTCCCATCATCATGTGATCATCAAGGGCCATATGAAAGAAACATAAAACATCTGCAAGCCTGCTAGGCCTGAAGGGAGCTATAGCAGGGTAAGCACTCCGCTACAGAGAAATAAGAAAATTTCCCTGGTAACCCCTTCCACTTAAGAATGAGAAGGATGCGAGGAGAACTGCCGCACCATGGTATTTGCACCCATGAGTAGCATAGGCACAAGTGAACCACCGTAGGCCTCAACCAAGATCTATTCTATGTTTCCAGTTAGAAATAACAGACATAGGCTTAACTCTCAAGCATTAAACCATTCTTCCAGCTTTTGCAGATCTTTCCTCATATTATCCGCTCCCTCAGGGGAGTCCACTCTGTTGCAAATTTTTGTATCATCTGCAAAAAGACAGACTTTTCCATTCAGTCCTTCAGCGATATCACTCACAAATACATTGAACAGTGCTGGGCCCAGGACCAAACCATGGGGCACCCCACTAATCACCCTCCTTTCATCCGAGTGAGCTCCATTTACCCTCAGCTTCTGTCATCTGTCAGTCAACCAATTTCTGATCCAGTTCACCACCTTGGGATCCATCCTTTAACTATTGAGTTTATTGATAAGCCTCCTATGAGGAACAGTATCAAAAGCTTTGCTGAAATCCAGGTAGATGGCATCCATTGCATGCCCCTGATCTAGTTCTCTGGTCACCCAGTCAAAGAACTCAATCAGATGTTTTTGCCCTTTGGTAAAACCATGTTGCCTTGGAACATGGAACCTGTTGGTTTCGAGGAAGTCCACTATTCGCTCTTTCAGGAGCGCCTCCATTACTTTTCCCACCACCGAGGTAAGGCTCACGGGCCTGTAGTTTGTCACTTCTTCCCTTTTACCACTTTTGTGGAGCGGTACCACATCAGCCCTTCTCCAGTCCTGTGGGACTTCTCCTGTGTCCAAGGATCTGTTGAAAACATCCTTTAACGGCCCTGCAAGAAGCTCTCTGAGCTCTTTCAGTATCCTGGGATGTATCCCATCTGGTCCCATGGCCTTGTCCACTTTCAGTTTTGCAAGTTGCTCTAACACATCATCTTCTGTAAATGGTGTGGTATCTACTCCATTCCCATTTGTATAATGATCAACCACAGGTGGTCCTTCTCCAGGATTTTTTCTAGTAAAAATAGAGAAGTATTTGTTTAGCTATTTCGCTTTTTCAATGTCACTTTCCATGAGTCCGTTCCCAGCACTTCTGAGTCCTGCAATTCCACCTCTGATTTTCCTTCTCTCCCGGATATACCTGAAGAAAGTTTTGTCGCCACACTTCACATCTTTAGCTACCTTTTCCTCTGCCTTTAATTTTGCTTTCCTTATTTCTCTTTTTGTCTCTTTTAGTTTGATCCTGTATTCCTTTCTGTGTTCCTCTGTTTGCAAGCTTTTGAATTTTGTGAAAGCTGTGTTTTTTGGGTTTATTTGAGCAGCCACTTCTTTGGAAACCCAAATAGGTTTCCTTCTCCTCTTGTTTTTATTTACTTTTCTTACATGTTTATCTGTTGCCCCTTTTATTGCCACCTTTAGTTTAGCCCATTGTAATTCCACTTCCCTTATCCCCTCCCACCCTGCCAACTCCTCCTTCAGGTACTTGGCCATTTTACTGAAGTCAGTGGTTTTGAAGTCTAGGACTTTGAGCTTGCTATGATTGGACTGCACCTTGGCTTTTATCTCAAACCACACTGTGTGATGATCACTGCTGCTCACAGGGGCACCCACCCGGACATTTGACATGCTATCTCCGTTGGTGAGCACTAAATCCAGCATTGAGCTTTCCCTGGTCAGTTCCATCAACATTTGTCTAAGTAACGCATCTTGGAAGGCATCCATAATTTTTTTATTTCTTTCCAGATTTGCAGAAGGAGTAGTCCAATCCACATTGGGTAGATTAACGTCACCCAATATGATCACTTCCCTCTTTGTAATATTAATCTTTGCAATATCAATCCGTTATCTATTTCTTTGATTTGAGTCGGAGGTCTGTAGTCTACAGCAGTATGGATGACAGTGCCATCTCCTCTTTCCAACACAATCCAGAGCGCTTTTTCTTTTCCCCATTCTCCCTGCATTTCAGTACCTCCTTTTCCACTTTTTCATTCTCTTCTGAATAATTTATAGTGTAACAGGGTAGACCCTGTACAGACAGAGGAAATGCAGGCCAGCACAAGTGAAAACAGAAAAAGTGACAGGGTAAACAAGAAAGTGTCAGATAGTTACCCTGAGCAACGCAGGAACACGTGCAAAAGCTCAATCAGGACACACCCAGCTAGCACAGGAAGGGAATTCACTTCACCTGACAGGGTTCAGCTAACTAAGGGTGGAGCAAGCGAACGCTGGTTTAAAACAAGCTCTCAGACATTCAGAGACAGTTGTTTAGGATTCGGATCAGGAGTAAGGCAAAGCCAGGAGCTGGTGCCGGAGCTGAGAGAGAGAGAGAGAGAGAAGCCGTGGCAGCCAAGGACACACTTGGAGAAAATACAGAGAGGGCAGCTAAAGCCCCGGGAAGCATGGCACAGGTATGAGAATGCAAGAGAGAGTGATAAAGAAACTCTGGAGCAATTAGAGTGCCCATATGAAGGTCAGAGGGAACCCGAGGACCTGAATAAATCAGAGAGATATCCACAGCCAAATAGTGTGTATGAGCAAGAGAAAAGCTTTTACTTACCAGCTAAAGCTGAAGAGTTTTGTAATTGTAAGTTCACAGCTCCGTCTGAAACTCCGTCACGAGCACTCCGATTCAGCTCAGCTGGGTTACAAAAGGGAAACCTGGATAGGTTGGAAAGTTCCCTTAATTATCCCACGAGCAGAGCGAGTAAGGGGCTAAGCTCTACTCAAAAGTACCAGCAGGGGCAGTGCCTGGGAAATCTCTATTCCCGTATATATGGTAATACCCAGAGAGGCTCTAGCCCGGTGAAAGAAAAGAACTTCCTGGTTGACGTGCTTAGGCAGCAAGTCTCTCATAGTACTCCCAAAGTACAGAATGAATATACCAGTCAACCAGAGATGATGGAATACCAGAATGCTGAGGAGAATGATACACAGGAATTAATGGATTGTTCTTTATCATTAGTTGAACCTGAATTCTCCCTGAGATAAGGAAAGTAACTTGGTGTCTTAACTTCAGTGATACAGCAACAAACCTGTAACTCTCTCTCTCGAGGCAGAACAGAGGTATGCTCTACTCTCAGCTACCAGGGAGAGAACCTTACAGCAATATTTAAGCTTTTTGTTCTTTTGTTGATTTATCCTTTAAAAGCTGAAGAAAGCAAGTTATGTTTACATTTGTTATTGTACATGAGATGTCCAAGCAAAGCATATAATTTAGGTTCCTTGAAGATAAAATACCCTCAATGGGACGGGGAATAAAAACCCTTTGATTTGAAGAAAGAAGTGTTTGCGTTTATATTCATAAAGGCACAACTACCACCCTCCAGGGGCCTTGCAATACAGGAGGCTACCGCTTGGCCAGAGGAGGTGTGACAATAGCCAGCTATGGCTATATCCCGTTCATGCGATTCATTAAACCATGTTTCTGTAATGGCCACAATGTCCAAGTCCATTTTCACCATTTGGGCTTCCAGGTCAGGAACTTTGTTGGCTAAGCTTCAAGCATTTGTGTTCATTGCTTTCCAGTATTTCACTGGCTTGCACGTATTTTGCATTGATTTTGTTCTACCCACCCCACCTCTTCCCACTTGTCGTTGATGTGTGGTTTAAAAGTGTGGCTGTTTCTGATGTTGCTCTGCTTTTGCCGGGAGTAACGTCCTGAACTTGTTCTCCTCCATCCATCACCTCTTTAGTTTAAATGTATTTCCACATACTGCTTGAATTTTTCACTTAGGATTCTTTTTCCTGCGTCAGAGAGATGTACTCCATCAGCACAGTATAGTCTCTTGTAGGTCCATCTGCTTCCCCAGTTGCCTATAAATCGGAATCCTTCTTGTTTGAACCAGGTCTAGAGCCATGTATTAAAGTTGTTTATGCGATGCAGCCTTTCTGCCCCCTTACCAAGAACAGGTAGAACTTCTGAGAATGCTACAGTGTTAACAATGGGCTTGAGTTTCTCTCCCAGAGTCTGGAAGTCCCTTTCAACTGCAGAGGCACTGTTTCTAGCCAGGTCATTTGTACACAAGTAGATGACAACATTAATTTTGGAGTGCTCACTTTCTGCGCTTAGTAAATCAACAATTTGGTTTGTATTCCTGCTGGCTGAAGAGCCTGGGAGGCATTTGACTATCTTCTGTCCCTTGAATTGTGTTCCCAAGTTGGTGCCTCTGATGATGGAATCTCCAAGTAGTGGTAGTTTTCTGTTTTGTGATTTTTTTTCTTCACATTTGGTGCTTTATCAGTAGATAGGGCATTGACTCTCTCATTTAAGGGCCCTTCAGTTTCCATGGATTGGGCATCCTCATTAACCAAGGCAGAGACGGCATTATGCAGGGATATCTCTTGCTGTACAGGGTGTCTCTGCATTACAGGTCGCAACCTACCAGAGCCCTCTGTGATCCATTTGTTTATTTTATTTTATTAACATTTCTGTACCGCAATTTCCTACATTTCAATTCCAGTTTACATTGAATAGAATAGTCAGTACAGATTCAGTTTACATGGAAAAGGAATAACTATGTACAGTAAACAGTAACATTAACTTTGTTAACTATATACAGGGTGATCTTGTCTTGCAGTGGTAAGCTGCTTGAGGGTCCTTGTTTGGTTGTGTGGGGTGCTGTATGTTTGATTCTTTGTGAGAACGGTGGTGGACTTTGTTCGGTTTGTATTCTAGATGAGGTGTGTTTCATTGCAGCTAGTTCTTCCCTTAATAGAGTCAATTCGTTTTGCATGGCAGCTAACTTAAGGCATATAGGGCAAGCTCTTAGGTTCCAAATGATTCTTCTCAGAATGAAAGCACCACAGTTATTGCACTGAATACATGACATGCTGATTAAGTGGTCCTAGCAGAGAAGAAAAGGTGGGTTCAACACCTAATTAAAAGGATAGTTGTCAACATATGTGACCACTATATAGGCAATGCAGCCCTGGGGTGAGTGGGGTGAGGGGTAGGGTGGGTGGTAACCTAAGAGTCCCTGGCCAATAGGCCTTGCATGAACTGAGGGCACACTTAGATATCTGACTTAAAGGCTACGCAAGGAATATAGGCAGTCAGAATATTCCCTAAAATGAATGTATATCCAACAGTTAAATTCTATATTAGCAAACAAAATAGGCAATAGATAGAAAGCCTGAAAGCTTAGCTGTGTGGAGTCTCTAGAAGCTGTGAAGACTAGAGTTGATCAGGTACTTGTGGACAGGCTGTAAGGTAATTTAATTAGCTCCACCCTGTGAGCAGGTTTGCATCATAGACTATATTCAATATCACCCAAACTGATAGCCTCTGCATCACTGAATCTTGGCTAAAAAACACTGACCAGGGTCATTCTGTCTCAGATCACTCCACAATACCATACTGACTTCAACTTCCCGCGCACCGATAAGAGAGGTGGTAGGGTACTTATCCTTGTGCAAACGGACCTTAAATTTAAAATATCCAGATCTGTAAGCCACAAACACTGTGACTTAATGATGATAAAAAACAGACATCTAGCCATTTGTCTTACCTACAGAGCCCCAAATGCTCCTGCTGATGAGACATCCAACATCCTCGAAGGCGTATGTTCGGCCATCTCTCCTCATAAGCCGCTTATACTACTAGACAACATAAATCTGAGCTTTGCACCTAGCAGAGAAAAAGCTCCTTTCCACAAGACAATGGAATCACCTTTACTCACAGGACAGCATAACAACCCCTCTTGCTGTACCAATACCCTAGTGAGATCACCATGCTATACACTTCAAGATTCACCTCACCCCAACAAGGAAGATCACAGAGAATACCCCACTCTGAAAGAAGATTTAAATGATAGAACCTAGACCAATTCATCAAAGATATCCTTCCCAGCCTCCCCCAGGACTTCGCAGATCCAGCGAGACAGTTAAAACCTGGAGCTCCACCATCAGTGCAGCAGCAAAGGCTCCTTACTGCCCAAATCTTGGAAGTATAGAAGAAAGATCCAAATCTGCCCCGTGGTACTCTAACAAAAACTTTGCCAGCTAGAGCACAAATGGAAACATGACTGGTCACAAGCCACCCTTCTTCAATACCATAAAATGCAAAGAGACTACAATGATCTGACAACAAGCACAAATGAGAATACCACACCAACCTTATCTTAAAAGCCAGCAACAAGCCTCAAAAACTATTTGAAATTTCCCGCACCCTCATGAAGGATCCATCCCACAAAAAAGACACTATCCATCCCCAAATCTTAGCAGATTTCTTCATCAACAAGAAAAAAACACCCTTAAGAACTTCACTGCCAAACACCTCAACTGCAGAACCCAACGTCAAACACAAATGGTACTGAACTATGGAGGAATTATTACGCACCATCGCTTCCTTAAAAAACGGTAGAGCACCCTCTGACCACTTCCCGGTCATGTGGATCAAATAAGTCAAGGACGAAGTTGTCAACTGTATCCACAACACCAGAAGCTCTTCACTATCTCAAGGATAGATTCCCTCTGCTCTCAAACAAGTTAACATCAGAGTCATCCAAAAAAAACAACTCAACAACAGCACTGATCTTGCAAATTTCCGTCCTATTCCCAGCCTGCCCTTTCTATCCAAAATAATTGAAAAGGTGGTGCAGAGAGAACTGCAAGATGATATTGAACTGTATGCTTCTCTGGATCCACACCAACATGAATTTTGTCCTAACCATAGTGTTGAGATCCTCCTCAAACATCTGTTCAACAAACTCCTAAGAGGAATCAACAATATAAAAACTGGATTCCTACTCATCTTTGTTGACGTCTCCTTGGCCTTCAACACTGTATCACACAGCTTCTTCTTAAAATGACTAACTAGCATTGGACTTCACAGCACAACATTCAACTGGTTCCATTCCTACCTCAGTGACAGACAACAAAAGGTCAAAGTTGATTCAAACACCTCCACTTCGTTCAACACAACACAGGGAGTCCTGCAAGGGTCTTCCCTGCCTGCTCTTCCTACTTACAGCCAGTTTTCAGCATCTTCAAGCAGCACAAAACTATTCCATTTATGCAGATGACATCTTTGGTCTATTCCCCTATCCATCTCGAAATGCCAGACTATACAGCTATCACTAAATACCTACAGGAGATGAGCAACTGGCTGGCTTCCAGCAACCTCCAAGTCAACTTCAAAACATCTGAGATGCTATTTCTAACACGGAACTCTTCCTTCACCCGCCATCATCAGTTTCCATCATGGACACTCTAATCCCAGTAAAAGAGGAAGTTTGCTACCTTGGTGTCTGGCAGCATCCCTGTTGCCAGGGAGGAGAGAGGTCACGTGACAGGAGAGCATCACCCTGGTGTGGCAGGAAGTGATCCTGTAACTAGGACCTGTCCTCCAGGTGATGTAAACCCCTCTCGCACCGAGGAGGTTTCTCCAGGGCCAAGTGCCCATGAGGGAAGGGTTAGGACAGCAGTTATAGTTGGTGATTCGATCATTAGGCATGTAGATAGCTGGGTGGCTGGTGGACGTGAGGATCGCCTGGTAACATGCCTGCCTGGTGCGAAGGTAGCGGACCTCACACGCCACCTAGATAAGGTCTTAGATAGTGCTGGGGAGGAGTCTGCTGTCTTGGTACATGTCGGTAACAATGACATAGGAAAATGTGGTAGGGAGGTTCTGGAAGCTAAATTTAGGCTTTTAGGTAGGAAGTTGAAATCCAGAACTTCCAGGGTAGCGTTCTCCGAAATGCTTCCCATTCCACGCGCAGGACCCAAAAGGCAGGCAGAGCTCCGGAGTCTCAATGCGTGGATGAGACAATGGTGCAGAGATGAGGGGTTCGGATTTGTTAGGAACTGGGGAACATTCTGGGGAAAGGAGGGGCTCTTCCGAAGGGATGGGCTTCACCTTAACCGGGATGGAACCAGGCTGCTGGCATTAACCTTTAAAAAGGAGATAGAGCAGCTTTTAAACTAGATAATAGGGGAAAGCCGACAGTCGCCCAAGAGCGCATGGTTTGGAAGAATGTATCCTTGAAGGATACTACAAAAAGCAGAGAGGTTCCAAAAAAGAGTAAAGTAGCCCAAATGCCCTCGAGTATGGAGCAGACAGAACTTAAAGATCCCAAATTACCCATGTCTACCAATAGCCAAATTAATATGAATAAAATACAGTCTCTAAAATGCTTGTATGCAAATGCTAGAAGTCTACAAAACAAGATGGGAGAGTTAGAATATATAGCACTAAACGAGAGGTTAGATATGATTGGAATATCAGAGACATGGTGGAAGGAGGACAACCAGTGGGACACTGTGATACCTGGGTACAAACTATATCGTAATGATAGAGCTGACCAAATTGGTGGAGGGGTTGCGCTCTATGTTAGAGAGGGCATTGAGTCAGAAAGGATTAAAGTTTTGCAAGAAACAAAATTTGCTGTAGAATCTCTATGGCTTGAAATTCCATGTAAAAAGGGGAAGGCGATGGCAGTGGGGGTGTACTATCGTCCGCCTGGCCAGAATGAACAAATGGATGATAAAATGCTCAAAGAAATCAAGGAAGCTAGCAAAAGTTACAGTGCAGTAATAATAATGGGTGATTTCAATTACCCCGGCATCGACTGGGTCAGTGTCACAACAGGACATGCTTGGGAGATAAAGTTCCTAGATGAAATAAATGACTGCTTCTTGGAGCAGCTGGTTCATGAACCAACCAGAGGGGAAGCAATATTAGAACTAGTCCTTAGTGGAACACCAGATGTAGTGCAAGAGATAAGGGTGTTGGGGCCACTTGGCAATAGTGATCATAGCATGATCACCTTTGATTTAATTAGTGGAGGAGGGATAGTAAGGAAATCCACAGTACTACCCTTTAACTTTCGAAAGGGAGACTATGATAAAATGAGGAAAACAGTTAAGAAAAAACTAAAAGGAGCAGTTGCAAAGGTTAAAGACGTACATCTAGCTTGGGTGTTGTTGAAAAATACTATCTTGGAAGCCCAGACCAGCTGTATTCCACGCTTTAAGAAAAGTGGAAGGAAGTCCAAAAAACTGCCAGCATGGTTTAAAGGTGAGGTCAGAGAGGCTGTTGTTGCCAAAAAAGCATCTTTCAGGAAATGGAAAAAAGAGCCAAACGATGAAACCTGGAAACAGCACAAGCACTGGCAAGTCAAATGCAAGACATTGATAAGGCAGGCAAAGAGAGAATTTGAGAAGAAGCTTGCTGCGGAAGCAAAAACGCGAAATAAAGACCTTTTCAAGTACATTCGTAGCAAAAAACCTGTGAGAGAGTCAGTTGGTCCATTAGATGATAAAGGGGTTAAAGGAGCACTAAGAGGCGACAAGGCGATAGCGGAGAGACTGAATGAATTCTTTGCTTCGGTCTTTACTGAGGAAGATGTAGGGATGTTACCCATGACTGAAGTGGTATTTAAAGGTGTGGAAAAATTGAAGGAAATATCGATACATCGGGAAGATGTCTTACAACTATTAGATAAACTGAAGAGTAGCAAATCACCTGGGCCGGATGGTATACATCCAAGGGTGTTGAAAGAACTGAAATTTGAGATTGCAGACCTGCTATCAGTAATCTGTGAACTATCATTAAAATCATCTCTAATACCTGAGGATTGGAGGATCGCCAATGTAACACCAATTTTTAAAAAGGGTTCGAGGGGTGATCCGGGAAACTACAGACCAGTGAGCCTGACATCAGTACCGGGAAAAATGGTAGAAACCATCATAAAGACTAAAATTACTCAGCATGTAGATAGTCACGACCTAATGGGAGACAGCCAACATGGCTTTAGACAAGGAAGATCTTGTCTTACTAATCTGTTATGTTTTTTTGAAGGAGTGAATAAACAGGTGGACAAAGGTGAGTCAGTTGATATTGTGTATCTGGACTTTCAGAAAGCCTTTGACAAAGTCCCTCATGAGAGACTTTTGGCAAAACTAAAGAGTCATGGGATAGGAGGCAGTGTACTACTGTGGATCAGGAACTGGTTAAAAGATAGAAAGCAGAGGGTAGGGCTAAATGGCCAATTTTCCCAATGGAGAAAGGTGAATAGTGGTGTACCCCAGGGATCTGTGCTGGGTCCGCTGCTTTTTGACATATTCATAAATGACCTGGAAAGTGGAATAACAAGTGAGGTTATCAAATTTGCAGATGACACAAAACTATTTAAAGTTGTTAAAACCCAGGAGGATTGTGGAAAATTGCAAGAGGATCTTGATAAATTGGAAGACTGGGCATCAAAATGGCAGATGAAATTTAATGTGGAGAAGTGCAAGGTTATGCACCTAGGGAAGAACAACCCAAACTATGGTTACACGATGCAAGGTTCCACATTAGGAACCACCACCCAGGAAAAAGATTTAGGCGTCATTGTGGATACCTTGTTAAAACCCTCGGCCCAGTGTGCAGCGGCGGCCAAGAGAGCAAATAGAATGCTAGGTATGATAAGGAAAGGAATGGAAAATAAAACAAAAGATATTATAATGCCTCTATATCGTTCCATGGTGAGACCGCACCTTGAATATTGTGTGCAATTCTGGTCGCCGTATCTTAAAAAGGATATAGCGATTTTAGAAAAGGTTCAGAGAAGAGCCACCAAAATGGTAAAGGGGATGGAAGGCTACTCCTATGAAGAAAGGCTAAAAAGGTTGGGGCTCTTTAGCCTGGAGAAGAGACGGCTGAGGGGAGATATGATAGAAGTCTACAAATTAATGAACGGAGTGGAACGGGTAAACGTAGATCGATTGTTTACCTTATCAGAATATGGAAAGACTAGGGGACATGCAATGAAGCTACAGGGTAAACTATTTAAGACTAATAAAAGAAAATATTTTTTCACTCAACGTGTAATCAAACTCTGGAATTTGTTACCGGAGGATGTAGTAAAGGCTGTTAGTGTAGCTGGGTTTAAAAAAGGTTTGGACAAGTTCCTGGAGGAAAGGTCCATAAATCATTATTAAGAAGGGACCCAGGATATCAATGCTTGAACCAGTACAAGCATTGTGGAACCTGTGTCCCTTGGGGAAACTGCTAGGTACGTATGACCTAGATTGGCCACTGTTGGAAACAGAATGCTGGGCTTGATGGACCTTGGTCTGACCCAGTATGGCATATCTTATGTTCTTATGGTGTCACTCTTGATCACTTTCTAAATTTACAAGCTCACATCAACAGAACCTCCAAAAACGCATTCCAAAAGCTCGCTATTATCCGAAGACTAAAACCCCTCCTCATTCTGGATCACTTCTGCACGGTCTGTCAAGCAGTTATAACCCCCATGCTGGACTATTGTAATTCCCTTTTTCAAGGTCTTCCAACTCAAACCACTCGTCCCTTGCAACTTGCCCAGAATAAGGCTGCACACATCATCACAGGATCCGCCAAACATGATCACATTACACTGCTCTTATCAGCTTCACTGACTACCAATTACCTCACGTGCCAGATAGAAAACTGTCTTGACTACCTTCAAGATAAGAAACAACACATCAGCCGGAATTCTACAGGAACTGATGTGCACTAAACTCAACAGCAGACCTAAGAGACAGAGCACCAGAGACACCATTTCAACTCCTAGTTCTTACACCAATGAAGAGGGCTCTTTCACTCTGAGGAGAAGGATGTTACCAGTGGTGTGCCCCAGGGATCTGTCCTTGGTCCGATTCTTTTTAACATCTTTGTTAGTGATATAGCGGAAGGGCTGTCGGGTAAGGTTTGCCTCTTTGCGGATGATACCAAAATCTGCAATAGAGTAGACACCCAGGAAGGTGTAGATAACATGAGGAGGGATCTAGCTAAGCTTGAAGAATGGTCTAGAATTTGGCAGCTGGGATTTAATGTTAAAAAATGTAAGGTTATGCATTTGGGCTGCAGCAATCCAAGGGAGCAATACAGTATAGGAGGTGAAGTACTTTTGTCCACTAAAGAAGAGCGGGACCTAGGCGTGGTTGTGTCTGATGATCTTAAAGTAGCTAAACAGGTAGAAAAGGCGACGGCAAAAGCTAGAAGGATGCTTGGGTGCATACGGAGAGGAATGGCTAGCAGAAAAAAGGAGGTGATAATGCCTCTGTATAAGTCTTTGGTGCGACCTTATTTGGAGTATGGTGTGCAATTCTGGAGACCGCACCTTCAAAAGGATGTGAACAGGATGGAGTCGGTGCAGAGGGTTGCTACTAAAATGATTAATGGGCTTCATTATAAAGCATATGAGGACAGACTTAAGGATCTTAATATGTACACCTTAGAGGAAAGGCGGGATAGAGGTGATATGATTGAGATGTTTAAATACCTCCGTGGCATAAATGTTCAGGGAGAGAGCCTCTTTCAATTGAAAGCAAGTTCTGCTATGAGGGGACATGGGATGAGGGTGAAGGGAGATAGATTCAGGAGTGATATGCGGAAATATTTCTTTACGGAAAGAGTAGTGGATCCGTGGAATAGTCTCCCAGTGGAGGTGGTGGAGATGAGGACAGTAACTGAATTCAAAAAAGCATGGGACCAACACAGAGGATCTCTAAAGGTAAAAAGTGGACTGTTGTAGTTGTTGTTATGGAAGGACAGACTAGATGGGCCTTGTGGTCTTTTTCTGTCGTCATGTTTCTATGTTTCTATGTTTCTATTAGTGGCAATCGCCATCTGGAATTCTCTTCTAGAGAAGGTCATGACAACCAAGGGCTTAAAAGACTTCAGAAAACATCTCAGAACCTTCCTTTTCCCTATCACTTCAGAGGCAATACCTAGTTCTTGCCCCTCATCTCACATGCCTAAAACAATATCTAACTCTTGTACATATGTTGCAATGTATATGTCTTGCCTCTGTGCAAACCCTGCTTGTTACCCCTTCCTAAGTTTACACATGGAATTCTCTGTAATGTTTGTTTTAATGTAAACTGCTTTGATTGTATTTAAACATCTCTGTCATAGCTCCTCTCTCCCATGTTTCCTCTCATTATACCCATTCCTTTGGTGCATTCATCTCTTCCGAAGGCTTTGTCATCTGCCTCTATAGTATTGTAACCTGCTCCTTGCTGGTCTCCCTCTGAATCATCTCTCTCCCCTTCAATCTCTTCAACACTCTGCTGCGCGGCTAATCTTTCACAAGCCTCGTCATGCTCATATTACCCCTCTTCTCAAGTCAATTCATTGCCAAACTACTGCTGCTTCTGACCTATAAGTACATTCACTCTGCAGCTCCTCACTACCTCTCCTCTCTTTTTCTCTCCCTACAACCCGCCTTGGGAACTCCGCTCTTCTTGCAAACCTCTTCTATCTGTGCCCTTCTCTTCAATTGCTAACTCCAGACTTCGCTCCTTTCGCCTTACTACTCCTTATGCCTGGAATAAACTACCTGAGTCTGTACATAAGACGCCTTCACTGGCCCTTCTCAAATTGAGGCTCAAAACTCACCTCTTCATTGCTGCTTTTGTAGGTTGAGTCGCCTGATCTCCTCTGTGTTTCCTTACCATTCCCCCTAGCTGTATCCCATGTCTACAGCTACTGTGTTGTCTGTCTTGACTAGACTTTAAGCTCTGATGAGTAGGGACTTCTTTTACATGTGTCTGCACACCACTGCATATGTCTTGTAGCACTATACAAATGTTCAGTAGCAGTAGATGAGGGTCTCAGTAGTGTGTGTAGAAAGGAAGGGACAAATGTTTCTGATGTTGTTATAGAGAAAGAAGTGACAGGTTTTAGCTATCTTGTGGATGCTGCAGAGAAAGAGAGAGTAGAGTAAAGATGGTATGGAAGGCAGAAGGGAGATGCCGTATGGTCTTTATCCGCCATCATATTTCTTTATTTACATATAGAAGGTGCCTTGAATACTGGCCAGTAATTTGTAATTATTTAATTTTAATGCAAACTGATTTGCTTTTTTGTATGAAAGGAGGAAACATCAAGAGATCATGAAATTAAATGAAATGAAATCAAGTAAGAGATTAACGTTCTCCTTCTTGTCATATTAATCACAGCTGATTGGTCAGAGATGTGGGATAAATCTCAGAGCAGGGATTTTGGGATTAGGATTAGTGATTAGTGCTTTCTTTTTATGTCCAGCAGGTGACGGGGTCACACAGGAAAAGAGAGAGGAGAAGAGAGAAGAATGGGGAAACTCTTTCACACACGAGGTGCACCCAGCACTCCACCTAAACTCTCACACGCAAGAGAGACATTTTCCACATACTGAGTGTGAGAGAGGTTTCAATCATAGCGATCGCATAAGAAGCCCCCTGGAAACCCACATAGCAAAGGGAACTATCCCAATAGAGATGCCTTCTACATCTTTTAAAAGCCCTGCATCTGGAAGAAATTTCACTCTTAAGAAATCTGTAACAATGCACCAGAAAATCTACAGGGCTGAAAAAAGATTTCACTGCACTGAATGTGAGAAATCTTTCCTCAAAAACTTACAACTTTTGATTCATCATAGAACCCACATGGGGGAGAGACCCTTTAGTTGTACTGAATGTGGGAAATGCTTCCCCAGAAAAGCAGAACTAGTGTTGCATGTAAGAAGCCACACAGAGGAAAAACCATTTTGTTGTACTCAATGTGGGAAATGTTTCCCCAGAAAAGAAGAACTAATGACGCATCATAGAAGCCACACAGGGGAAAAACCTTTTAGTTGTACTGAATGTGGGAAATGTTTCCCCAGAAAACCAGAACTAGTGAGACATCATAAAATCCACATGGGGGAGAAACCTTTTAGTTGTACTGATTGTGGGAAATGTTTCCACATAAAAGCTCATCTAGTAACGCATCATAGAACCCACACAGGGGAAAAACCTTTTAGTTGTTCTGATTGTGGGAAATGTTTCCTCGCGAAAGCAGAACTAATGATTCATCATAGAATCCACATGGGGGAGAAACCTTTTAGTTGTACTGATTGTGGGAAATGTTTCCCCACAAAAGCTAATCTAGTAAGGCATCGTAGAACCCACACAGGGGAAAAACCTTAAAGCTAATCTAGTAATACATCATAGAACCCACACAGGGGAAAAACCTTTTAGTTGTACTGAGTGTGGGAAATGTTTCCCCAGAAAAGAAGAACTAATGACGCATCATAGAAGCCACACAGGGGAAAAACCTTTTAGTTGTACTGAATGTGGGAAATGTTTCCCCAGAAAACCAGAACTAGTGAGACATCATAAAATCCACACGGGGGAGAAACCATTTAGTTGTACTGATTGTGGGAAATTTTTCCCCACAAAAGCTAATCTAGTAACGCATCGTAGAACCCACACAGGGGAAAAACCTTTTAGTTGTACTGAGTGTGGGAAATGTTTCCCCAGAAAAGAAGAACTAATGACGCATCATAGAAGCCACACAGGGGAAAAACCTTTTAGTTGTACTGAATGTGGGAAATGTTTCCCCAGAAAACCAGAACTAGTGAGACATCATAAAATCCACACGGGGGAGAAACCTTTTAGTTGTACTGATTGTGGGAAATGTTTCCCCACAAAAGCTAATCTAGTAACGCATCAAAGAACCCACACAGGGGAGAAACCTTTTAGTTGTACTGATTGTGGGAAATGTTTCCCCACAAAAGGAGTACTAGTGAGGCATCATAGAATCCACACGGGGGAGAAACCCTTTAGTTGTACTGATTGTGGGAAATGTTTCCCCACAAAAGGAATACTAGTGAGGCATCATAGAATCCACACGGGGGAGAAACCTTTTAGTTGTACTGATTGTGGGAAATGTTTCCTCGGAAAAGAAGAGCTAGTGACACATCACAGAACCCACACAGGGGAGAAACCTTTTAGTTGTACTGATTGTGGAAAATGTTTCCTCACAAAAGGAGCACTAGTGAGGCATCATAGAATCCACACGGGGGAGAAACCCTTTAGTTGTACCGATTGTGGGAAATGTTTCCCCAGAAAAGCTAATCTAGTAATGCATCGTAGAACCCACACAGGGGAAAAACCTTTTAGTTGTACCGAGTGTGGGAAATGTTTTCCCAGAAAAGAAGACCTAATGACGCATCATAGAAGCCACACAGGGGAAAAACCTTTTAGTTGTACTGAATGTGGGAAATGTTTCCTCAGAAAATCAGAACTAGTGAGACATCACAAAATCCACACGGGGGAGAAACCCTTTAGTTGTACTGATTGTGGGAAATGTTTCCGCAGAAAAGCTCATCTAGTAACGCATCATAGAACCCACACAGGGGAAAAACCTTTTAGTTGTTCTGATTGTGGGAAATGTTTCAACGCGAAAGCAAAACTAATGATTCATCATAGAAGGCACACAGGGGAAAAACCTTTTAGTTGTACTGAATGTGGGAAATGTTTCCCCAGAAAAGCTAATCTAGTAATGCATCGTAGAACCCACACAGGGGAGAAACCTTTTAGTTGTACTGATTGTGGGAAAGGTTTTGTCACAAAAGCTAATCTAGTAACGCATCATAGAACCCACACAGGGGAGAAACCTTTTAGTTGTACTGATTGTGGGAAAGGTTTTGTCACAAAAGCTAATCTAGTATCGCATCATAGAACCCACACAAGGGAAAAGCCTTTTATTTGTACTGAATGTGGGAAATGTTTCCCCAGAAAAAAAGAACTAGTGAGGCATCATAGAACCCACACGGGGGAGAAACCTTTTAGTTGTATTGAATGTGGGAAATGTTTCCCCACAAAAGTAGAACTATTGAGGCATCATAGAACCCACACAAGGGAAAAACGTTTTCATTGTACTGAGTGTGGGAAATGTTTCCTCAGAAAAGAAGAACTAATGACGCATCATAGAAGCCACATAGGGAAGAAACCTTTTAGTTGTACTGAATGTGGGAAATGTTTCCTCAGAAAATCAGTACTAGTGAGACATCATAGAATCCACACGGGGGAGAAATCTTTTAGTTGTTCTGATTGTGGGAAACGTTTCCCCAGAAAAGCTAATCTAGTAAGGCATCGTAGAACCCACACAGGGGAAAAACCTTTTAGTTGTACCGAGTGTGTGAAATGTTTCTCCAGAAAAGAAGAACTAGTGAGGCATCATAGAACCCACATGGGAGAGAAACCTTTAGTTATACTGATTGTGGGAAATGTTTCCCCAGAAAAGGAGCACCGCCGACCACTTTCCAGCTCCCCGATTGAGGTGCAGTGAAAGAGCGGGAAGTCCCTTGCTCCGCTCGATCATTGCTGCCCAATTGCCTTCCACCACCGGACATAAAAAGAAGCACCAATGGGCACGTCCATGCCTTGCAGGCCTGTACCTGAGGGCCTTGCCAGAGGGCCCTTTGGCATGGCCCTTAGGAGGAGATACCTGGCTATCCACCACTCCTTGAATCTTCCACCCAGCAGCAACTTAAGTTTGCTACTTGTCGCAACCACCCATTCTGCCAGCACACCGCCAGGACAATAAACCAAAGGAGGGCTCCACCACTTCCTCTACAAGTTGACCCAATCTCCAATCAAGCCTGCTTCAGGAATAGAAGGTACCCCAGAAATCATGCCTCCCATCCTAAACCCAGCATACCTCACAATGCCATTCTCACTTACCTTGCCATGCTCACCCATTATTACCAACATATACTCAAACCACCCCATTCCAGATACTACACTTACTCAACCTATAAACACCACCAAGCCTCCCCCCATCCACAGAAACTCATACACCCCACCAATTCCAATGCACACTTCTACCCTCACAAACACACAAGCTCTCTCAGTCTCTCTAGTAAGCACATGCTCAGTGAGAAATAAACTCCCCATGCTCTGAGACCTGATCATACCTCAAAAGATCGATATTCTCTGCATAACAGAAACCTGGCTAACAGATTCAGATACAGTACTCATGAACCAGCTACCACCTAATGGATATAGTATGCACAACTGCTCACGAGTGCATGCCAGAGGAGGAGTAGTAGCCATCATAGCGAAATCCAACCTCCACTTCAGGAACTATGCATCAGAAACAACTAAAGAAGCAGACATACTCACAATCACCAACAAACGCCTCTCCATAAGTCTAATTTACCGAGCACCTACTGCATGCACAGATCTGTCGGACATTTTAAAGCATGAGTCAGAGAGCGCCAGCACCATGAAAGAACAGATAATTCTCGGAGACCTCAACCTCTCTTCATTACAGGAGAAGCACGCCAAAGCCTTTATTAGTGCAATGGAAGCAATGGACCTGACTCAAATCATACACAACTCAACACACGAAAAAGGGAATACCCTAGATCTGATATTCATCTCCCCATTGCCATCTCCTGCAAGAACCCTAGGATCACCCATGTACCATGGTCTGACCACCATCTCATCAACTTCACTAGCACATACCAGCATATCCACTTCAAAGAGAACAATCAACTCGCAAAGAGATTTAAACCATTTAACAAGGAGGACTTCCTAGCCCAAGTACTACCTAAACTACAAACTGACTCCTCCAAAACTGAAGACCTAGTCGAGAACTGGAATACTATAATCGCCTCTGCAGTATGTACAACAACAAACCAAACCGGAGTCAGGGTTAGCTCGGCCAGAGCCCGTTGGTTCACCCCCAACCTAAGGAGACTAAGGACCCAACTCAGAAGGGCCGAGAGAAAATGGAGAAAGACTAGGAAAGAAACAGACAGAGCAAGATACATGAACGAACTGGACAACTACCACACAGAAAAAGATAATGCAAATAGGGCCTACCACTCAAAAATCATAAATCCATCAATTAACAGACCACATGAACTCTTTGACATTGTTAAGAAGTTAAGAAAGACACCTAACCATTTAAACCAACTCCCAAACATGCCACCGGAACAGCTAGCAGGTCAATAGAAACAGCTCCAACAACTACACAACTCACCTCCAAAAGCAACAACAATAGCCTATGGTACTGCTCAGGGCACCGAATGGAGTACATTTGAAACGATCACCAAAGAAAGGATAGAATCCACCATCTCAAGTCTGAACACTGCTACCTCCCCACTAGATCTTTGCCCTGTGGAGTTGATAAAGAAAACTAAACTGGACATAAGCACAGCCCTAGCATGCATAGCAAATGAATCACTCAAGCCAGACACATGCCAGACAGCCTCAAAACCTCTATCATTTGCCCCTCAAGAAACATAATCTGGACCCCTATGACCCCACATCTTTCAGGCCACTAGCAAGTCTCCCATTCACTGCCAAATTATCAAGAAGATAGTTCAACAGCCACTCCAAGACCATCTAGACATAAACAACTCGCTAGACCCACAGCAACATGGATTCCGCCCGTCTCATGAGGTCGAGATCCTCATGATATCTCTATTGAACACCCTAATCAAAGGAATACAGGCCAAACAATCTGGACATGCTATGATCTTCCTGGATATATCGGCAGCTTTTGACACCGTCTCCCACAGCACCCTCGTACACAGACTATAGGAGATTGGCATTAAGGACATTGTTTTACAGTGGTTCCAATCTTAACTGATCAACAGACAACTGATCCACACCAGCGTGGCAACCTCTCCCCACTTTCGACAGAATCAAGGAGAACCCCAAGACTCAACTCTCTCCGCCATGCTCTTTAATATCTACCTTCAATCTCTTTGCTTGATAATATGCTCTCACAACATCAACTACCATATTTATGCAGACGACAAAATGCTTTATGGAACCATTACAACCACAAACCCAATGAACAATCATCTAACAAACTGCTTCATTGATGTCTCAAAATGGCTCCAAGAAAACAACCTATTAACCTTAAAAAAACTGAAGCCCTATTTGCTACTAAGGATCAAACCTTCACCCCCCCCCCTCCCCCCCCCCCCCACCACCACACCTCACTTTGGGAACAACCCAAATATGAGTTCAACCATAACCATAAAATACTTGGGGATCACCATTGATAAAATACTTTCATTTAATCAACAGATCGAAAAAACAGCTAGAACAATATTCCTCAAAGCAAAGATGGTACAATGACTCAGGTCACTCATTGATCCACAGGATTTCAGAAAGGTTATGCAGGTTATGACACTCCTCCACCTGGACTACTGTAATGCAATCTATCATGGACTACCGGACACCCACACCAACCCCCTATGGACTTCCCTCAACACCACTGCAAGAATCATCCAGAGTCAGGAAACCTGATCACATCACCCCAGTCTTGAAAGAGCTTCACATCCTACCTCTCGAAGCAAGGATCAAATACAAGACTCCTCTACTTATCCATAAAGTTTTCCATCAACTGCAGACTTCTCAGCTCCAGACTCTTGTCCCCCAGCCTACATCTAATAGACCTACCTGCCAGACCAACGGCAACACCCTCACTGCCCCACATGAAAGGACAAAGTTCAATCAGCATACCTGTAACAGAGCATTTGAACTATATGCACCCTCCCTCTGGAACTCCCTTCCCAACCAGATCCAAAACAACAAAGACCTCTCCTCATTCAGGAAACAATTAAAACCCCACCTGTTTGTGAACACCTCAGACCTGAGATGGACATCTATCACTCACTGCCGGTCCCTGGTAGTCTCCCAACAGACTTAATCTGGACGAATCCCCTACCAATTGAGAGTCTTGCGTCAAAGTCAAATACTATTACTTACCTTGTCTGAATCATCAGTGTTGGCCCACCTGGTGCTGGTTCCCTCCCCCACCCCCCGCCTATTATTGTTGAGCTGATTAATGTTAAACTGCTTTGACCCGGTGAAAAGCAGCTAAAAATGCATAAATGCAGCTAAATAAATGAATAAATAAAACGAACAATTAGTGATGCATCATACTGTAGATACCACACTGGGGAGAAACCTTTCAGTTGTACTGAGTGTGGGAAATGTTTTCTTATGAAAGCACAGCTAATCCGGCATCATAGAACCCATACAGGTGAGAAACATTTTCATTGTACTGAATGTGGGAAATGTTACCTCATGAAAGCACAACTAGCGCTGCATCATAGAACCCACACAGACAAGAAACATTTTAGTTGTACTGAATGTAGGAAATCTTTCTTCACAAAAGCAAAACTAGTGCAGCATCATAGAACCCACACAAGGGAGAAACCTTGTAGTTGTACAAATTGTGGGAAGTGTTTCCTCTTGAAAACACAACTATTGACGCATCATAGAACCCACACAGGGGAGAAACCTTTTTATTGTACTGAATGTGAAAAATGTTTCTTCACGAAAGCTCAACTAGAGCAGCATCATAGAACCCACACAGGGGAGAAATGCCATCAATCAGCTGGTAATTCCTGTACTCTCCTACAGTTTTGGGATTGTGGGTTGGCCTCATAAAGAGCTTGAAAAACTGGATGTGTGAACAAGAAAACTCCTCCATGCTCATGAAGTAATTTACAAAAATCAGTGTATGCCTTGATTGTACATCCCTAGAGCTGAAGGAGGGCTTATAGAAATTGACTACACCTACAGAGCTACTATCATAGGCCTCCAACTCTGACAGCATCATCGGATCCAAATATACAAAAAGTGCTGAAATATGAAAGTAAACGTTCAGAATCTGTCTCCATCATCAAACTTGGACAAGCGTTCCGACGATTATACTTATATGTAAAAATGTAAATATGTAAAGTACAATCTCTTTTGTAAAATTTATGTAAGTATGTTAAGGCCTATATTTAGACCCTACTCTGTGGGCTGTGCACTACCTCTGAACTATGTATATATACCTCAACTTTTCTGTCTTAATTTATGACAAATCTCAAAGATGTAATCAAACCGCTTCTGATCGCTGGAATTAGCGGTATATAAGTGTTTACTAAATAAATAAAATAAAATAAATAAAGATTAGAAGGAATGAGTGAGAATCCACAAATGTGCATGAGAAAGAAAGTAACAGAATTTGCAAACGAAGAGAAAAAATCTCTTCAAAGAAATGGATCAAGCAGACGAGGAAAAACAAGTGGCAAATGCACAAATAGTGTGGGAGATACAGAGTGTTACTCCAAGAACCTTTTGTTGATCAAGAACGGACACATGAATGCCTGAGGAAAAGTAGACTGAAACCGAAGGATGAAAGATTGATAGTTGCAGCCCAGGACAGCGGATTGTGGATGAGATGGTTTAGGCATGTATTGAAAACACTGGCACAACAGACATATGCTGATTCTTTAAGAAAGAGCTTGAAACAGTGACTCACCTAATAGCAGACTGTGAAGTTCTGAAGGCAGAAAATTTCTATACAGAAAGGTACAACAAAGTAGCACGCCTCCTCCATTGGAAACTCTGGAAACACTACAATATCACTGTCCCTGAAAAGCACTGGGATCATGACCCTAAGGGAATAACAGAGAATGAAGAAGTTATGATTACCTGGGACATTCCCATTCTGACAGATAAGAAACTGGATGCCAGAAAACCTGACATAGTGGTAAAGGAGAAGAACACCAGAACGGCAATGATAATAGAACTAATCAGCCAACAGCCTCCAGACCCTGCTTTCAAAGCCTCTAATTGAAAGGTCCAGAAGAAATAATTCCACCAACCTACTTGCAATCCCCCCTCAGAAGCTAAAGAGTAAGCAATCTATATGTAACCATGCACTATCATTATTTGCACCTACACTCTGGAACTCTCTACCATCAACACTACGAGCATTCACTGAAACAAAAGAATAAACAAAATCTTAAGACACTCATCTTCCTAGAAGAATACAAAACACATTTGGAACCATGAAGGCCACCCAATGCTATTATGTCAACCTATTACAATGTTAAGAGACAAGAATTATAAATACTATTATTCAGTCTTATTGTACTGTAAATAGTTGAGAACAATATATACTGTTTATATAGTGTTCTACTGTTACTATGATTACTTCTATGTTGCCTTGTTCTGTGATAGGCTATGGCCTAGAATAGCCTGCAAAAGTATGCTACGTAGCCGGGGCCTGTAAGTTAGGCCTGAGTCTCAACCCCCACTTGAGAATATTATAGCTAAGAGAAAACCAAAAATCAGTAGAAGTTAGAAAACTGCTTTAAACTGCTTTGATAAGAATGTATGAATCTTCTATTGAATTCATTTATGCTGATGACAGATATGTTCCAGTAAACTGCTTTCACACATTTTCTAAGCTAGAAGTGACCTTGGAGGAGAGATGTATCAAAAGTCTAAGAACTGTGCCATTGTTAGAGAGGTTTGTACAGGGGGAACAGGTGCTAAGCCCAGTCAGAGATCCTCATTGGATGGGTGTAGGGGGTCACCGGGACCAATAGAAAGGGTGCGAGGGGTTACCGGGACCAATGAGAAGTTTGTCTGTCTTAAACTGAAGAAGAAAGGTATAAAAGATGTTGTTTTGCTGAACTCCATTGCTCAGACCATTTTGAATGTGACATTGCCTGAGACTGAGCACAAATAAATTGGCTTGAATCTTTGAAATTGACTCCGAGTTTTATTCATTGCGGGCACTTCGCTACAGCATATTCCTGGTGCGTTGGCCGGGAAGGTGGGGTACGTGAATGGTGCGCAAGTGAATACTACCACGTATTACCGCCTCCAGGTTTGGCCCGGTTGGAACCGCGGCCGACCGACAGCGGAGAGGATCCCTTTGTATCGGAGGGTTCCGCCCTGCTTCGGCGGCCCGCCGGGTCCGGCCGGCCAACACCTCGAACTCTGAGGGGAGTCCAGAATTCAACCCAAGGTGGAACTAGTTGCGCAGCGCATTAGCTACCGGATCCGGTGAGTAATAATTTTTTTGGTTCTTAGTCAGTTAGCTTTGGGAACGTCTCGAGACTACTACGGTTTGGTTAAACGGTAATGAGAGTCTGATCAACTCTCAGGGTGGTCTTAGTAACCCTGCATGAGTATGCGCGGGGCGAACCCACTGACCCTTTTGGTTTGGTTAATTTTGGTTTAGTCAATCAGCCCGGGAATTTGGAATTTGGGAAATGCTTTCATGTTTGGTTGTGTGAGGTGTGCTTGAGAGGTCTTGCAATACAGACCGAGCGAGAGCGGACTCCTGAGTAGCGCAGTTCATGGTCGGGCGACCGCGCCCAGGTCGCGAAAAGGAGGAAACGTTTGGTGTTTGTTCCCCTTATTGTTCTGTGGGCTGTGCGGACCCCTTACCCACAGCCATCCTAACCACCCTCTCTGTTTGTTGTCCTGTACGTCATACATCATAATGGGAGGGGCGGAGTCTGTACAAACTCCGCTGAATTGTATGATCGCAAATTTTAAGAAGGGATTTAGTGGTAATTATGGGGCGAAAATGACACCGTCCCGCTTAGAAATATTGTGTAGTAGGGTGTGGCCGGTGCTGGACGCCGTGTGGCCACCAGAAGGTACTTTTGATATTAGAATTGTATCCCGAGTGCATAAGATGGTGCGTAGATATGGTCCCGAACAGTTTTCCTATCTAGACTCTTGGTTAGATATTTGTGAAAGACAACCCTCTTGGATGAGGCGTTGCTGTGAGGAACAGTGTAGAATTATGTTAGCAACTGCAACGGGAGTCCCCGCTAAGGAAGAAAAGCCCCCTATTTACTCAACCCCAGAGCCTCCAGAGATCCCGAATTATCCCCCAGTATTTCTGTATACACCAGTCCCATCAGCTCCCCCAGTACCCCAAATAGAGCCGGAGGACAGGAGGGTACCTCCAGCCGAGGTGTCTCCACCCCATCACCCACCTCCACCACCCGAGGACCAGCTCCCTTCCCCAAGATGAAGTCGGAGCCCTAGTCCTGAGCAGAGCTCTGCAGTGGAACTATCATCCTCTGAAGGATCTGCCAGCGGAGGGTCAGATGCCAGTCCAGGGTCACCCGTTAGTCCAAGCACCAGCAGCGGAGTCACCACTGGGTCTGCAAATCTGCGTTACGCCCTCTGAAGCAGAGCGACAGGCCCGAGAGAAGCTCGCCAGATTTATTTATTTATTTATTTATTTATTTAACAGCTTTTATATACCGCACTTTTGATATCAGCGCGGTTTACATTTTAACAAATTTTGTACTTAAACATAAAACAAATGTTAAGTTTACAGAGAACAGGGAATAAAAACATGGATAACAGGGATTAACAATTAACAGATATTTTCAATTATTTACAATAGGTTCTTAAATGCTCGAGCTCTAAAGGTAGGGTTTGTGAGGCTTGGTCTAGATCAAGTGGTAAGGTTTCGGGAGCTTATTTGACTAGCCGTGATCAATGGTCTGTGTGGGAGGGGGGTCAGTATATTGTGAGAAGTGTTGTAGGAAGAGATGTGTTTTTATGGATTTTCTGAACTGGGACAGGTCTTTTTGTGATCTAATACTAGGTGGAAGCGTGTTCCAGCATCTAGGGGCGAAGGAAGAGAATGCTCTTAAAGTGGTTGTTTGAGTGAGTTTTTTGCTGTCATTTGGGACTGTTAGCATGTTCTCTGTTACAGAACGTCTAGATCTGGTGTTCTGTGTGTGATGGAGGAGATCAGATAAGGAGGATGATGAGATATGGTGGAATGCTTTGAAGGTCAGGATAAGAGCTTTGTATAAAATCCTGCAAGCTAGTGGGAGCCAGTGGAGGTCAAATAGGATGGGAGTAATATGTTGGCTTTTTGGGGATCCATGAAGAACTCTGGCCGCTGTATTCATGGCCAATTGAAGCGGGTTTAGAGTGCTCTTGAGTAGGCCATGAAGAACGATATTTGCATAGTCAAAATGAGGAGTGACTAATGCCTGGAAGGTTGTACGGAAGTCAGATGGTTCAAGCATAGGTCTGAGGTGTCGAAGAGTCCTGATTTTGTAGTAAATGGCTTTTACAGTATTTTTTATGTGATCTTTGAATTCAAGTCGCTGGTCAAGTATAACACCCAGATAACGTATTGAGGTTTTGAGTGGTAGATCAGCATCTCGTGTTCTTAGAGTTGGTGGGGGAGAGAAGTCTTTGTTTCTAGTGACAATCAGGACTTCGGTTTTTTTTAAAATTGATTCTGAGGTTTTGTGAGAGTAGCCAATCTGATATCGAGTTGAAGCAGGTGATTAGTGTAGTGTAGTCAGGTTTTAATATATTAATTGGAGTGAATAAGAGCACGTCATCTGCGTAGATAAGACATGATATTCCGAAAGAGCGGGAGATGTTGCAGAGAGGTTGCATATAGATGTTAAATAGAAGGGCTGAAAGGGAGGAACCTTGCGGAACTCCTTGCTTCTGATGAAAAGGTTGAGATGTGGTATCACCAGTCCGTACTTGTTGCCAGCGATCTTCTAGGTAAGATCTGCACCAATTCAGTGCCGTTCCTTGAATTCCTTTTTCGTGGAGCCTGGTGAGTAGTTGGTTGTGGTCAACAGAATCAAAAGCTGCTGCTATGTCTAGGAAGATCATGGCGACTCCATTGCGGCAGGTCCCAGGATTACCTATTGTAAATGAAGCAGGTCAGGTTGTGGTTGGGCCGACCAGTCTAGTTTATGTGCCCTTCTCTACAACAGATTTATTGAACTGGAAAACGCATTATGCCTCCTATACTGAAAAACCCCAAGATTTGACAGAATTAATGTCTAGTATCATGCAGACTCACCAGCCTACCTGGTCTGACTGTCGCCAGCTCTTGTCTACCCTTTTTACTACTGAAGAGCGGGCACGGATAGTGCGAGCAACCACTCGATGGTTGGAAGAGAACCCTGTAGATGGGAGAGACCTAAACCCCCAACAGGCAGCAGCCATAGATTTCCCAAATGAAGATCCGAGATGGGATCCAAATAGTGCAAGTGGAGAGAAGCCCCTCACCCGGTTTCGACAGGCCTTATTGCAAGGCCTGAAGAGCCATGAATGTTGGGAAGGTAGCGGACATTCTTCAGCGCCCAGATGAAAGTCCAGCTGCTTTCTATGAACGATTAACTGAAGCTTATAGACTTTATACCCCATATGACCCAGCAGCCCAGGAGAATTTGCGTATGGTGAATGCTGCTTTTGTGAGTCAGTCCCAGGGAGACATAAAACGAAAACTGCAAAAATTAGAAGGATTTGCGGGCATGAACTCAGCACAGCTAATGGAAGTCGCACAGAAGGTATTTGTGAATCGTGATCAAGAATGCAAAAGAGAAAGTGAAAGAAAGATGAGGAAGAAAGCGGATCTGCTTGCAGCAGCACTAGTTGAAAGACGAGGAGGAGGATATCTAAATAGAAGAGCCAGAGGATGGGGAAGGGGCCGAGGGAGCGCTCGGTCCCCCTTGGGTGCAAATCAGTGTGCCTATTGTAAGGAAGAAGGACATTGGAAGAACGAGTGCCCGAACATTAGCTCCACCCTCTGGAGGGGAGGAGGGAGCACTAGGAGAGCAGGGGGGCGATTCCAGCAACGAGGGGGAATGCAGCGTGCACAGTTTCAGCAGCAAGACGAGGCTGTCATAGAGGGAGTGGCAACCACCGAAGACTACTTTATGGATGAGGACTAGGCCAGACCGGGCTCCAAGTTCTTCCTGGGTCCCCAGGAGCCCATGGTCAATTTAAAGATTGGGGACCAGTACATTGACTTTATAGTAGATACAGGGGCCGAACATTCAGCTAAGCCTGTGGCTCCTGTGTCTTCTCGGTCTGTCACCATTGTGGGTGCCACTGAAACTAAAACCACAAGACCTTTTCTGCAGAATCGCGCCTGTGAACTAGGGGGACAGAAGATAACACACCAGTTCCTGTATATGCCCGAATGCCCATTTCCCCTTTTGGGCCGAGACATGCTTGCAAAACTCCAGGCACAAATATCCTTTGTTGAAGGGGGAAAAATGGAAATGACTATAAACTCAAAATCTGCTGGCCTGATGGTGTTAACGGTCCCCCAAGAAGAAGAATGGCAGTTCTATTTACCTGCATCCAAAGCAGCAAGCCCCTGTATACCTACCAGCATCGCAGCCCCGCCTGGAGTATGGGCGGAGAATAATCCACCTGGCCTAGCCAAGAATATAGCTACTGTCACCCTTAAACCAGGAGCAGAACCAGTGCATGTGCGACAGTATCCCCTCCCATGACCAGCAATTGAAGGCATTCATTGTCACCTAAAGAAATTACTACAGTATGGACTTCTCAGAGAATGCCAATTGCCCTGGAACACCCCCCTCCTCCCAGTCAAGAAGCCTGGGACAGGTGACTACCGCCCAGTGCAGGATCTATGACGAGTAAACAGTGCAGTTGAAACCATACATCCAGTAGTACCAAATCCTTACACCCTCCTGGGACTGATTCCAGCAGAAGCCACTCACTTTACTGTTCTGGATTTAAAAGATGCTTTCTTCTGTATACGCCTGGCATCTGCCAGTCAGCTTTTGTTTGCATTTGAATGGGAAAACCCTACCACAGGAAGACGAGGACAACTCACTTGGACGCGATTACCACAAGGATTCAAGAATTCACCCACCATCTTCAGTGCAGCCCTCAACCAAGATCTGTCAAGTTATTCTGTGACACCAAGAAAAAGAATCTTGCTCCAATATGTAGATGATTTGCTTATAGCCACCAACAACGAAACTGATTGTGTGCAAGCTACCAGCGATCTCTTGCACCTCCTGAATGAAGCCGGATACAAGGTTTCAAGAGCCAAAGCACAGCTGTGCCAGACAGAAGTGAAATACCTAGGGTTTCATCTATCCAAAGGAACCCGGAAATTAGGACTTGAGCGAAAGGAAGCAGTATGCCGCATCCCAACCCCCACCACCAGAAAGCAGGTGCGGGCTTTTCTGGGAGCTGCAGGCTACTGTCGAATATGGATACCAAATTTTGCGCTCTTGGCAAAACCCTTGTACCAAGTCACGAAGGGAGTGGAACGATCTCCCCTGGAGTGGGGCCTGTAGGGCTGGTACCCCTGCAATTCTACATGCAAATCTCCAGCCTGCTCAGCAACTCAGGCCTGAACCAAAATGAACCAAACTGCACATACAAGATGGATTCTTCACTACACTTTTGCTGTGTTCAGCTATAAGCCTGTCCTTCAAGCAACTGCTGGATCAGCGTTTCTAAGCATGCATACAGAGGCTATTGTCCGTGGCTGGCCTTGGACACTTGTACATGCCCAGAAGTTACATACTGTTGCTTCTGCCTGACTTTTTACCATGGCTCCTTTGTTTGCAAGAAGCTGCTCATCATCGACCTCCTGATTTGCTGAGAACACCTCAGACTGCCTGGTGCCCACCAATCATCGGACCTATGACGGAGGATTCTCACACAGAATTATGCATTCTGCGCTGGAAACTTTAGTTGTAAGTTGGAGAGTAAGAGAGAGTTGGGGCTTTTTCCCACCTGGACATACAGATTTCTGCACCGGTCCTGCTGCTGTGCACTGCGTACCTGATTCCTGCGCCCTGAGCCTTCCGCCAGATGGCCCCTACGTGTGGGCTAGGCCGTCCTCCACAGGTCTGAGATAAGACTTTCACAGATACCTCCGGTTTGGACTTACTGCGGCTCGCCTGACGAGGCTAGAGCCCGCACTAGCTAGAAGCTGCTTCTGAGTGCCGATGGAGCTAAGGTACTGGCTTATCTCTCCTCTCCTGGATGGGCAAAGGGGTTAGCAATATATTTCTTGCTTTTCCTCAGTGCAGAGCGAATCAGTGACGTCTGGTTACTAATCTGATTTATTACGTTGTCCAAGTGTACATCTGTACCATAACAACTTTTTACCTCATGTTTCTAATTAGCTATATGTGTATGTATATTTTTCTATTTGGTTGCCTATAATAAAGTCTAATATATATATCTGCAGACCAGAATTCTTTCGTGGCTCATTGCCAGAATAACTCACAGAACTTTGGGCTGGGATAGTAGTCATATTCCCCTAGACAACAGAGAGTCTAACTTATTTTTGTGCTACAAATATACCCTACATATGGGGTCTCTTCCAAGGGATGAGTATTTCTGAATGTGCCACGCCTCTCAGAATTTGTGTAATATTTCTGCATTGTCCTATTGTGGTCAACGCAGCTGTTTATGCTGAGGTTTTTGTGGCCAGAGAGCATTGTCTGTGAGACGGCTTTGGAACCCACATTACAGGCTCTCTGCATTAGAGTACTTCTAGCAGTGCCCTGTGTTTGTTTTTACAGACAGTCTCAGCTATTGATTTACGATGGTTCACACAGAAGGCTGGTTGGATCAGGTTTCTGCTTTCAGGAAGCGGAATGCTCTGGATCAAACGGAATTGCAATTTCTGACAGTGTGTAGCTCTGAACTAGCCGCCCAGACCAGGAGACTAACGGATTTCGCTGCTCTTTATGAGCAGCGAGAGAGTGCTCTGATGGCTCAGTTAAATGAGATAGAGACTGCTCTGATTGCAGTAAGACAGCGCATGGCTAATCTCCAAAGAAAGCTAGCTGTTGCACGTCAGGAATGTGGGCAGGACATACAGAGAGTTAACCTCGAAATCCAGCAAGCTGATTGTTTTGAATTGGCGTGTGTGTCCACCGCTCAGGGTAATGAGACAGAGTACAGGGATAATTTGAGCCCTCTAGGCTTCTCGAAGTACCAGAGGGTAGATGACGGCAGTTTGCCACTGGAAACCCTGCCCAGTGTAGAACGGCAGCTTTTCCAGAACAGAGTCAGTTCTCTCCCATCAGCGCATGAGCACAGGAGAGAAACAGGGTGGAGTGAAACACCCTACTCTCGACCCCTCCCCATACAGGGAGCGGTGGAGGGGGGGGGTGAGAAGTCTCCCTAGTGATGGCAAACTGTACCAGCAGCGACCACCAGAGGGAGCTAAAGGCAAGCAAAATCCTTTATACTCTCGTGTCCTGCAAGGAAACCAAAAAAATGATGGCGCTTCTGCCGTACAATTACAAATTATCAAGACCTTGCGGAGCATGGTCACTCCTTTTGAGAAAACTGGTCATGCCACCATAAATGAACATTTAGCTGCAGTCAAAGATGCCTTTCGGGCACTGAACATTACCAGGGGGGAGGACATGGTTTTGTATCTTCCATGGTCTTTTGATGTGCCTTGTCAGCAATTTATTCGGGCCATGGCAGACGATGAAAAGAAGGACATTGTCATTTTTGAACAGGCACTAAAGAAACATTATGGGCCATACCCTGATGATATTGCTGCAAAGCAGGCAGCATTTAGTATGACTCATAGGGAAAATGAAACGCCCCGAGAGTTTGCTTACAGACTTAGACAGACCTTCTTCCAGAGTGACCCTTCTTGGGAAACGATAGAACACCATCAGGAGTTTCGTAATCTTTTCTGTCAGTTGCTCCTTCCATCTATTAAACCTTATATGTCTGACAAGCGTCACGAACCCCTGTCACGTGTGATAGAACATGCTGAGTGGATTTGGGAAGCTGTTCCCAACATGAGAGCAACCAATACTGGCAGCACAGTCCGGGCTCCAAGCAAAGCCAGAGAGCCAAAACAGTGTGTTAGTGCTGTAAAATCCACTCTTTCGTTAGAAAATGACTCTTCTCCTTCTGTTCCACAGAATCCTCCCAGGCCACCCCAGAATAACCAGTCATCTGGGTCTAAGCAGCGCTCTGGGAATCAGCGTTTCACTCCACAGAACCGGAACTGGAAGAGAAAGCCCGGTTTTGACAAATACCTGGAACTGGAGAAGAGAATAAGCGAGCTGACAGATATGATGAAGGCTACCATTGCATTCAGCTCCTCACAGGCGGCTCCTGCTAGTAGTGTGCCTCCTAAGCCACGAGCAAAGCCTCAGAAGCCAGATGAGGAACTGGTTGACTCCTCTTCCCCTTCTAATGCGACTGAATGACTAACCGACTTTGTTTCTGTCCCACAGGTCACTATTGCACAGGTGCAGCCAGTTCAGACATCCAGACCAGCTGGAGATGCCACCCCATGGACACAGAGTGACAGTCCTGCAATGGACAGCGAGGGTCCAGCCTTTGACACCATCAGGAAGCACAAGTACTTTCTGGGTAAACTCAAGCCAAAAGGACAGAGGTACACTGTTCCTGTTACAATTCAGCAGGCTTTTCTCTGTGAGGGCCTGATAGATTCAGCCTCGAGGCTACCCTGATTACCTCGAGTCTCTTTGATAGACTCACTGCTTCCTTGGGGAGTCAGAGGACCCTACACGTCACACCCAGTGATTTGTCACTCGCAGCTTATGGGAATCAGCCCATAGAGTCTATGGGGCAGGTCTGGCTTGACCTCCAAATTGGAAAATTACAGGTGAAACATCCTGTAATCATTACTAAGTGCCCAGGGGAAGAATTCTTGATTGGCAATGAGCTCCTGAAATGGTTACGCCCCATTCTGGACTACGTCCAGGAAGTGATCTGGACACAGGTCACACATCCCATACCTTATGCTAGGGTAAAACATGACAGCAGAGTCAGTGGTCCTTGTTCAGTGGAACGCACAGACGAGTCCATCAGGATTAATTTCCAGAGGTCAGCTGATCCCCAAATCCTTCAGCTCCAGTATGAAAGGGCTGGAGATGAGGATCAGGGCATCAGCGACGTGGTTTCCATTGCAGTGGGTTCAGTAGCTAACATTGTCCTTGATACTGACTGCCTGCAGATATTCCTGAAGGAACCTGTGGAAGGTTGTGAGGTGCAAACCCCTCCTCAATCCCATCCCTGCCTAGATCACCCTAGGAGACTGACGGACATATTCTCGGCTGAGAAAAGTCCCTTTATATATGTGCAGGTGGGCATGTCCCAAAAGGAAAGGGCCTACCTATTACCCCACTGTGACCACTCCCTCATCAGTGAGACTCTTTTCTATCGGCTCAAACAACAGCTTACCCTTGATTGGGTAATGGGAGCAAAGACTTCGTTCCAAGTGCCTGGGGAAGAGCTCAAGACATTAATGGGCTACTGCAATCTGCCCTTGCAAGTTGGGGTCAAAGGTTTTCGGCACACCTTCTCCATCATCAGAGGACTTGAGGTGCCCCTCTCCTTAGTCTCAGATTGCCTTGTTCGACTGGGAACTTATGTGGATTTTGTGAACAACATCCTCTGGAGTAGGATGGAAGGAGATCCGGTGGATTTCTCTGGTGCCCGCCCATCCCTACGGGCTGGTCAGACTATTCCTCAAGTCTGTGAAGTGGTCTGTGCAGAAGACACCCACATACCTGGGAGGGTACAGGATTGTCCCCTGCCGATACAGGTGACCCGAGGACATGTGTTCTCAGACAACTTGGTCTTCTTCAGTCCAAATTCCCGTTTTGAGGAGCTGGGCCTAGCCATGGGTCCCATACCCTGCATGGAGGCCACAGCTCCCTCCTTACACTTATTGCTCACCAATCCAAATCCAGATCGCATTCACCTGGTGAAAGGCGAACCCCTGGGATTCCTAGTGGGAGAATCGTTCCCAAGTGTGGAATTGAGTCTACAGATTATTGGGGAAGCCCCTGTTTCCTGGAACATCTGTGAAAGGGGGGGGACTCCTGCATGTGTTCGATCATCACCCCGAGGCCTCCTCACCTTACAGTTTGTCTGGCCACATAGTGCTGTGACCTCACAGGTGGACCTCGAGTCTGACTATCTGATTTTGTCAAGTAAACTCGATGAGGCTGTTAGTTCCCTCACCCACCAGGGGGGGGAGCCCCATGCTGTCCAAGCCATCCAGGTCTCCTCTCTCCAAGATGAGATTGAGGAGAAGGTTGAAATACCCTCAAATAAACCTGTTCTGGGATTTGATGAAATGGTTGCGGGAAAACTTGCTGAAGCAGACACCTGCACTGATGAGTCAGAAAAGGCACAATTAAAAGAACTGCTGTACCGTCACAAGGACCTGTTTGCCACTGACACCTATGACTGTGGTCTCACCGACCTACATGTCACCCGTATTCCTACGGATCCAAACAGTAAACCTGTCTTTGTGAGACAGTATAAAATCCCATTGGCCTCCTATGAATCCGTTCAGGAAATCATTAATTCCCTGGAACAAAAGGGAATTATACGTCAATGCAACAGCACTTACAATGCCCCACTGTGGCCTATCATCAAGAAGGACTCTAGCTGGCGCTTAGCTTTGGACTATCGCCAGCTTAATAAAAAGGTACCTCTATCCAGATGGCCTATGGCACATCTGGAACAGAACTTAGCCACCATCAAGGGTGCAAGGTACTTTACAAGCCTGGATCTGGCCTCAGGATTTTGGACTATACCTGTCCATCCAGAAGATCAGCATAAGCTGGCTTTTACCTTCGGTAGGCGACAGTATACTTGGAATCGGACACCGTTTGGTTATTTGAATGCCCCAGCAGACTTCAATATTTTCCTGCATAAGGCTTTGCCTGATGCTGAGACTAGAGGCACCCTCGTCTATGTAGACGACATTCTGGTGAAGAGCGCCAGTTTCACTGACCATTTGCAAGAAATAGAGCATGTTTTCCAGCAACTGAAAGCTGCGGGAGCAAAGCTGTCCTTGTCAAAGGGCCAATGGTGCCGGAAATCCCTCAATTATTTGGGTTACGAAGTTTCTGCTGAGGGACTGCGGCCTCAAAGGAAGAGAATTGCGGCCTTGCAACAACTCAAACGTCCGACCAACGTGAGTGAGCTGCGCTCATTCTTGGGCATTTGCAATTATTCACGCCAATTTGTGGATCAATATGCGGAGATTTCCCGACCCCTGATCAAACTCCTCAAAAGAGATGAACCTTGGGTATGGAATCCCGACCAAGAGGCAGCTCTAGAAGAGCTGAAGGCAGTTTTGAGTTGAGCTCCCTGTCTTGCCTATCCAGAGAGTGGCAGAGAATTCTTCGTGGAACTAGGTTTCACTGATCACTCTATGAGTGCTGTTCTGTACCAGATGCATGACACAGATAGGAAAGTTATTGCCTATGCCAGCAAAGCTTTAACGGAAATGGAGAAGAAATACTCTGACTGTGAGAAATCCTTGTTGTCCACAGTCTGGGCCCTCCAATATTTCCGCAGTTATATCCAAGGTGAGAGGTTGGTTGTTGAGACTCATCACCAACCCATCAAGTTCCTAGGCAGTGATCGGATTAAATCGGGACAAGTGTCAAACAGTCGCATTGTCTCCTGGACCTTAGCGCTTCAGGGCTGGCCCCTGGAGGTCAGGTATGCTCAAAACCGCAAGGATGCCGCCGCACAGGGTCTGGCTGAATTGCACGATTGCACTGCCAGAGAACCTTTAGTGGGTAATTTAGACACCGAAATGGAGTCATGTATGCCTGAGCCTTCTCGTCATCGTCCTTATGATGAGAACCTCTGTAAAGGCTACCCCAAGGTGTATGTGGACGGTTGTGCTTACCGTCGAGAGCCTGACCATGAACTGGTAGCAGGTATAGGTGTAGTTTGGGACCAGAACCACCCTTGTGAACCCTTCATGTACCGTCTGGGTACCAAGACTAATCAGTATGCAGAGCTAGCTGCAGCCCTGGCAGCTCTCCAGTCCGCTGCTCAGGGAGGGGTTCACACCCTAACCATCTGTACTGATTCAGACTACGTCTGACAGAATTTTGTTTCCCACTTACCCATTTGGAAATCTAACAATATGCTGAATTCCAAAGGGAAACCTGTCAAACATGCCGGATTGATTCTGGCCTTGGACAAGGTAGCTCATGAAAATGACATGACCATCTACTGGAAGAAAGTGAAAGGTCACTCCCGTGTTGATAATCCTGACAAGATTGGAAATGATCTAGCTGATCAGCTTGCCAAGGAGGGTGCTGTCTCTGGAGACCTCTGGCAGTTGGAGGCTCCCGAGACCAATGGGCTTCAAATGGTGACGGCGGTTACCCGGCGACAAGCTCAATTATCCACCATGCCCCCTGTGGTTCAATGGTGTGGTGAGAGCACAGATCTCGACCTCGTGCAAGCCCAGAAGCAAGATCCTACTCTTGGACGTTTCTACCTTTTTCTGCAGAACCCCCAGGAACACCCATTAACTCTGGAGGATTGTCAGGACGATGAGGAACTGAGGATCCTCTACATCTCCAAGGACATGTTCCATCTCCAGAAAGATCTGTTGATACGGACGAGTAAGCATGGTATTGTGCAATGGGTGGTACCTCGGGCCTTCCGAGGAGTCATGTTACAGCACGCTCATGATGAACCTTGTGCCGGTCATAGAGGTGACCGAATAACCTATGAAACGTTGAAACAAGTGGCCTACTGGCCCCACATGTACCAAGATGTACAATTGTATACTAAAGGTTGTCTGACCTGTTGCAGATTTCAACCTGCAGCTCCTTCTCATAGAGCACCTTTGAGAAACAGAGGTCTGACCATGCCTTGGTCTGATCTCCAGATTGATTGGATTGGCCCCGTGCCCCGATCCTCTCGAGGCAACAAATATATGTTGACAGTTACCTGCTTATTTACTAAGTGGGTCGAGTGCATCCCAGCACCCAACTGTACCGCCGAGACCACGGCCACCTTGTTGTTAAACCATGTTTTCAGCAGGTGGGGCCTCCCCATGCGAGTGGAATCCGACCAGGGTTCCCACTTCACGGGACAAGTCATTAAGCATCTGTGGAAGGTACTAGGTGTGAAGGCCAAAGTCCACATTGCTTATCGTCCACAATCCTCTGGACAAGTGGAGAGAGCAAACAAAACTATCATCAGTATCTTGAAAAAGTATGTTTCTTCCTCTGGGAAGGACTGGGACATCAAACTGCCCTTGGTCCTGATGGCTATCAGAGCCACACGTCATCGTGCTACTGGTGTGTCCCCTTTTGAGATGATGACAGGTAGGGACATGGTTTTACCCCTTCATCTTCTTTACAGGACTAACGATGTGAATCTCGCTGCTGCTGCAACTGCTCATGAATATGCTGCCCATTTAAGACAACACTTGCAAAGTGCCTTTGCCTTTCCCCAAAAGAATTTGGACACTGCTGCTAGGGGTAGGAAGGCCTACTATGATTTGAGGACTACCTCTAAAGAATACCAGATTGGCGATAAGGTATTCTACTACAATTTTGGTAAGAATAAGGTCAAAGACTGTAACAAGATAAAGCATTTAAATCACTGAAAACAGCATTGATGTCATCCCCAGCCTTGGGACTACCAGATGTGCAGAAACCATTTCATCTATATGTCCATGAGTCAAGTGGAAATGCATTGGGAGTTCTGACTCAACCCCTTGGATCTTGGCAACAACCTGTAGCCTACCTGTCAAAACAATTGGATCCTGTTGCAAAAGGATGGCCACCTTGTCTGAGAGCTGTAGCGGCCACAGCCCTCTTGGTGAGCGAAGCTGACAAGCTCACCCTAGGACATAATCTCCAAGTCACTGTACCACATTCTGTTTTAACCTTGATGGAACACAAAGGAAACCATTGGCTCACCAACGCTCGAATGTTGAAGTATCAAAGTATGCTATGTGAAAATTCTTTGCTGAAATTGAGTGTCAGCCAAACTTTGAATCCAGCTACCCTACTGCCAACCGGTCCTGGCCCCCCTGACCATGATTGCTTAGAAGTAATGGACACTGTATACTCAAGTCGCCCAGACTTAACTGATATCCCTTTGAGCCACCCAGACAGGACTTTCTTCGTGGATGGAAGTAGTCTCATAATTGATGGACAACGATGTGCTGGTTATGCTGTGGTGACCCTGGACATGGTAATAGAATCATCAGCCCTGGCCCCAGGAACCTCAGCACAGAAGGCTGAATTAATAGCCCTCACCCGAGCACTAAAAATTGGAACTGGAATCAGTCTGAATGTTTACACAGACTCAAAATATGCTTTCACAACTTTACATGCCCATGGAGCCCTGTATAAGGAGCGTGGATTAATCACCTCGGGAGGCAAGTCTGTCAAGTATGGCCCAGAAATATTGACTTTGTTGGAAGCAGTATGGGCCCCAAACAACTTGCTGTAATGCACTGCCGAGGTCACCAGACAGGAGATGGAGAAGTGTCCCGAGGGAACATATTTGCCAATGCCTCAGCCTGAGAAGCAGCCATTTCTGGACAGATTACTGCCCCTAGCGTAACAATTCAAGCAGCCATATTTCTGGTGCCTCTTAGTGCATGGACACCCAGATACACCCAGAATGAGATGGACCATTACTGTCAACATGAGGGGGGGGCAACTATCAGAGACTGGATGGATAGTGTTGCCACCACCCGAAGGAAGCTCAACCCCCGGAATGACTGTAATCCTTGAGGCACTAGGTCCTGCCTTTGTTTATTTATTTATTTAGAGAACATTTGTATACCGCTGCTTCCAGCGATCAGCAGCGGTTGACTATACATATCAGGAGGGGTAATCAACAGTTAATACAGAATGATTGCATGCCAAGATTCACACTGGGTTCACACTGCACAAAAATCTGATACAATATTTACATATATACATATTGTTACAATATTTACAACTTGCAGTTATATATATACAATCTGTTACACTAATTACAACTAAACTGGGGGGAGATGTACTAACCTAGATGCAATACATGGTGTTCAAATCCCTTAAAGTCATATTGTAAAGTCACTCTAGTGTCATGGATACGGTTGACCCTTTGTGTTCCGGTTATTATTTACTCTGTTAGATTATAGTGAGTTATAAACAGGTGGGTTTTGAGCTTTTTCCTAAAGTCTGTTAGGTTGTTTATTGCATGCATGCCATGTGGCAGTTGATTCCATAGCATGGGTGCAATGTAAGAGAATGCTCTGTTGCTGGTGTGTATCTTGGCCATTCTTATACTCTTTGGGACACTGAGAGTGTTTAAGTTGGCGGTTCTTCTGCTTCTATTGTGAGTTTGAGTGCTGATGAGATTGGTTAGGAATGACGGCGCTATGTTGTGTATAAGTTTGAATGTGGTTACTAGGAGTTTGTATTTTATGCGAGCGGTAATTGGGAGCCAGTGAAGCTCAATTAGGACTGGTGTGATGTGTTCTGTGAAGCTCTTTTTCATGATGATCCTGGCTGTAACATTTTGTGCCATTTGTAGTATATTCAGGGTTTTCTTTGGTAGCCCCTGCAATATGGCGTTACAGTAATCCCAGTGGGGCGTGATGAGTGCTTGTGCCACTGTTCTGAAGTCGTGTTGTTCAATGATGTTACGGAGTGGCTGGAGGATTCTTAGTTTATGGAATATGGCTCTATTGGTATTCCGGAGGTGTTTATCCATCTTTAGTTTGTTGTCGAATGTGACTCCGAGATATTTTATTTCATTCTTTGTGCTGTAGATGATGTTGTTCAGGGTGACTGTTGGCGGAGGGTTGAAGTCTGTTTTACTGGAGATGTACATTACCTCTGTTTTTGTATGGTTTATGGACATGTTGTTCACATAAACATTCTTCTAGTTGATTGTAATTTGGCTTGTTTTCGTCCAGTTGGGTATAAAGCATTACATCATCTGCATACAAGTGGTAGCTGATCTTGTATTTCTGAAAGATTGCACAAACTGGTCTTATGTATAGGTTAAATAGTAGGGCGGAAAGCGCCGAGCCTTGGGGTTTTCCTTGGCTTTGCAGGAATGGTTCAGCTGTTTCGTTGTTAAAGAGCACCTGCTGCATTCTGCTTGTTATATAGGATGTGAACCATTTCAGGGGGGTTCCACATATTCCAATGGTTTCAAGCCTATCGATGAGTGTTTTGTGGTGAACTGTATCAAAAGCGGCTGCTATGTCTATAAAAATGAGTACGAACATCTTCTTTTTGTTTTCTAGTCCGGTGAGAAGGTTGTTAAGGAGTGTTATGAGTAGCGTTTCCACTCCATGATGCTGACGAAAACCGTATTGATGGTCATCTAAGGCTCTTGAGTCGTCGACGTGGTCTTGGAGCTGTTGTTGTACTGCCTTTTCAAAGATTTTGGCTAGGAATGATATGCTGGATATTGGTCGGTATGAGGCTGGGATGCTTTTGTCAAGTGTTTTGTTTTTTAAGATAGGCCTTATGAGTGATTTCTTAAGTTGAGTTGGCATAATTCCTTGTAGAAGTGATTGGTTCACAATGTGGACTATATACTGTGCAACCTCTTGCTTTATTGCCTTGAGCTATGCTACTGGGCATGGGTCTAGAGGGGAGGTAGTTGTGTTGAGCTTTGAGATGATGTCTATGATTTGTTTGTCACCAATTTTCTGAAAGTTCTGAAAGTCAATTTTCTGAAAGTTCATGCCTTTCATCAAGCTACCCACTATGGAAAAAATATAATGGAAAAAGCTCTGAAACAGTACTTCTATATCTCATTACTGGTACCCTTGACCTCCTCAGTAGCCCGAAGATGTGTGACTTGTGCCAAGAACAACGCCCGACAAGGTCCTGTCCCACCCCCAAGAGTTCAGTCAGTAGGAGTTACCCCCATGGGAAATATCCAAATAGACTTTGCAGAAATGCCACGAGCAAATGGATATCACTACCTGTTGGTCCTAATTTGTACCTTTTCTGGATGGGTAGAAGCTTTTCCCACCAGAACTGAGAAGGCCAGAGAAGTCACTAAAGCTTTGCTCCATGAGATCATCCCCCGGTTTGGAATACCCTTGACCATGGGGTCCGACAATGGGCCCTCTTTTGTGTCACAAGTAACCCAGCAGCTAGCCCATGCTCTGCAAATACGGTGGAAGTTACACACAGCTTACAGACCCCAGAGTTCAGGGAAAGTAGAGAGAATGAACTGAACCCTGAAGTCTCAGTTATCCAAGCTCTGTCAAGAAACCCACTTGAAGTGGCCCCAAGCTCTTCCCATAGCCCTTTTCAGAATACGTTCAGCCCCTACCATGCCATTAGGAGTATCCCCATTTGAGATTCTGTATGGGAGACCCCCGACAATAGTTCAGGGGATAAGGGGGGATATGAATCAAATTGGATCAGAAATCACCAGGCAAGAATTGTTGGCTCTAAGTTCTGTTTTGCAGGGCCTTCATACCTGGGTGCAGGACCAGTTGCCTATCAATCTAACAGAGCCATTGCATCCTTTCAAGCCTGGAGCCTCGGTGTGGATAAAAGAGTGGAAGAAGACACCATTGGCGCCTCATTGGAAGGGACCATATGTCGTTTTGCTATCAACACCAACAGCAGTTAAAGTGGCAGAAATCAACTCCTGGATTCACCACAGTCGAGTGAAGCCAGCAGCAGTTCCTGAGAGTCGCCCCTGGACCTCGATCGCTAATCCTGCATCACCATTGCGACTCACACTGCGAAGAAAAGACCCATCATCGTAAAACTTTGCCAACCTACTCCTGGACGTCAAGGGAAGAGACGTCCTCAAGTTTTGTATCATCAACATCTCAGACTTTATCAATCACCAAGGACTATGACCATGATGATTACTCACTGTTGTTTCATTTTTGCGGTAGCCCTGGGACTCTTGAGAACCACTTTTGCCCTGCCCCCTTGTGCAGCTTGTATATCCACCACCCGAACTGGAATGCAGGTCACTCAGATTTTACTTTATCACTTTACTATACTTGCACTGGTATAGTCAGCCAATGTATCTATAATGGTACAGAACTGAATGTCTGCACGAAGGGAAAGACTCGTACCTGTTTCAGACCCCGAGAGAATCCATCTTATTATGTTCTGGAACTACGATGGAATGATGAAGATGGAGCCCTCATCAATGCTACAAATCAACTTTCTGATCCCACCCAACCTGCGTCCCTGTACTTTGATGCCTGTGATTTGATAACAGAAATGATACTACAGGTGTGGATCATGGGAACAAGCTTACTATTATGATGATAAGTACATGTGCCCTGAAGGTGCATACAGATGGGGAATCTGCACTGGAATACATTCCCCAACAACTTATGGAAAACCATCCAAAAACGACTACTATTGCCCGAAGTGGGGCTGTGTGTACTACGCTACTTGGTCTGGAAGCTCTACTGGACAAACTGGAGATAATCGCAAGGCTAAGTTGGAGAGATTACCCTTACTGGAACCAAAGAAGTGTAAGAAAGGTGCTTGTAATCCCCTACGACTTCTCATCTTTGACCCAAGCCAGTGGAAGCAAGGATTCTGATTTGGCCTGCGTATAGCAGGAGGTGGAACCGATCCTGGAACCATTGTATACTGTCACAACGCCGCCCTGGTGGTTAATAGGATCCAAGACGGGTCGGACATAAATAAAAGTAAAGTTGGGTTTGGTATGGGTTTCTTTCTAGGGCCCAGGGTTGTATAGGCCTGGTAGCGTCCTGAATACCAAAAATACCCAGAGAACAAAAAGGTCATCGAGTGTAGGGAAAAATAAGGCTTTATTTCCCTTGTTTGCACAAAGGTTCAAAGGATCGGCTTCAAACACCAACAGAAATATCCTTACATCAGGGTAGAAAAATAACAACTCATGTTCAAAAGAAAAACTGTTCTCTTCACAGAAAAAGGTTACAACACAAGCATTCCTATTTACACCGGTTTTAAAGCTCACTGGTTGTACAAGCATTCCACGCTGCCCGTAGTACAATAGCTGCAATCCATTTCTTCTTCTGACAAGGACTCTACCTCTTTCACTTGCATCGGCTCCTCCTGCAATGTATCTGAGCTAGAGTCAACAGTTCCTGGCAATCTATAGTCAGGTTTCTCCCTCAAATGCTGAATGACCTCCCAGTGTCTAGAGTTTAGCGTGGGGCGTCGGCCATGAGCATTTTTACAATGTGAACATCTTTCTTTCTTCCAAGGACTTACATGCACTTCATGCAAAGCAGGTTTACTTAAAAGTTTCTTATTCAATAAAAACTTTTCATACCTTTTCTCTTGCGAAGTGGGACATGTACAGGGAGCTTCTGTTTCTTGTCCTTTCCATGCGCTAACCCTCTGTGGGCTGTCTTCAATACAATATGGGTTACCTTGTAACTCCTGCTTCTTCCTCTGGGACGAGGCTTGTGGCCTACTCCTGGTAATATTCTGCCTTGATTCAGCAATATGGCTTGTGTTCTGCCTACAGCATTCACAATGCAGCTTTCGTGTACCTGAATCTCCTAGACCCTTCTGGATTCTTTATCCTTTCAGGTTCCTTTGGCCTGAACCTCTTTCCTGCACTCCAGCAGTGTCTGTAGCTTCTGCAGTTTCTCCAGCTTCTGCAGTTTCTGCCACTCCGGCAGCTCCTGCCGCTCCTCCGGCTTCTGAAGGCTCTGCAACCTCTCTGCTGCCTTCCTTGCTGCTCCTGGCTTTACCGCTACTTCTGCCTTTCCAGTCCTGCTGTGTCTTCCAGTCCTGCTGTGTCTGTGCCCTCCAGACCTGAAGTGTCTGTTCCTCTTGCTGTACCTCTGCCTCTCTCCAGTCTTCCTGACTTCCTTTAAAAGGAGTTCCTCTCTTCCTGGATTGGAGGCTGGCTGGCTTTAGGTTACACCCTGTAGGGCGTGGATCCTCAGTCTTCCAGAGGTCCCTCTTGCTCCCCCTATCAGGCTCCTGCGAATAATGCAGCTTGTGCATGTCTTTTTTCAGGTTTAAAACATTTTTTTCTAAGCCCTGCTGGTCTGCTGCATCACAATACATCCAGCTAAATATAAAGACTCATGTATCTTCACCGTATCGAATACATCATACCTTCTATCAGGCCATGAAGGCAGAATTTGTAGTTCCCCACGCTTCGCAGAATTTGTTCATCGAACTAGCTGGAGCTGTGGCATCCAGCCTCCATGTCTCGGACTGTCTTTTCTGTGGAGGAACTCAGATAGGAGACCAGTGGCCTTGGGAAGCGCAAGAACTGAACTATTCTGTACCATACAACCAGACTGATTTGCACAAAGCTACTAATGAATGGGTCCTAGCTCACCCCATTGTGGGTAACCTATGTTTTGCTCGAGCTGGACCACAATTAACTGCTCTAGTGGGACAGTTGGTTTGTTTGAACCAGAAATACTACAATGCCACTACTGGAAAGACCTCTTGGTGGTCAGGTGTCAATACCCCGGAACCTTCCAATCCTTTGATCATCTTTCCTCACTTAGCCAGGATATGGACGAATCTGGCTACACACAGCACCTGGCAAGCTCCACCTGGACTATATTGGATTTGTGGAACTTGAGCATATGCTAAACTCCCTGCCAAATGGGGAGGGGCATGTGTTTTGGGAACCATAAGACCTTGCCTATCTCCCACGGAGAACAATTGGGATTTCCTGTATTCAAAAGTCGACAGAAACGAGAGGCTCTGAAGACTGGCCAGTGGGACAAATGGGATGCAACATCTGAAGAATGGCCACCGGAGAAAATTGTTTCCTACTATGGACCTGCTACCTGGGCACAAGATGGTTCTTGGGGCTACCGCACTCCTGTGTATATGTTGAATCGTATTATACGTTTGCAAGCTGTTGTTGAAATTATAACCAATGAAACTAGTAGAGCACTAACCTTGTTAGCTAAACAAGCCACACAGATGCGTACAGCCATTTATCAGAATCGATTAGCATTAGATTATTTACTTGCAGCAGAAGGAGGAGTATGTGGCAAACTGAATTTAACTAACTGTTGTTTGCAAATTGATAATGAAGGGCATAATTGGTTCACCTCATATCTAACTGATCGAACCCAAACCGTCCGAACTAACACACAAACTTCTAAAACATACAAACAGGAAATTGGTCTCCCCCAAGGCTCCGCCCTCTCTGCCCTCCTATTTAATATCTATATTCAACCAGTCTGCAACATTTTCAAAAAATTTAAAGTCCTCTATCACATATACGCAGACGATATGATGATGTACATACCATTCACAATCCCAACACTCCCATTACAACTGTTAACAGATTGCTTCTCTGAATTAACAATCTGGCTAAAAGACCACAATCTCCATATCAATCATTCTAAAACTGATATATTAATAGTAACTAAAAATCAATCCTACATACCTCCAACACACATCACTCTCCAAAATCACAACATTACTATAAAAAACGAAGTAAAATACCTAGGAGTCACCCTTGACTCAAACCTTAGTATGGACACACACATATCAAAAACATTACTAAAAAAATCTACTTTAAACTCAAAATTTTAAAACAATTAACGTCCGCTTGTACTTCTACAAGATTTTCTGAGCATTATTCAGGCTATCATTACACCACACTTTGATTTTGCCAATCTCACTCTACTAGGCACAACAAAACAAAACATTAAGAAACTCCAACTTGCCCAAAATGCTGCAGCAAGAATTGTAATGAAGGTTCCACCATTTGAACACATTACACCTATACTCGCAAACCTACACTGGCTCCCAATACAATCCAGAATAAATCACAAATTGATTATCACCACATTTAAGACATTAAATAACATGGCCCCAGTCTCTTTAACAAAACTTATCACTAAAGACACATCCCAAACTGCGCTACGGAGAGGCCATACGAATAAAATCAGGATCCCAAAAGATTTCAAAATTACCAAAAAAACAACTAATAAAAAAGCATTTTTGCATGCAGCTCCCACCCTATGGAACTCCCTCCCTGAAGAAATAAGAGCGTTAAACGATGCAAAGGAGCTCCGCAAGAAATTAAAAACATATTTGTTCATCTCCCATTTCGGCACACTAGAAAATACCTTACCACTAACAGGAAATGGCTAATAGATATCTCAGCGAATTCCAATTCCAATTTTTCTTCAATTTACCTACAATTAAAAGTTGATTTGATAACTATTTGATAATCCTGTAAATAGAAATATGTAAATAGTTCGAAATATGTAAATAGTTCGATTGTTATATAACAAATTATTTATCATACACAGTTCAATCATGTTTAATGTATTTAACAAATTTGTACCTAGTTAACTAATGTTTCATGTAAAACAGGCCTGTTAATTTGTTCAGTTCTCGTTCATTGTAAACCGCACCTGATCTGTGGAAGGAAGCGGTATATAAGCAACTGTTAAATAAAATAAATAAATAAATAAAGTTGTAGAAGACATAGCCAATCACATGAGAAAGCAAACTTATGTCCCAGTCCAGACTTGGCATGGCTTGCAACTTGATGGCTGGTTTGGTTCTTTGTTTTCAGGAATGGGCGGCCTGAAAACACTTGTATTGATTGTTTTACTAATCTTGGCTGTTTGCTTATGTCTCCCATGTTTCCTACCCTTATGCTTGCATATGCTGAACTCAACCATTGATAGTATTGTTGAACGTAAGGCAGCTACAAAGATACTAGCAATGTGGAATTATTACCCTATACCCCAAAGTGATGCTTTTACCTCAGTTTAATATGCCATATGTGATTTGATTCTCATCCTTTCTCACTTGCGGGTGAGAATAATCAAAGGGGGGAATGTGATAGGCTATGGCCTAGAATAGCCTGCAAATGTATGTTACGTAGCCGGGGCCTGTAAGTTAGGCCTGAGTCCCAACCCCCACTTGAGAATATTATAGCTAAGAGAAAACCAAAAATCAGTAGAAGTTAGAAAACTGCTTTAAACTGCTTTGATAAGAATGTATGAATCTTCTATTGAATTCATTTATGCTGATATGTTCCAGTATCCTGCTTTCACACATTTTCTAAGCTAGAAGTGACCTTGGAGGAGAGATGTATCAAAAGTCTAAGAACTGTGCCATTGTTAGAGAGGTTTGTACAGAAGGAACAGGTGCTAAGCCCAGTCAGAGATCCTCATTGGATGGGTGTAGGGGGTCACCGGGACCAATAGAAAGGGTGCGAGGGGTTACCGGGACCAATGAGAAGTTTGTCTGTATTAAACTGAAGAAGAAAGTATAAAAGATGTTGTTTTGCTGAACTCCATTGCTCAGACCATTTTGAATGTGACATTGCCTGAGACTGCACAAATAAATTGGCTTGAATCTTTGAAATTGACTCCGGGTTTTATTCATTGCGGGCACTTCGCTACAACAGTTCTACTACTACAATGTTTACTTCTACGTACAGCTACTAAGGCCTACCACAGTCCTGCTAAATCCCTGTTAAATGTAAACCACCTTGACTGGTAGAAAGGTGGAATAAAGACAAGTTTAAATAAATAAGGTCAACCTTCAGCACAGTCTCCATCCGGTGCTGGAGAACATCATTTCCAACCTAAACAGGACCACCTCCACGCTGGACCCTTGCCCATTTACATGGATTAAAATATCCAAACAGGAGCTTATACCACTCATTCTGCACATTTCCAGTCATCGCTCGCCATCAGATACACGCCTACAACATTGAAGCAAGCATCTGTTTGACTATTACTAAAATCCCACATTCTCAACACAGCTCTTCCCTCTTCATATAGACCTATCTCAAGCATCCCAGCACTTGCCAAGATCATTGAGAAGCTTGTACTACTACAAGCTCAGGAATTTGTGGGTTCTCGCTCCCCCCTGGATGAGCACTGACACAGCTTTAAGCCCTTCCACAGCACAGAAACACTACTAGCATCCCTCAACACAATTATCATTGGCACAAAGAAAACCTCACAAGGATTTTTCCTAGTGTTCCTGGATCTGGCCGCCGCCTATGACTCTGTCACACACACCCAGCTCATAGCACATCTACATGAAACTGGCCTAAGAGGAAGGACCTTACAATGGTTCCAATCATATCTATCAGACTACTTTCAACAGATCAGAACAGGATCACATGCTTCAACTCCTTTCAGACTCCTCCAGGGATTGCCACAGGGCTCAGCTTCCTGCTATTCAACATCTTTATACAACCCCTCTGCAAGGTCATACAGGAATGCAAGATCCTTTTCCACCATTACGCTGATGATATACTCATTTATGCCCCATTTCCCATCATCAACTCACATTATTCCACAATCAGCAGATGCCTAGAGGCAGTCATAAGATGGTTTGGCCTCCACAACCTACACATCAATCCCAACAAGACTGAAGTTCTGTTTATAACCAGGCATCCCGCCTTCTCCCCTCCAACTACAATAAACCTTGCAAATCTAACTTTACAAGTAAAACAGGAAGTAAAATACCTGGGCATAGCTCTATATCAGAATCTGAACTTCAGTACCCACATCAAAAACATCACTGAGGCAATATACCACCATATCAGAACTCCAGAAGGGAGCTGATGTTGGGGGAGGATTAGATTGGGATGGGGCTGGAAGAGTAAAATGGAGAAGGGAAAAATATTTTGTGTGGGAGGGATAAAAAATCTACAATTGGCCGGGTATTGGGAGAGTAAGTGGGGATTGAGGATGGAGGGGTAAAATTTGAGTGGATGAAATAGGAATGAGGAAAGAGCAAAAGGAGAAAGATTAGTATGTTAAAGCAGATGTAGAGAGAGAATGGAAAAAAACTAGAAGAGAGAAGAAAGGACAAATGGACAGCACACGATGGAGAGTTAGCAAAAGACACGAAGAAACCAGAAGAAAGTGGCTGGAGCAATTGCAGCTGAAAAAAATGCACAAAAGGTAGAAAAATATCTCTTTATTTTGAATTTATTAATTGGAATATGTCAGCTCTGGTAAATGTGCATCATTAACGTCTGCGCTTTGTTTAGTACAAGAGCAAATTAATGTATAGTTTTATTTCTACAGTGTTGTACATTCCAAGTTTGGCTTTTGGGATTCCCAGTTTAATTATTGTCTTCCTGTTTCTAAATTGTGATTACTTGTTTGGTGATGGTCTATGTTCTGCATGTGTAACTGAGCTGAGGTGTTCTGTTTATATAATTCCTATTTGACATTGCCACTTGTTCTCTTTCCCCAGTAGGTCATGTATTGTTGTTCTCTGAAATGTATTGGTTTAATATTTGCAGTGTTGCCTTTTGATTGGTAGAGTATGGTGCTTTGTGAGTCCTGGTAGTCAAACCCGCCGTATCCTAACAGCACTACCAGGACTCACAAAGCACCATACTCTACCAATCAAAAGGCAACACTGCAAATATTAAACCAATACATTTCAGAGAACAACAATACATGACCTACTGGGGAAAGAGAACAAGTGGCAATGTCAAATAGGAATTATATAAACAGAACACCTCAGCTCAGTTACACATGCAGAACATAGACCATCACCAAACAAGTAATCACAATTTAGAAACAGGAAGACAATAATTAAACTGGGAATCCCAAAAGCCAAACTTGGAATGTACAACACTGTAGAAATAAAACTATACATTAATTTGCTCTTGTACTAAACAAAGCGCAGACGTTAATGATGCACATTTACCAGAGCTGACATATTCCAATTAATAAATTCAAAATAAAGAGATATTTTTCTACCTTTTGTGCATTTTTTTCAGCTGCAATTGCTCCAGCCACTTTCTTCTGGTTTCTTCGTGTCTTTTGCTAACTCTCCATCGTGTGCTGTCCATTTGTCCTTTCTTCTCTCTTCTAGTTTTTTTCCATTCTCTCTCTACATCTGCTTTAACATACTAATCTTTCTCCTTTTGCTCTTTCCTCATTCCTATTTCATCCACTCAAATTTTACCCCTCCATCCTCAATCCCCACTTACTCTCCCAATACCCGGCCAATTGTAGATTTTTTATCCCTCCCACACAAAATATTTTTTCCCTTCTCCATTTTACTCTTCCAGCCCCATCCCAATCTAATCCTCCCCCAACATCAGCTCCCTTCTAGTTCCAGCCTCACCCAGCATCCATTCCCTTCTAGTCCCTGCATCAGCCCATTTCCAGTCCTAGCAACCTCCCAACCCAATACCAGTCCTAGCCCCCCATCAGCCCACTTACAGTCCTAACCCCCATCACCCCATTTTCAGTTTAAGCCCCCCCTATAACCCATTACCAGTCCTAACCCCCCATCAGCCCACTTCCAGTCCTAACCCCATCAACCCATTTCCAGTCAGCCCCCCATAGCCCATTGCCAGTCATAAGACACACATCAGCCAACATCCCATTACCAGTCCTAACCCCATCAGCCCACCTCAAGTCCTAACCCCATCAACCCATTTCCAGTCAGCCCCCCATAGCCCATTCCCAGTCCTAACCCCCCCATCAGCCCACAGCCCACTTCCAGTCCTAACCCCATCAACCCATTTCCAGTCAGCCCCCCATAGCCCATTACCAGTTCTAACCCCCCCAACAGCCCACAGCCCATTACCAGTCCTATCCCCATCAGCCCACCTCCAGTCTTAACCCCCCCAGCCCATTTCCAGTCCCAGCCCCCCCAATAGCCCATTACCAGTGCTACCCCCCCTCATCGGCCTAAAGTAAAATTTAATAAAAAAAATAAAACGCTGGCTGCTACTATTGCTGCCGCCGCAGCAGCGGCAGCATGGACTGACCCGCGGGGCCCCCTCTGCCTGCCTGAATCCCTCCCTCCCTCCCTCTGCGACGACTGAGCCCCTTCGTGCAGGCTTTGAGAGACGCGAGGGAGACACTCTCCCTTTGCGCCTCTCAAAGCCGGCACGGAGGGAGGGAGGGAGGGACGGACGGACGGATTCAGCCGGGCAGAGGGGGCCCCGCGGGACAGTCCATGCTGCCGCGGCGGCAGCCAGCGGTTTTTTTTTTAAATTTAATTTTACGAAGGCTAACAATTCTTTCAATTTTTGTGGGCCCTTGTCAGCTGTGGGCCCTACGCCACGGCGTAGTTGGCGTATAGGTAAATCCGGCCCTGCTCATGGATATTTTTCTCAGCAGCACATCTGTGTTTGTTCCCTCCTTTCTGGAATTCAGATACTGTCCTCATCTCTACTATATCCACTGTGAGTTTATTCCACGTATCTACCACTCTTTCCATAAAGAAATATTTCCACATATTACTCCTGAGTCTATCCCCTTTCACCCTTCTCCATCAGGCGCTGCAGGACTGCACCCTCGGATCCAGAGCCCCGATCTGCATCAGGAAAGAGAGCAGGAGGCTGAAACCCCTCTCATTCTCCATCTCAAGGTGAATCAGGGCCCACCACAGCAACTTTAAAAAAGAAGTGCCATCAGGCGCACCCATGCCTGGTGGGCCTGTGCCAGAGAGACCTTTTGCATGGCCCTTAGGTGGGGAACGCAGGCAGGTTAGCAAAAATCAGCTCAACAAAAATCTGCCAACACTAAGCCCAACAATCTCGAAAAACCTCAACAACCTTAAAGACCTTGCTGCTGACCTCATCCCTATCGGATCTGTTCACAAGCAGACAACTCTCACCCCACACCTCTCATAGACACCTTGGATTGTATCAGGACACACTTTCATCAAGAAAATGACAAACTGTAAGTACCACTCATCAGAAATGGAATTCACTGCTTAAAGAGCCCCACCTCTACCCTCCTATGATTCTACCAAAAAGTATAAGAACATAAGATATGCCATACTGGGTCAGACCAAGGTCCATCAAGCCCAGTATTTTATTTCCAACAGTGGCCAATCTAGGTTATAAGTACCTAGCAGTTTCCCCAAAAGACACAGGTTCCACAAGGCTTCAGTCTGAATTAGGTGCTCTTGAGTGCTTTCCCTATCAACCCTTACTGTAGACCCCTTCCTTCCTTCTTTGATCTCCCATATTGTCATAGCAGTTTCCCCAAAAGACACAGGTTCCACAATGCTTGTAATGGCTTGTACTGGCTATAATGTCACAGAATCCAAAGTTGCCAGCCAACCATGTATTGTATGCCCTTCTTTTCATCTGGTTCCTACTCTGCCACTCATCAACAGCTACCTATACCATAAACATACCCACAACAGTCCTACAACCTCCCCTACTACACAAACCTTGCCACCCACGCATATGGATGAACCCCCCATAAGCATGCCAACAGACGAACCCCCATATTAATAAGAATTCAAACCAACACTCACACAACTGGCTACCACATCCTACACACACTAATCACTCCAATTAACATTGGGCTAATCAATGCTAGGTCCATCAGAAACAAGAGAAACACCAACATAGACTATATTCAATATCACCAAACTGACATCCTCTGCATCACCAAATCCTGGCTAAAAGCACTGACCAGGTCATTCTAAGATCACTCCCCGATCCCATACTGCCTTCAACTGCCCATGCACCCACAAAAGAAGTGCGAAAGGACCTTAAATTTAAATTTAAAATATCCCAATCTGTAAGTCACAAACTGTGGCTTAATCATGATAGCAAACAGACATCTAGCCATTTGTCTTACCTACAGAGCCCCAAACGCTCCCGCTGATGAGACATCCAACATCCTCAAAGCCCTATGTTTGGCCAGTTCTCCTCATAAGCTGCTTATACTACTAGGAGACCTAAATCTGAGCTTCGCACCTAGCAAAGGAGAAGCTACTTTCACAAGAAAATGGAATCATGTAACTTTTGCCAAATCCTCAAGGTATCCTCTCACCATTCAGGCTCTACTCTGGTCCTCATCTTTGTCCCAAAGAACCTTCACTCAGAGGACAGCATAATGACCCCTCTTGCCTTACCAATACCCTGGTCAGATCACCATGCTATACACTTCAAGATTGACCTCCCCCAACAAGGAAAATCACAGGGAATACCCAACTCTGAAGAAGATTTAAAGGATATAACCAAGACCAATTCCTCAAAGATATCCTTCCAAGCCTCCCCCAGGACTTTGAAGATCCAGATGAGGCAATTAAAACCTGGAACTCCACCATCAATGTAGCAGGGAAGCCTCCTTAGCACCCAAATCTTGGAAATAGAGAATAAAGATCCAAATCTGCCCCGTGGCATTCTGACACAATAAGTGAAAAAAAAAACAACTTTGCCAGCTAGAGCATAAATGGAAACACGACTAGTCACAAGCCACCCTTCTTCAATACCAGAAAGCACAAAGAGACTACATTGATCTGATCAACAAGCGCAATTGAGAATATGACACCAACCTTATCTTAAAAGTCAGCAACTTCTGTTATGCTATAATGATAAGTTTTCTTTTGTATATTCTTTACTGTAACAAGTGTGTATCTTACGAGTTTATTCTGAAATTGTATAAATAAAAAATGAAAAAAAGTCAGCAATAAGCCTCAAAAGCTATTTGAAATTGTCCGCACCCTCACAAAGAATTCATCCCACAAAGAAGACACTCTCCATCCCCAGAACTTTGCAGATTTCCTCATCAACAGATTTCCTCATCAAACCACCCTTTAACAACTTCACTGTTAAACACCTCCAACATCTCAACTGCAGATCCCAATGTCAAACACAAATGGTACTGATCTACAGAGCAAATATTCCGCACCATTGCTGCCTTAAACACCAGTACACACCCTCTGACCCCTGCCTGGTCATGTGGATCAAATCAGTCAAGGAAAAAGTTGTCAACTGTATCCACAACACCATAAACTCATCCCTATCTCAAGGATACATGCCCCCTGCTCTCAAACAAGTTAACATCTGACTTACCCAAAAAAACAACTCAACAACAGCTCTGATCCTGCAACTTTCCACCCTATTTCAAGCCTGCCCTTTCTATCCAAAATAATTGAAAAGGTGGTGCAGAGACAACTGCAAGACCATATTGACCTTTATGCTTCTCTGGATCCACACCAACATGAATTTCGTCCTAATCATAGTGTTGAGACTCTCCTCATACATCTGTTCAACATACTCCTAAGAGGAATCGACAACATAAAAACTGAATTCCTACTCATCTTTGTTGACATCTCTTTGGCCTTCGACATTGTATCACACAGCATCTTCTTAAACCAGTGGTTCTCAACCTTTTTTGTACTGTGACCCCTTTTACCATTGGTCAACTTGTGGTCACCCCCAAAGATAAAATCAAGGGCATCTCTCTTCCTTTACCGTTAACGCATTGTCGCTGTAATCATTTGTTGAATTATTAGTATATTATGTTGTTGTTGTTAAGTGCCGTCGAGTCGGAGTCGACTCATGGTGACCCTCTGGATAGCTATCCTAAATTGTGTTCGGTCTTCAGTCAGGAATATATTATAGGCCTTTGCAATATGTTTTTATTTATAAAATAATATGAAATAAAATTATTTTTTCTACCTTTGTTGTCTGACCAATTTATTCTCTGATCAATGTGGTCCCAATCTGAGGCTTCTGCTTTCCTCTCTTCTCTTAGCTCTCTTTCTGTGGTCTATGGTCCATCTGCCATTTCTTATCTCTTCTTTCATTTTCTTCATGTCTTTCCATCAGCCTATTTCCATTCCCAGTAACCCTCCCCAGTATCAGCCCCTTTCCAGTCCTCACTCTCAGTACCTTCCAATGTCAACTTGCATTCCCATGACTGCCACTGGTGTCCATTCCCTTCCAGTCCCCCTCCTTCCCCACTGACCAGTCCCTTCTAGTACAAATACCATGGCAGCCCCTCTCAGATCCACTCCCTTCCAGTTCCATTCTCGCATACCCTCGTATCAGCCCATTTGTAGCCTTAGCCCCCAGTTTTCTTACAGGGCCAGCAGCTCTATCCTCCACTCCCCACAATCAGCCCATTCCCAGTCGAAGCCCCCCAGTTAGCTCGCTTCCAGTGCTAGTCCCCCCTCAACCCCATTACCAGTGCTAGCCTCCCCTAATCAGCCCAATACCAGCCCTACCCCCCATCAGCTCATTACCAGTCCTAGCCTCCACTAATCAGCCCATTTCCAGTCCTACCCCCCATCAGCCCATTGCCAGTCCTAGCCTCCTCTAATCAGCCCATTTCCAGTCCTAACCTCCCCGATCAGCTCATTTCCAATGCTAGCCCCCAATCAGTCCATTACCAGTCCTACCCCCCTATCAGCACATTACCAGTCCCAACCACCCTTGATTAGTCCAGTCCCAGTCCTAGCCTTCCCTAATCAACCCATTACCAGTCCTAGCCCACCCCCCATCTGCCCATTATAATCCTAACCCGCACTGTCTCTCCCCTCTGTCCAGCATTTATCCCCCGTCTGTCCAGTATCTCCCCCGTCTCTTCCCTTTGTCCATGTGTACTAGTATGTGTACAGACCCATTACATACCTTCCGAGTTTAATCGTTACTGCAATATGTACATAAGCTGTATATACAAAGTAATATATAAGTAATACAAAGTAATATATATATTACAAAGTTTTTACAAATATGTACAAAGTTTCCCAAAGTTAAAATCCCAGTTGAATTCTCCTGTTATATGTAAACTCATCACAGTCTGTTGCTTGCAATGAGTATTCCTGTTTAATGTAAACTGCGCTGATGAAAAAGAGTGCGGTATAAAAGAACTATAAATAAATAAATAAAATATAGTTTCCCCCAGTTTCCTTCCAAGTTTGAATATCCTGTTCTATGTAAACTCAATGTGTCATTACACTGTAGTACATTTGTTTCTACTGTAAACCGCACTGATTATAATAGCGCGGTATATAAGAAATATGAATAAATAAATAAATAATAAATAAATGTCAGCCCCCCTCCCTCCCTCCGTCCATGTCAGCCCCCTCCCTCCCTCCATCCATCCCTCCATGTCAGTACCCCCTCTATCCATGTCAGCCCTCCCTTCCTCCCTCCATGTCAGCCTCCCTCTCTCCATGTCAGCCCCCTGTCCATGTCAGCCCCCTCCATCCATCCATCAATGTCAGCCCCCCTCCCTCCCTCCCTCCCTCCATGTCAGCCCCCCATCCATGTCAGCCCCCTCTGTCCATGTCAGCCCCCTCCCTCCATCCCTCCATGTCAGCCCCCCTGTCCCCATGTCAGCTCCCCTGTCCATGTCAGCCCCCTCCATCCATCCATCAATATCAGCCCCCCTCCTTCCATCCCTCCCTCCTAGTCAGCCCCCTCCCTCCATGTCAGCCCCCCTCCATCCCTCCATGTCAGCCACCTCCTTCCCTCCGTCATGTCAGCCCCGTTGCAGGTTTCCTGCCCCTCCTCCCCTCTCCTTGTCAGCCTGCTGCTGCCCTGCTGTTTCTCTACAGCCATGGCTCCCTTTCTCTTAGGGAACCGCGGCTATGCCTGTAAAACCATTGTGGAGCCTTCCTGTCTCTCGACGGGTTCCGTGCAGCATTGTCCCGCCTCCAAAGGAAGTGGTAAACAACTTCCTTTGGAGGTGGGACAATGCTGCACGGAGCCCATCGAGAGACAGGAAGGCTCCACAACGGTTTTACTGGCATAGCCGCGGTTCCCTAAGAGGCAGGGAGCCGCGGCTGCATTAGAATGGACTGGGAGGCGGTGAGTTTGCCGCTGCCAAGAAGCGGACTCGGCAGCGGCAGCAACTTGTGTGCTTTTTTTTTTAACGGCGGAGTGAGGCAACCCCCGCTAATTCCTGTGGCGACCCCCATGGGAGTCGTGACCCACAGGTTGAGGACCGCTGTTTTAAACATTAGACTTCAGAGCGCAACCTTCAACTGGTTCCAATCCTAACTCAGTGACAGACAACAAAAGGTCAAAGTTGGTTCAAACACCTCCACTCCATTCAACAGAACACAGGGAGTCCTGCAAGAGTCTTCCTGCCTGCCCTTCCAACTTACAACCAGTTTGCAGCATCTTCAAGCAGCACAAAATTAACTATGCCATTTATGCAGATGACATCATGGTCTATTCCCCTATCCATTTCAACACGCCAGACTATACAGCTATCACTAAATGCCTACAGGAGATGAGCAACTGGCTGGCTTCCAACAATCTCCAAGTCAACTTCAAAAGGTCTGAGGCGCTATTCATAACATGGGACTCTTCTGTTACCCCCAATCATCAGTTCCATCACGGACATTATAATCCCAGTAAAAGAGGAAGTACGCTACCTTGGTATCACCCTTGATCACTTTCTAAATTTACAAGCCCACATCAACAGAATTTCCAGGAATGCATTCCAAAAACTTGCTGTTATCCGAAGACTAAAACCCCTCCTCAGTCTGGATCACTTCTGCACGGTCTGTCAAGCAGTTATAATCCCTATGATAGATTACTGTAATTCCCGTTTTCAAGGTCATCCAACTCAAACCACACATCCCTTGCAACTAGCCCAGAACAAGGCTGCCCACATCATCACACAATCCGCCAAACATGATCACATAACACAGCTCTTATATCAGCTTCACTGGCTACCAATTACCTCACGTGCCAGATACAAAACTGCCTTGACTATCTTCAAGATAAGAAACAACCCATCAACTGGAATTCTACAGGAAATGATATGCACAAAACTAAACAGCAGACCTAAGAGACAGAGCAACAGAGACACCATTTCAACTCCTAGTTCTTACACCAACAAAGAGGGCTCTTTCATTAGCGGCACTCGCCATCTGGAATTCTCTCCTAGAGAAGGTCAGGACAACCACAGAAAACATCTCAGAACCTTCCTTTTCACCAATCACTTAAGAGACAATATCTAGTTCTTCCTCCTCATCTCACATGCCTAAAACAATATCTAACTCTTGTACATATGTTGCAATGTATATGTTTTGCCTCTGTGCAAATCCTGCATGTCAGCCCTACCTAAGTTTACACAATGAGTTCTTTGTAATGTTTGTTTTAATGTAAATCACTTTGAATGTGCGAGAAGATGGTATAAAAAACTTGTTAAATAAATACTCGTAAATAAAATAAATTGTCCCCTCATTGCAGAGCTTGCTTTGAATTGAAAGAGGCTCTCTTCCTGAGCATTTATGCCATGGTGATTTTTAAACATCTCTGCCATATCTCCTCTCAACTAGACTGGAAGAGAACCACAAGTCATTCAAAGCCCTGCTGAAAACATACCTCTTTGCCACTGCCTTTGAACTCCCCCTCCCCACCTGATAGCACTCCTCTCTCAATAATACCAGCACATTGATTAACTAGTTGTGTCATTGTCTTTTGTCCATTATGTAGTGTTGTCCTATTTCTGTTTGTTTAGTCCAGCTACCCCTATATATTTCTGTTTACCCTGGTTCCCCTCTTTCTGTTCTTTATTGTGTCCGTATATTGTGTCTGTCTATCCCTAGCTTTCTCTCCTGGCTGTCCTGTTTGAAATTCTAACTTCCTTTCCTTTGCTAGGCCAATGATCAACTTTTTCCCTTACGAATTGTAAACCGCCTTGATTATTGTTTGAAAAGCGGTATATCAAGCTCAATAAACATAAACATAAACATCTTTACGCTGATGACTCCCAGATCTACCTCTCTACACCTGAAATCAATCCGACAATCCAGGCAGGATCTCTGCCTGCCTTTCTGACATTGCTGCTTGGATGTCTCACCGCCACTTGAAATTGGACATGGCCAAAACTGAGCTTCATATTTTCTTTCTAACCCTCGTCTCCCCTACCTCTTTTCTCAGTCTCTGAGGATAAATAAAAACCTTGTCAACTGCCATCTAGACTACTGTAGCCTGCTCCTTGCTGGTCTCCCTCTAAATTACTGTATCTCTCTCCCCTTCAATCTCTTCAACGCTCTGCCGTGTGGCTAATCTTCTGCCAGCCTCATCATGCTCATATTACCCCTCTTCTCAAGTCACTTCATTGCCAAACTACTACTCCTGCTGACCTATAAGTGCTTTCACTCTGCAGCTCCTCACTACCTTTCCTATTTTTCTTTCCCTACACCCCTCCTCGGGATCTCCGCTCTGTGCCCTTCTCTTCAATTGCTAACTCCAGACTTTGCTCCTTTTGCCTTGCTACTCCTTATGCCTGGAATAAACTACCTAAGTCTATATGTCAGACACCTTCACTGGCCCTTCTTAAATTGAAGCTCAAAACTCACCTCTTCACTGCCGCTTTTGTAGGTTGAGTCGCCTGATCTCTTTTGGGTTTCCTTACCATTCCCCCTAGCTGTATCCCATGTCTACAGCTGCTGTGTTGTTTGTCTTGACTAGATTTTAAGCTCTGAAGAGCAGGGACTTGCTTTTACATATGTCTGTGCAGCGCTGCATATGTCTTGTAGCCCTATACAAATGTTCAGTAGTAGTAGACGAGGGTCTCAGTAGTGTTTGTAGAAAGAAAGGGACAAATGTTTCTGATGTTGTTATAGAGATAGAAGCGACAGGTTTTAGCTATCTTTAGGATGTGTGCAAGGAAAGAGAGAGTAGAGTCAAAGATGGTATGGAAGGGCAGAAGGGAGAGGACATATTGTCTTTATCTGCCGACATATTTCTTTGTTTACATATAGAAGGTGCCTTAAATACTAGCCAGTAAATTGTAATTAATTTTAATGCAAATTGCTTTGCTATTTTATATGAAAGATGGGTCATCAAGAGATCATTTAAGAGATTCTTTCTTACTCTGTCAAATTAATCACAGCTGATTGGTCAGAGATGTGGGATAAGACCAGAGCAGGGATTTTGGGATCAGGAGACCCAGAAATACCTCTGTAGTCCCAGCATTTGATTAGTGCCTTCTTTTTATGTCCAGCAGGTGATGGGGTCATACAGGAAAAGAAGAGAGAAAAACGGGGAAACTCTTTCACACACGAGCTGCACCCAGAACTCCAACTAAAGTCTCAAACACAAAAGAGACATTTTCCACATACTGAGTGTGAGAGTGGTTTCAGTCATAGTGATTGCATAAGAAGTCACCTGGAACCCCACACAGCAGAGGCAACTACCCCAACAGAGAGGCCTTCTACATCTTTTAAAAGTCCTGAATGTGGAAGAAATTTTGCTCTTAAGAAATCCATAACAATGCACCAGAAAATTCACAGGAGTGAGAAAAGATTTCACTGTACTGAATATGAGAAATCTTTCCTCAGAAACTCACAACTTGAGGAGCATCTTAGAAACCACGTGGGGGAGAAACATTTTAGTTGTACTGAATGTGGGAAATGTTTCCCCAGAAAAGCAGAACTAGTGACGCATCATAGCACCCACAGAGGGGAGAAACCTTTTAGTTGTACTGAATGTGGGAAATGTTTCCCCAGAAAAACACATCTAGTGAGGCATTATAGAACCCATACAGGGGAGAAACCTTTTAGTTGTACTGACTGTGGGAAATATTTCCTCTTGAAAACAAATCTAGTGCGGCATCATAGAACCCACACAGGTGAGAAACCTTTTAGTTGTACCGAATGTGGGAAATGTTTCCTCACGAAAACAGATCTAGTGATGCATCATAGAACCCACACAGGTGAGAAACCTTTTAGTTGTACTGATTGTGGGAAATGTTTCATCTGGAAAGCAAATCTAGTGCAGCATCATAGAACCCACAAGGGGGAGAAACCTTTTAGTTGTACTGATTGTGGGAAGTGTTTCCCCAGAAAAGCACTACTAGTGCTGCATCTTAGAACCCACACAGGGGAGAAACCTTTTAGTTGTACTGAATGTGGGAAATGTTTCTTCACGAAAGCCAATCTAGTGCGGCATCATAGAACCCACAAAGGCGAGAAACCTTTTAGTTGTACTGAATGTGGGAAATGTTTCCTTATGAAAGCCCATCTAATGCAGCATCATAGAACCCATACAGGGGAGAAACCTTTTAGTTGTACTGAATGTAGGAAATGTTTCCCCAGAAAAGCAGAATTAGTGCGGCATCATAGAGCCCACACAGGGGAGAAACCTTTTAGTTGTACTGAATGTGGGAAGTGTTTCCTCACGAAAGCACAACTAATGCAGCATCATAGAACCCATTCAGGGGAGAAACCTTTTAGTTGTACTGAATGTGGGAAATGTTTCATCAGGAAAGCAGAACTAGTGAGGCATCATAGAATCCACACAGGATAGAAACCTTTTAGTTGTACTGAATGTGGGAAATGTTTCCCCAGAAAAGCAGAATTAGTGTGGCATCATAGAACCCACACAGGGGAGAAACCTTTTAGTTGTACTGACTGTGGGAAATGTTTCCCCTTGAAAGCAAATCTAGTGTGGCATTATAGAACCCACACGGGGGAGAAAACATTTACTTGAATTGAATGTGGGAAATGTTTCAATGGAGCTCGGGCTAGTGATGCATCATAAAACTCACCATGGGGAGAGACCTTTAGTTGTATTGAATGTGAGATATTTCTGCACAAAATAAAGACTAGTGAGGCATCTTGGAACTCACACTGGGGAGAATAAACTGACATACTGGTAGTCTTGAATAATATCTAAACGACATTGATAATAGTGATACTTCTCTGAACTGTGTGGAGAGGCAGAAGATCCTGAAGTACCAAAAAGTGCAGTCCGAGACCAAGAAAATGTGGCAGAAAGATACAGTAATCTTTCCCATTGTACTAGGCATGACAAGCTTGATTAACTACTCCTACCTGTTATATCTTATGAACTCCAGCAGGAGGATCTCTTTTGCATGACACAAGTACTACATCAGGCATTTAGCAGTAAATTTGAGAGCCTGAGATCATTTTCCACATACACTGACTTAGAAGTGAGATTCACGGCTGTCATGTTAGGTGAAAAACTCACCGATTATAACTCCCAGAGTGCACTGTGACATGCCCACTCAGTAATCCCTTCTAGAAAGGACTACAGATCCCAGAATGCACTGTGACACTCCCACAGTGTAATACATAGAACATGATGGCCTATCTCGTCTGCCCTTCTATATCAACTACAATAGTCCCCTGTTTTCCTTTAGAGATTCTCTGTGTGTGTCCCATGCTTCTTTGACTTCAGATACTGGCCTCGTCTCTATCACCTCCACTGGGAGACTATTCCACACATCTTCCACTCTTTCCCATAAAGAAATATGTCCGCATATTACTCCTGAGTCTATCCCCTTTTACCCTCATCCTATGTCCCCTCATAGAAGAGCTTGCCTTCAAGTCAAAGAGACCCTCCTGTGCATTTATGCCATGGAGGTATTTAAATGTCTCTATCATATTGCTCCTATCCTGCCTTTTCTCTGAGTATACATAGTAACATTTTAAGTCTGTCCTTATATGCTTCATAATGAAGACAACTAACCATTTTAGTAGCCATCCTCTGCTCTGACTACAACCTATTTCTAGGTTAAAATGTGGTCTCCAGAATTGCACACAATACTCCCAATGAGGCCGCACCAAAAACGTATACACAGGCACTATCACCTCTTTCCTTCTGAAGGCCATTCCTCTCCCTATGCACCCAAGCATTCTTCTGGCTTTTGCCGTCGCCTTTTCTACCTGTTTAGCTATTTTCCCTTGGATTGCTGCAGCCCAAATGTATGACCTTGCTTTTTTAACATTAAATTTCAGCTGCCAAATTCTAGACTATTCTTCAAGCTTAGTTAGATCCCTCCTCGTGTTATCTCCTCCTTTCTGGGTGTCTACTCTATTGCAAATTTTGGTATCATCCTCAAAGAGACAAACCTTACCCGACAGCCCTTCTGCTATATCACTAACAAAGATGTAAAAAGAATTGAAGTAAGGACAGATCCCTAGGGCATACCAATAGTAACCTACCTCTTCTCAGAGTGAGCTCCATTTAATTGTACCCTTTGTCGCCTCCCACTCAACAAATTTCTAACACAAGCAGTAACTTTAGAGTTCATCCCTAGGGTGCTCAGTTTGTTTATAAGTTGCCTGTGAGGAGCAGTATCAAAGACTTTACTGAAATCTAAATACATCACATCTAGGGCTCTCCCTCGGTCCAACTCCATGGTCACCCAGTTAAAGAAATCAATCAGATTTGTCAAACAAGACCTGCCTCTGGTAAATCCATGCTGCCTCGGATCCTGTAATCTGCTGAACTCCAGAAACCTTACTATTTTCTCTTTCAGCAGCGTTTCCAATAATTTACTCACCACTGAAGTTAAACTAGCCAGCCTGTAGTTTTCAACCACATCCTTACTTCTGCTTTTGTGTAAAGGGGCCACATGAGTCTCTCTCCATCCTTTGGCACCACTCCTGACTCCAACGAGGCATTGAAAAGGTCAGTCAGTGGAGCTGCTAGAACGTCCCCAAGTTCCCTCAGTATTCTTGGGTGTATCCCATCTGGTCCCAACACTTCACCTACTTTAAGTTTAGCTAGTTTCTCACGAGCACAGTCTTCTGAAAATTCTTCAAGATGCCCCTTGCTTCTGTTCCTGCTTGTCAGTGTTTACTGAGATCCTGCTCCTGGTTCTTCATCTGTGAACACAGAACAGAAATATTTGTTAAGCAATTCTACTTTATCCTCATCAGCTGCTACATATTCTTCCCCTTCACCCTTGAGTCTGACAATACCACTTTTGCCCTTCCTCTTTTCACTAACATATCTGAAAAATGTCTCAGCCAGGGGACCAGCATGACAGCCGCGGGTCGCTACCCCTCCCCCCCCCCTTGCCCCTTTTCCCTGCCCGAAATAACTACCCTGCATCCGGACTTGCCACGAAAGATATCTTTATTTGTCAACAACAAGTGGAAAATACAGTATTAGAACTGTTGGCCACAGCATAACTTAACAACATCAACATTATCACGTCAAACCTTTATAACAACATTAGCACAGCATTACATACTGAACATCATAATTTTCACTTCACTTGGCACTTCGCCTCATCCCTCCCTGAGAGGCACAGCCCACTTTCATCAGATCTTCTGACGCCCGGCAGGGATATTCTGGAACATGGCCGTCAAAGCCATTTCCCCACTTCCGTCGGTCCCAACTAACATTACAGTGGACAAGGGGCGTTGCAGTTATCCCCCCCCCCCCGGCCCTTCAGGGCTCCTTTATTCTTTGCAGCAGTGTCCGTATTTACCTCTGCCCAGGGCCCGTCAAAAGGCCTGCGCAGGGGTACGCTGATAAAAGTGTATGCTCGTCTCTCCGGCCGTGAAAGCGTCAGGAGGTCTTCCATACACTGTTGCTGCTTCCACATCTTTGTACTCCGGGGGGACACGTGAGTTCCCATGTGCCCCGCTCCCCCTTCTCCTGTCTGGGCTGTGCGCTCTCTCGTAAGGATGGGGTCCCTATCTTATTCGCTATGCCGTGACGATACCTATTCCCAAGGGGTGGGTCAGGTGGGCCAGTTGCCCGCTCGTGCTGCGCCGGGAGGAGGGAAAGAGGGCGAATGCGGCGCGACCGTTGCTTCTATAGCCGGTTGCTGTGCCGCCCCCCCTTGCCCCCCCCACCAAGGTTAACCCTTGGCTTGCTGGCCCGAAGTCTGTGTCCGGCCGCGGTAATTCGCAGCCGGAACTCAGCCGGGGACCAGCATGACAGCCGCGGATCGCTACCCCTTCCCCCCCCTTGCCCCTTTTCCCTGCCCGAAATAACTACCCTGCATCCGGACTTGCCACAAAAGATGTCTTTATTTGTCAACAACAAGTGGAAAATACAGTATTAGAACTGTTGGCCACAGCATAACTTAACAACATCAACATTATCACGTCAAACCTTTATAACAACATTAGCACAGCATTACATCCTGAACATCATAATTTTCACTTCACTTGGCACTTCGCCTCATCCCTCCCCGAGAGGCACAGCCCACTTTCATCAGATCTTCTGACGCCCGGCAGGGATATTCTGGAACATGGCCGTCAAAGCCATTTCCCCACTGCTGTCGGTCCCAACTAACATGACAGTGGACAAGGGGCGTTGCAGTTATCCCCCCCGGCCCTTCAGGGCTCCTTTACTCTTTGCAGCAGTGTCCGTATTTACCTCTGCCCAGAGCCCATCAAAAGGCCTGCGCAGGGGTACGCTGATAAATGTATATGCTCGTCTCTCCGGCCGTGAAAGCGTCAGGAGGTCTTCCATACACTGTTGTTGCTTCCACATCTTTGTACTCCGGGGGGACACGTGAGTTCCCATGTGCCCCGCTCCCCCTTCTCCTGTCTGGGCTGTGCGCTCTCTCATAAGGATGGGGTCCCTATCTTTTCACCAATCCTTCCCGGCTGCGACCCCTCGCTTGCCGGGAAGTTCCCCTTTACCCCACCCTGCTGTGGCCAACCCGCGTTTTCTGCCACAAGCGTTCGATCGTGTCTTGTATTGCACAGAGGTATACGTCCATCCCGATATCTGATAGATGTATCCCATCCGTGCGATACAATCCGGGGCAGTTCTCGTCTATCAAGTCGTGGACGATGCCGTATCCTCCGATTGACTCCATGAACCGGGCCATCCATCTATTCACTTTTCTCCTTGTCCTCTCCACTGCGTGATGCGACCACTCACCCTTCCATACTCGCCGCGGTATGATGTATGACCAAACTACTAATGTTCCTGGAAAGACACCCGTCAGCGTCAGCATGTCCCTCTGCATATTCTTAGTGAGTTCAACGCTGCGTGTACCCGTCAGATCATTACCGCCGAGGTGCACCACTATTGCCCATGGCTGTCCGCCCGCCCTCTTCAACTGTAAGAGGACTGGCATCAGCTGGTCCCACACCATACCACGACGACCCATCCATCTCACTGCTAGTTGCTCCTTAGGGAAGCCCAGATTATGCCCCTGCGGTCTTCGTCTCGATCTCTTTTCAGCCCTATGAACAAACGAATGGCCGCAGATCCATGCCTCGCAATGGGGATTGGCACCTATATGTTGTTATTAGCAAGAAACCAACACAGCTTGTTAGGATTACAATGAGAGTGCCTGAATACAAAGGTACCAGTGACAGGTCTATGTCATATATTTAAACACAGCAATCTATAGTGCCTACAACCGCCTTCCCCTCCCCTTTGAAATTTCCTTTAAGTAAACCAAACTTTTTTTTTTTTTTTTATACATAAACCTAACTTAACAAGTGGGTCGCCCCACGCCCGGCGTCAAACCGGGCATACGTACAATTTGTATCTCTCGGAGCGCCATCTCCCGATGTTCATGATCTGCTCCCTCGTCATACCTATGCTGGCCGCCGTGGAAGTGGCCCCTATGCGGAATGAATGGGTGCCGTAAAAGCACGCTTCCAAACCTGCTGCTTTGAGTGTCAACTTTAATACCCTAGCGAACTGGAACCGTGAGAGGGGGGTTCCATTTGAGTGGACCAGCCATTGCTCCGCCCCCACGGGGCGTATCTGCTTGTATTCATTGAAAGTTCCTACTGGGCAGGATGGGGCCCCCGGTAGCGGGGCTAGCACTATCCGTGCGCCTTTTTGCTTCGGTGTCCGTTTTTGACTTACGTATATGCAGTATGAGTTTTCCATCCTGCAGGCTGACATCTCTCTCCCGGATCCCACCTTCGGCAGATTTGCGGCTCACCGAGGCTACAAGTTCACCTATTCTGAATGCTCCAAAAAATGCCCATGAAAATGCACATCTGAATAGCCGGGTCTCAAAGCTGTCGAAGCATATCCGGCCCAAGATCGCTATCAGTCTCTGCAATATTTTGTGTGTTATAGGGCGTCGCCAGTCTGTTGTGCGGGGCTGTTCGGTCTCCAGCCCTTCATCACCTTGGCCACAACAAAGTCCGCCCCTGGATTGGTCTTACCCATCACCTTCGTGAAGAAGGTAATTGCGGCCAAATGCATTTGTACCGTTGATTTCTTGACTCCACAATTCCTGGAGTGCAGGATCCACTGCAGGATGGATTCCGTTGTTGGACCGTCGTCCTTGAGCCCGGTTCCTCCGCAGAAGGCTTGAAATTTCTCCCATGCCGCCAGGTATTTCCGTCTTGTCCGCTCGGATAGGGAGCTCATAACAAGCTCCCAAACTTCGGTGGGCCAAGTTCCCATACCTGTGGCAGGATAGCCGTTTTGGCGGGATCGGCATCGGGAGTGAGCGATCAAAAGAGAGGGATCTTGGAATGAGAGAGAGCATCGGCAATGTTATTATGCTGCCCGGGAATGTGTTCCGCCCTGATATTTATGTTATGCTTTAGGCATATCAACACTATGTTCCTAAGGAGTGCAACGAGGCCCAGAGCCTGAGCCCGCATCCCGTTTATGGCATATACCACCGCTACGTTGTCGGTATGGAATATGATTGCCTTGTTGCCTAGCTGCGGGGCCCAGATGTACAGTGCCACCGCTATGGGGAATAGCTCCAGGAAAGTAATATCCTTAGTGATACCCTCAGCTTGCCACTCGGACAGCCATTTCTCCGAGCACCAGGCACTGTGGAAATATATTCCGAACCCGCTCCCTCCCGCAGCATCAGTGAAGAGGTCCAGGGACTCACTCGGCACTGGCAGCTCTTGCCAGAATGCCAGGCCATTGAAGGATTGCAGGAAGAGCTCCCACATGCGTAGGTCTTCCCGAATGCCCTTTGTAACTCTAATCTTGTGGTGTTTCTTTTTGACCCCCCTCGTAGCCAGTGCCATGCGACGGCAGAACACCCGTCCCATTGGCATGATCCTGCATGCGAAACACAGTAGACCTAGCAATGATTGGAATTGCTCCAACGTTGCCTTCGTCCGCCCCTGAATTTCGCGTACGGCAGCTCGCAGCCTGTTGATTTTGTCGTCGGGCAGCCGAGACCGTTGTGCTGTTACATCGAGCTCTATGCCCAAGAATGTGATGGTCCCCGTGGGTCCACAGGTCTTTTCCTTCGCCAGGGGAATCCCAAAGCGCTGGGCAATGTGCTCAAATATGCAGAGGATCCTTTGACAGTCTCCTCCCCCATTTCCGATGAATAGGAAGTCGTCCAGGTAGTGTACGACGGTGTTGTGCCCCGCAATGTCTTCTACAACCCAATGTACAAATGTACTGAACTGCTCGAAGTATGCGCATGATATGAAGCATCCCATGGGCAAACATTTGTCGTAGTAATATTCCCCGTTGAAAGAGAAGCCCAGTAGTGAGAATGACTCAGGGTGAACCGGGAGCAGTCGAAAGGCTGATTCGATATCCGCCTTGGCCAGTTTCGCCTGCTGCCCCAATTTCCGTATGATGCCCACGGCCTGATCGATCGTCGAGTATCTTACAGAACATAGGGCTGGGTCGATGTGGTCGTTGACTGAACTCCCTTTTGGGTACGATAGGTTGTGGATTAGTCGAAACTTTCCTGGCTCCTTTTTTGGAACTATTCCCAACGGGGACAGTACCAAGTTCTGGAGGGGTCTGCAAGTGAAAGGGCCAGCCACCCTTCCTAGCTCTATTTCCTTCAATATTTTGTGCTGTACCACCCATGCAAATTTTTTAACTGATTGTGAGTTGCGGATTACCTGCCCCTGTGGTGTGACTGAGGCTGGAATCTGGAATCCATGAGCAAAGCCGTTCTCGATATTGAGAGCCTTGTCTTTTTGGGGGTAGGCCCTCAACCAAGCCCGCATGCGGTCAAGCCTGATGGGGGTTGGGGCCATACCCATCGTTCCCTCTCGGCAGCATTGGCCGGAATGTCTTGGTATCCCTACCAACTCGGCATGAGGTGGCAGGGTGATTCCCCCCACAGCTGGAACATGCATGCCTGAATTTACACGGCCGCCATGTGCAGCTCCCTGCATTGTATTGCCGGCACGCCTTGCGACCGGCTTGCTGGGAGTTCTGCCGCCATTGTGGCGCCTGAAAGGACTGCGAGGTCACTTCCTGAGTCCATGGTCTGTTGGGAGCCATTTCTTCCAGCCATAGGTCCACGATCCTGTGCTGCCAGGTCATGGTTGGGTCTTCTGCCATGCTCTGCCTGAACTTGACATCGTAGTTCAGCCAGGCCCACCCGCCTAAATGCTTATGCGCTTGGGTTATGGTGTCAAGGTACTTGATCAGGTATTGGCTGAGTTCTGCCTCCCATTCTAACACCACGCTCATAAATATGTGAAAGGCGGAGACCCAATTGTTGATAGATTTCACAATCTTGGGTTTTCTCTCCCATCTCCTATCTTTTTCCTTGTTCTCATTGGACTCCCCCTCCTGGTCTCTGATCAGCAAAGAGAAGATGTCAATAAATTCTCTCTGCCAGATCCGCTTTTTTAACTTCCTGGGCACCGCGCTGGCTAGAGAGCTCACTCCGCAGCGCGGGTCCCCACTCACCGCCGCTGGGCTTGCCAGTGTAGCCGGGATCGTCCCTGCCGTCTCCGCTACCCTGGCCTCCCCGTGGGGGGTTTCCCCGCGCTCTGTCCATACCCTTGCTAAGTGTTTTCCTTTTTGGGCTTTATTCTTTTTCTTTTTGAAGGTCTTCAACATGCTCCGCATCGCGGTTGCTAAAGAAGTATCTCCATCTGTATCAGAGGTAGACTCTTCTGACGAGGAAGACACTACACAAGCTTCTTTCCCGCCAATAGACTTACCGGCCGCTGCGCTGGTGCTCGGTATGTTGCTGCTGGTGCCTGGCGTGCTGCTGCGGATGCCTGGCGTGCTGTCACTGGTGCTGGGCATGCAGTTGCTCACTGTTTGTGGGTCTGCCGATCCCGCGTTAGCTGCCTCCAGCCGCTGCTTAAACGCGCTCAGTCCGTGCTGATTCACCTGTTCGCGTATGAGTCTGAATAGCTCGTCTAGCTCCTGGCTGGACGTCGCTGCTGCGGGGGCAGGTGCTTGTTGCCGTGTTGGGGCCCGTCTGCTGCTTCGCCATGTATTCCCTGTTCTTCGACTTTTCCTGCGTTGCCCGTTTTACAGCAACGTGTGGTGTTCTACGTTGTGCACCTTGCCTGGTCCCTGCTCTCTCAGGGCCTGTTTGCATCTTGCCGTCCTTTCCACCGCTCTGTGCAACTTTGCGCGGCATGGTACCCTGTTGGAAAATGCTATAAAGAGAAAAGCAATGGGAAAAAGAAAGGGGGCTCTCATTAAGCTCTTTGCCATTCCCCATGTGGGGGCCGTCCCAGAGCATTTCCTAATGGCTATGGTCAGTAGGGGCTCCTTCGCTGTTCCCTGTCTTTCCCCCCCTCCCCCCTTTTTTTTTTTTTTTTTAATAATAACCTGCCTAGCAGCCATTCATGAAGGTTATTTATTCCCTATCTTTTCTCTCCTTTTAAACCTCTACTTTCTTCCTCGTACATTTCACACAGTTAGATATATAGCCCTCCATGACTAATATAAATAACATTGACCACACACCGGCACATATCATGTTTATTGCAATAAAAAGAAAATTAATCCTGCCCTCAGTGAGCTCCTTTGTAAGAACACAGCCTGACTAAATGCTCTCTGACCACCAGATGGCAGCAGTACACCATGTATTTTTGCAATAAAATACTGTATTCAGTGATCTCATTGTAAGCAAAAAACAGCCTGCCTATATGCTCACAGATCACAAGATGGCAGCATTACACCTTTGTTCTTCTACACCCCTTTCCTTGCTCCGTTAATTAATTTTCTGTTCAATCCGTACCCCAATTCTGGTTTTGTTTTTTTTTTGCATTTGACTGCTCCTCCCGTTTCTGATTCCCCCCATTGTACTTTTCCTTTCCCCTCTCTTTTTTTTTTTTTTTTATATACCCTCTGCTGCCACTGTTCCTTAAATAGCTCAATCCCCCTCGAGGTGACTCGCGTGCGGGGGCACGACCTGTGGTCTTCGGTAAGCCCATCTGTGCCCCCTCTGTGCTCGGAGCTTACCCATTGCGCCCATGGCCTGCACGCCCGGGATCCTCAGACCTCGTCAGCCAACTCCAGGTACCCTGCTCAGGCATTCCCGCCACGTTAGCCTCCTTCCCACACCAATGCTCCTCCGCTACCCCGCATGGAACTAGCACTCCCCCGGGGCCCTACCTATATAGCTGAGCGGCATCCGCTTTTTGCCCGCGTCCCCCCTCTATTATTATTTTTTTTTTTTTTGCTTTGTGTACTTGCCCGCTTCCGCTGGAGATTACTGCCACTCAACTCGATAGATGCGGCCGCTGCCCCAATGCCCGTGAAAGGCCGCTGCACCGCTGTGCTGCCAATTGCAGTTCCGCTGCATGTGGGAAGGCCGCCGGTCCGAAGGCCGCTGCTCCGATGTCCTACTCAGCTGCCCGCTCGTCCGATGCACGTGGGAAAAAGGCCGCTGCTCCGCTATCCTGTCCAGTTGCCCGCTCGTGCTGCGCCGGGAGGAGGGAAAGAGGGCGAACGCGGCGCGACCGTTGCTTCTATAGCCGGTCGCCACGCCGCCCCCTCCCCCCCCACCCCCCCACCAAGGTTAACCCTTGGCTTGCTGGCCCGAAGTCTGTGTCCGGCCGCGGTAATTCGCAGCCGGAACTTATCCCCCCATTTTATTGCATTGGCTATTTCCTCCTCTTTCTGAATTTTTGCTTTCCTGAGTTCTTTGCTAGCTTCTCTAAGTTTTTCCAAATATAGATGCCTGTCTTCCTCTCTCTGTGGTCTCTTGTATTTCATGAAGGCCTCCCTCTTTTTCTTCAGTTTTTCAGCTACTTCATTTGAAAACCACAGTGGTCTCCTTTTCCTTTTACCTTTATTTATCATTTTAACTTAAAGGTTGGTTGCCCTTAAAATATCCCCTTTCAGTTTTGCCCACTGTTTTTCTACAACTCCAGCTGTTCCCCTCCCGCTAACGTCTCTTTGAGGTATTGGCCCATCTTGGCAAAGTTACATCATTAGTAGCCTTTCCAGTAACTTACTATCCACAGAGATTAGACTAACCGGCCTGTAATTCTCAATGTCATCCTTACGTCCCCTTTTGTGTAAAGAGACCACATGTGTCTTTCTCCAGTCCTTTGGCACCACTCCAACGAGGCATTGAAAAAGTCAGACAGTGGAGCCACTAGAACGTACCCACAGGCCTTGCTATGGTTCTGTATGAAGAAAAGCTTTGTTTGAGGTCTCCGGCCATCAAGAACTCTCCATTGCATATTGCAGAAGTTATTGACTACAGTATCTCCATGTGAAGATGTGGAATATGCAGCGCTCGGCTCACCTATTTCACATCCAGTATGATTCAGAACCAACTTTCTTTTTTTGGGGATGAGAAACTACATTTTGCACTAACCTGTTCCCCGCTGCTCACTGGGTGTGGTGATCACTGTCCAGAAGTCCTTCAGGTTTGCACCACCGTTCCTTTGTCTGGCACCAGACAGGGGGAAATGATAACTCAGTGAGATGGCAGGAAAACTTCTTCATACAGCCTCTTCTCTCCACCTTCAAGGACCTTTGGATGGATGTAATTTGGACCCACTCCTTGAGAAAACTGGTCAGATGACCTCCTACTTGCTTGCTGAAAGAAAGACCTGCAGCTCCTCATGGAGTCCTCCTTTTCTGTCAGTATGAAAGGGAGAGGACCTATTTAGAAAAGAGACATACTAAGAGGAATGCCCCTCACCTGGCAGACAATGCTGGATTTCCCAGAGCTCAAATAAAATGCACCTCTAGATTTATCTTCTGGCAATCTCTGGGGCTTAGACTGCCCTCGTTCTTTCACAAACTTCTTCCAAACCTTCCTAGACAGGAGATTTCCTAGAAAGGCAACCTTTTAAGCCAAGTCTTCGAGTCTGCATCCGCTGACAGTTCCTTGCTCATACAAGGCATCTGCCACATGAACATAAGAACATAAGATATGCCATACTGGGTCAGACCAAGGTCCATCAAGCCCAGTATTCTGTTTCCAAAAGTGGCCAATCTAGGTCATATGTACCTAGCAGTTTCCCCAAGGGACACAGGTTCCACAATGCTTGTATTGCTTCAAGCAATGATATCCTGGGTCCCTTCTTAATAATGATTTATGGACCTTTCCTCCGGGAACTTGTCCAAACCTTTTTTAAACCCAGCTACACTAACAGCCTTTACTACATCCTCCGGTAACAAATTCCAGAGTTTGATTACACGTTGAGTGAAAAAATATTTTTTTTTATTAGTCTTAAATAGTTTACCCTGTAGCTTCATTGCATGTCCCCTAGTCTTTCTATATTCTGATAAGGTAAACAATCGATCTACGTTTACCCGTTCCACTCCGTTCATTAATTTATAGACTTCTATCATATCTCCCCTCAGCCGTCTCTTTTCCAGGTTAAAGAGCCCTAACCTTTTTAGCCTTTCTTCATAGGAGTATCCTTCCATCTCCTTTACCATTTTGGTGGCTCTTCTCTGAACCTTTTCTAAAATCGCTATATCCTTTTTAAGATACGGCGACCAGAATTGCACACAATATTCAAGGTGCGGTCTCACCATGGAACGATATAGAGGCATTATAATATCTTTTGTTTTATTTTCCATTCCTTTCCTTATCATACCTAGCATTCTATTTGCTCTCTTGGCCGCTGCTGAACACTGACTTGTACATCATTCCTGTTTCCACTCGGACAGCCTCTTGTGAATTCTGCTGGTCATCCTCCAAAGCCTCCTCAGGTCACCGCTGTACCTAGTGCAAACAGGCCCTAGACATGCAGTACTGCAAACCACAGCTTGGAGGCCCAAAGCGGAAACCTCAAAAGCCTCCTTCAACATTCCAGAGCTCTGCCTCCTCCGACAAGAATAGTCATCTTCGTTGTTAATGGCATAATCAAGGCATCTACTTTAGGCAGCTTGAGCTTCTCCTTTCCTTCCAGATGATACTTTCAAATATTCTATTTTACATTTTATGCGAGTGTCCGCTCATCCTGCAGGTAAAATAATGTGCTGAGGGCTCTTTGAGTTTGTCTGGCTGCCTGGATCTAGTGTTTTGCTTTGACTGCTGCTTCTCTTTGCAGCCCCTCAAAATCTCCTGCCCTAGGTGACTGCCTAGTCTTGCCTAATGGTTGAGTCTGTCCCTCTTCTTCTAAAGCTGCAAAACAAGGACAAACTCGGGTGAAAAAAACTTCACCTACAGCCAGACCCTCGCTGTGTTCTTCAGAGCTTCTAGCAACTACCAGTTGAAGACGCCTTGGGCAAAGCCGTATCAGCAGATGGGTGGGGGTTTGGAACCAGAGAGTTCAGATTCTGGATCTGCTCCTCTCCCTAGTCTCCTCTACTTTCTTCATACAATGTCTTTGTGCTCTTCCTCTACCCTGGACCGATCATTTCTGTATCACCTTTGAGTGTCTCTCCTCTCCGCCCAACTCTGCATCCCTCTCTCAGATTGACAGCCTGCTCTCCCACCTGCTCAATCTTATTCCCGCAGTATAACTCCTCTGACCATTCAACTTTTCCAAGCTGCTGAAGATCTCTTGCCTCCAGACTTTCTTTCCTTTTCTCCAGATTCACAAGCCTCCTGTTGGTCCTCCTCTCTCTCGGCTGCCCTGATTCCCTTCATCACATCGCCCCTCACAGCCCTAGTTCCATAGTGGCCTTTATCTCCTCCGTAGCCAACTCCATCGAGCTGAACGGCTCTGGCGGAAAGCACCCTCCACACCCGCACTATCTCGCTTTAAGGAATGTCATGCCCACTATCGATCTCAAGTACATACAGCCAAGCAATCCTACTTCTCAACAGCTATTTCCTCTGCACCCAATCAAACCCGTCATCTTTATACTGCCCTTCAGTTCCTTACATCTCTCCGCCCTGGCTCTCCTCCCACTCCCCCCTCGTCCTCTCCTTCCCCTGCTAATCTAGCAACCTACTTCAATAATAAGGTTCTTGATCTTCGACTCTCTTTGCCCCGTTGCCCCCCTCTCCTTCTCCCACCCCTCCGGTCTCTCAGTTATCACATACCTGGGCCTCCTTTCACCCTATTTCTACTTCTGAGCTCATTGGATTAATCTCTTCCTCTAATAAAACGTTCTATCCCCTCTTCCTGGTTACTTACTCCTTCTCTGGCTCTGATCCCTTCCATCCTTACTATAGTTAATACAAGTCTTTCCACTGGTGTTTTTCCTCACTCCTGGAAGCGTGCTCTTATCCGTCCCATCATAAAGAAACCATCACCTGACCCCCAGGTTCCTGCCCATTATCGCCCACAATCTAATCTCTTTTTCCTTTCCAAAATCTTGGAAAAAACAGTATTTGCACAGCTATTCTATCACCTAGATTCTACTCACTTTCTTCACCCCCATCAATCAGGCTTCCGGCCTGGTCACAGTGTGGGGACTGTTCTTCTAGCTTTTCTCAATGAACTTCACGTAAATCGTGGTGATTTCTCGGTGGCAGTGTCTGCAGCTTTCGATCTAGTCGATCACTTTCTCCTCACTCATTTACAGGAGGCCGGCCTCTGTTGCACGGTTTATCACTGGTTTCATTCTTACTTCTCCTCTAGATTCCGCACTGTTCTTTCCTTGTCTGATCCAGCAGTTTCCTCTGAGCCCTTTCCTCTCCTCTGTGGTGTACCTCAAGGCTCGGTTTTAGCTCCCCTTCTCTTTAATATCTTTCTGACTCCACTAGCTCTTCTGGTACAACAATATGGAATTTCTGCCTTCTACTACACTGATGATCTACTTCTTCTTTATCGCACCTCTCCTCTACATCCCGATCTTTCCCCCCTCAACTCCTGTCTTTCTGCTGTTGCCGATTGGCTCACCACTCACTGTCTACATCTGAATTTAACAAAGACTCTCGCTCTCTGGTTCACTTACGGCAGTCCTTCCCCCTCTGTGTCACCCTCTCTCTCTGGCTTGTCTGTCCCCTTAGTTTCTTGTTTCCGTTATCTGGATGTTCTTTTTGATTTTGGGATCACATTTCTCATGTTACTAAGACTTCTTTTTTCTTCCTATGCCAAGTTCGTGCTCTCCGACCTTTTCTTACCCCACAGGCTCTCACTACTCTCCTTCTCTCACTGGTTATGTCACGTGTGGATTTTTGTAATTCTGTTTTGATTGGCCTTCCTAATTCACAACTACACCATCTACAGCGTATCCAGAATACAGCAGCTCGTCTTATCTCACACTCCTCACGTCGGGATCATGTCACCCCCTCTTCTCATTCATCTCCACTGGTTCCCCATAGCTTTCCGTACTCGTTACAAACTCCTCTCGCTGGTGCACCAAGTCCTGTACACTCATTCACCTCAGTACCTGGCAGACCTTATTCAATTTCACACTCCCAGTCGCTCACTCCGGTCCCTGCACATCAATTGCCTACACCTCCCCTCTCCCTCTCGCTCTCACTTACAGTCCACCCGCTCCTCTGCTTTTTTTTTCATTGGTCCTGCCCTTTGGAACTCCCTACCCACTGCCCTCAGGCTTGAACAACACTACACCACCTTTAAAAGAAACCTGGAAACTCGCCTCTTCTCCTTCGCTTTCGATCTCCCCTCCTCTTTTATGTGATACTACTCTACCAGCTTCCTCTCTCACTTCGCTCTCTCTTCTGTCTCGTGGTGTGAATATACTGCTTGCTATCCTATCGCATATTGTAACTTCTTTTCCCTTTCTGGCCATTGGCACCTTCTGTATTTTTTCTGTTGTTGTAAACCACTATGATTTTATTGAACATGCGGTATATCAAGTGAATAAACATAAGCATAAAATGGCCAAGTCTCCTGTGCTTTTGTGACCAGCCATGCCCTCCGGCGGGGAACTCTCAGTCTGACCATTCTCACTCACAGGGAGCTGACCTGAGTCCTCCAACCCTGGCTTCAGTCTTCATGTGGCCTGATTCACCCCGCTGCAGCATGAACCACGATGGCCAGAGGGGGCTTTGAAGTGTCCGTGCCAGCACGCTCATGGCTTGCCACTTCTGCCCCCTCTGATGCAACGTTCTGTCAGAGGGGCCAGGAATGGCAGGAAACCACACCAAGGATAAATCTTAATATTCTTTGATGCCTCTGATGCCGTCTGTCACAGCATCCTCCATCAAAGAAAACAAAATGAAGCACTAAAATTGTTTCACTCCTACCTATTTTAGGAAAAACAACAACCGAAAATGGGCATCAACAACTCGTCCTCCTTCCCTCGTCCTCCTTCCCTCAAACCCAAGGCATCCCTCAAGGCCCTTATCCTTGCCCATAACACATACTTCTACATCTATGCATATGATATAATGATAGATTTATTTATTTCACCATTTTTTATACGAATTTATCATTTCAGTCAAAGCAGTTTACATTGTAATTTAAACTTGTTAATGTACATTAAATATGGACATTGATAACTTGGATTTTTCTGAGGCAATGGAGGTACGCACCTTTCAACACCAACAAAGACATATACGAAGGGATATTAAGCTGCTTCACACACATCACTCAATGGCTGGAAAGGAACTCATTGACAGTTAACTATAAAAAATCCCAAAATACTCTGCATCACCAAGGATGGCATAGTCCACTCACCCCCATCCCTGACAATAAATGAGATTGATGTGAAAGTCGGACAGAGGTCTAATATCTAAGTAACATCCTGGACCAACAACTAATACTGAAACCACACATAAACAACACAATGAGGACAACCTAACACAAAATCTGAACCCTGCAACACCTGCATCCCTTACTGGAACCATAGGACTTCTGTACGGCATTCCAGGTCATCATCTCACCACACTTGGACTACTGTAACTCAATTTTCCATGGCTCAAAAAATTCAACACTGCTCCCACTACACATTGCATTACATACAGCTGCATGCATCATTCAAGGAGCCCCAAAATACGACAGCATAATCCTTATACTGTGACAACTCCACTAGCTTCCCCTGCAAAGCCACATCAGATACTAAATACTGTTCCTAACTTTCAAAATTATCAACAACCAATCCTCCTCCCATCTACATACTCTACTAAATACAAACAAAACCAACAGACAAAGCACTAAAAACATAGGGCCCAATATTCAAAAGGCATTTACACAGTTAGTGCTGCTGAATATCCCGTCTTATGTCTTGCATGCTCTGATGCTAACCGCTTAGCATCAGAGAGTGTAGTGGGAATTCTGTGAAGGAGCAGAAGTGGTGACAGCTGCAGGAGCTTACTGGAAAGTATGCAATTCCATGAGGCAGTACGGCGACCCCGGATATTCAATGATATTCTGAATGAAATAGAGACTGAATTAATATTTTGCTTTGGTCTCTACTGAGGAAGCTGTTTTGGAATTACCCATGACTGAAATGGTATTTAAAGCTGGTGCATCAAAAGAATTGAATGAAATATTGATAATCTGGAAAGATATATTACAACTATTTGATAAACTGAAGAATAGCTAATCACCTGGACCAGATGGTATACATCCAAGGGTGTTGAAAGAACTTAAATATGAGATTGCAGACCCACTATTAGTAATCTGTGAACTATCATTAAAATCATCTGTAATATCTGAAAATTGGACGATGGCCAGTGTTACGCCAATTTTTTAAAAGGGTTCCAAGGGTGATCCGGGAAGCTATAGACTGGCGAGCCTGACATCAGTATCTGGAAAAATGGTAGAAACCATTATAAAAAACAAAATTACCAAACATGTAGATAGTCAGGGTTTAATGGGAGACATCCAACATGGCTTTAGCCAAGGAACGTCTTGTCTTACTAATTTGTTATGTTTTTATGAAAGTGTGAATAAACAGGTAGACAAAGGTGGGTTGGTCAATGTAGTGTATCTGGATTTTCAAAAAGCCCTTGACAAGGTCCCTCATGAGAGACTCTTGGTGAAATTAAAAAAGTCATGGGATAGGAGGCAGTGTACTATTGTGGATCAGGAACTGGTTAAAAAATAGAAAGCAGAGGGTAGGGTTAAATGGCTATTTTTCCCCAATGGAGAAAGGTGAATAGTGGGGTACCGCAACGATATGCGGTGGGTCTGCTGCTTATTAATATATTCGTAAATGACCTGCAAAAGGGAATAGAGAGTGAGATAATCAAATTTGCAGATGAAACAAAATTATTCAAAGTTGTTAAAACTCAGTAGGATTGTGAACAATAGCAAGAGGATCCTGATAAATATGAAGAATGGATGCTCAAATGGCAGATGAAATTTAATGTTAACAAGTGAAAACTTATGCACCTAGGAAAGAATAACCCAATCTATGGTTGAACGATGCAAGGTTCCACATTAGGAACCACCCCCAGGAAAAATTTAGGCGTCATCGTGGATAACATGTTAAAACCCTCCACCCAGTGTGCAGCAGCAGCTGAGAGAGCAAATAGAATACTAGGAATCACAAAGAAAGGAATGGAAAATAAAACAAAGGATATTATAATGCTTCTGTATCATTCCATGGTGTGACTGCATCTTGAATATTATATGCAGTTCTCTTCGCCGTATCTTAAGAAGGATATAGCGTTATTAGAAAAGATACAGAGAAGACCCTCACTTGGTTTGCAGCTTGTCGTGCTGTGAGGGCTTGTGTGCATCAGTGATGCTGAGAGCTAAACTATCGGTAGTTAACTACTGGCAGGGTCTCCCAAGATGGACAGGTCTCAGCTGAGGTGCCAGACCAAGACAAACCACCCATCTGGGCAGCAGCAGAATGGGATAGTGTTGACGGTGGAGGATCACATTTCTGTGACAACGGCAACAACACCAAACTTAAACTGCGTGGAAGAAAGGCCCGGCAATCTACTTCTGTATCTTGCAATGAAAACCCAATGGATAGTTGCAACAAAACAAATTGTGCTATAGTGCTGGAAGATGAGACCCCCAGGTCGGAAGGCACTCAACTAGCTACTGGGGAAGAGCTGAAGACTTTTCAGAGTAAAGCCAGCATTTATGATGTGGTTGGATCAAAGCCCTCAGGACGTCTGACTGCTGATGTAGCTGCACATAAAATGAGAGTCAGAAGCTGTAAAGATCTCTTACGCATTGGAACATGGAATGTACGAAGCATGAACCAAGGGATGTTGGAGGTGGTCAAGAATGAAATGGAACGTGTACAACTTGATCTGTTGGGTGTCAGCGAACTGAAATGGACTGGCATCGGGCACTTTGCATCAGATGATCACATGGTCTACTATGCTGGAAATGAAAGACAAAGAAGAAATGGTGTTGCATTTATAATAAAGAAGAAACTTGCAAGAACTGTAATGAAATACAATGCAGTCAGCAAACGCTTAATCTCTATTCGTCTACGAGGATTGCCTATCAATACAACTATAATTCAAGTATATGCCCCAACAACAGCTGTAGATGAGAATGAAATTGAAGAGTTCTATGAACAAGTACAAGCTGAAATTGACAGAACATGCAAACAGGATATCCTGATAGTCTTGGGTGACTGGAACGCAAAAGTTGGCAACAAAGAAGAAGGCAGAGTAGTTGGAAAATATGGACTTGGCAACAGAAAAGAAGCTGGAGAAAGACTGATAGAATTCTGCAAGACCAATGATCTATTCATCTCAAACACCTTCTTCCAGCAACACAAGCGGTGACTGTACACATGGACTTCACCTAATGGATTGTATAAAAATCAAATTGACTATATCTGTGGAAGTCAACGATGGAACAGCTCTATAACATCAACAAAGACAAAACCTGGAGCTGACTGTGGTAGAGATCATCAACTACTAGTATGCAAACTCAAGCTAAAGTTGAAAAAGAGCAAACCACTCATGAATGCAGCAAAATATGACCTTGAGAATATACCACTGGAATTTAAAGACTGCCTGCAAAATCGATTTGCTGCTTTAGATACAAATGATAGAGCTCCAGAAGAGTTATGGAATGACATCAAGAAGGTGGTTTTGGAAGAAAGCGAGAAGTCTCTACAAAAGTTGAAAAAGAAAAAATGGCCAAAATGGATGACGGAAGAAACTCTGAAAATTGCCCAGAAATGCAGAGAAGCTAAAGCCAGAGGAGAAAGAAAGACAATCACAGAACTCAACAGAAATTTCCAATGTGCAGCAAGACAGGACAAGGAAAAGTACTACAATGACGCATGCAAGGAAATAGAAGCAGAAACTATTAGAGGAAGAACAAGATCGGCTTTCCTAAACCTACGAGAGTTAAAGAAAAAGTTCCAGCCTCGAATTGGAATGTTACAATATGTTCAAGGTTCTATGTTGAATGATGCTGAGAAGATCAAGAAAAGATGGAAGGAATATACAGAGTTTTTATATGATAAAGATCAAGTGGGCCAACAGCCGTTTCAACCTGTACCTTATGATCGGGAACCATTGGTGATGAAAGAAGAAGTTGAAGCAGCATTGAAAGCCTTATCAAAGAACAATACTTTAAAGAACAAAGCACTAGGCATTGATAGCATTCCCATAGAAGTATTACAGCAATCTGATGCAGCTGTTACCGTACTTACAAGGCTCTGCCAAGAAATATGGAAGACAGCATCATGGCAACTGACTGGAAAAGATCTGTGTTTATACCAATACTAAAGAAAGGTGATCCAACTGACTGTGGAAATTATCGCACAATCGCTCTGATCCCACATGCCAGCAAGATTCTACTGAAGATTATTCAAAAGAGACTACAACCATACCTGGAACAAGAACTACCTGAAGTGCATGCAGGGTTCAGGAAAGGGTGAGGAACGAGAGACATCATTGCGGATGTGAGATGGATCCTTGAAAAGAATTAAGAATACCAAAAGGATATCTATTTGTGCTTTATCGACTATAGCAAAGCTTTTGACTGTGTAAACCATGAGAAACTCTGGGCCACATTAAGAAGCATGGGTATACCAGAACACCTGATCGTTCTCTTGCCCAATCTGTACATTGCTCAAGAAGCAACAGTTCGAATGGAACAAGGAGAAACAGAATGGTTTAAAATAAGCAAAGGTGTAAGACAAGGCTGCATACCTCCCCCCTACCTGTTTAATTTATATGCAGAACAAATCATCAGAGAAGCAGGATTGTATGAAGACAACAGAGGTGTGAAGATTGGTGGAAGACTCATCAACAACCTTCGCTATGCTGATGATACCACATTACTGGCTGAAAGTGAAGATGATCTGAAACACTTGCTTCTCACAATCAAAGAACATAGTCTCAAAATGGGCTGCACCTTAATGTAAAGACAAAGATCATGACAACTGGCATAATCAACAGGTTCATCATTGAAGGAGAAGAAATTGAAATTTTGAACAACTTTAACCTACTTGGATCAACTATCAATAAAGAAGCAACAAGCAGTCAAGAAATCAGACGACGCATTGCTCTTGGCAGAATGGCCATGAAAGACCTAGATAAGATTCTCAAGAGCAGAGATGTCTCTCTCCATACAAAGATTCGACTTGTTCAAGCCATGGTATTTTCAATAACATCATATGGATGTGAAAGCTGGACAGTGAAAAAGATGGACAGGAAGAAAATTGATGCCTTTGAATTATGGTGCTGGTGGCGAATACTGTGTATACCATAGACTGCCCGAAAAACAAACCAGTCGGTACTAGAGGAGATCAAACCTAAGCTTTCTTTAGAAGCTCAGATGACAAGACTTTGACTTTCATACTTTGGACACATCATGCGGAGAGAGAGATCATTAGAGAAAGACATCATGCTTGGCAAGATAGAAGGTCAACGCAAAAGAGGAAGGCCAGCAATGAGATGGATCGATACAATAACAGCAACTATGGGTACCAGTCTGTCAACAATGAGCCGCCTGACTGAAGACCGAACACAATTTAGAATAGCTATCCAGAGGTTCGCCATGAGTCGACTCCGATTCGACGGCACTTAACAACAACAACAACACAGAGAAGAGCCACCAAAATGCTAAAGGGGATGGAAGGATACCCCTATGAAGAGAGGCAAAAATGTTTGGGCTCTTCAACCTGGAAGAAAGACGGCGGAAGAAGGATATGATAGAGGTCTATAAATTAATGAATGGAGTGGAACGGGTAAACGTAGATCGATTGTTTACATCATCAGAATATAGAAAGACTAGGCGACATGCAAAGAAACTACAGGGTAACCTATATAAATCTAATAAGAGAAAATATTTTTTCACTCAACACATAACCAACTCTGGAATTTATTACTAGAGGCTGTTATAAAAGCTGTTAGTGTAGCTGGGTTTAAAAAAGGTTTGGAGAAGTTCCAAGAGGAAAGGTCCATAAACCATTCTTAAAGGGGACCCAGGAAAGCCACTGGTTGCTCCAATACAAGCATTATGGAACCTGTGTTTTTTGGGGAAACTGCTAGATACTTGGGACCTAGATTGGCCACTGTTGGAAACAGGATACTGGACTTAATGGATCTTGGTCTGACCCAGTATGGCATATCTTATGTTCTTAATGCTGGGGCCGCATATCCCCGGCATTGAATATTCAGGGTTAAATTCAGCACCGACAGTTAGATGCTGTACTCTTGTGTAGCCATCAATGGAAATATTGGACCCATACTGACCATACCACAGGAGAATATCAAAAGCCATCAATATGCATGCACGACAGCATTCAAACTACATGCACCAAGCCTCTGGAATTCTCTACCAGAAAAATGCAGAAATATCACCGAAAAATCTCAAGACCATTCTATTCATGGAGTACTTTGAACTAACGTCATAAACTCTTCCTGTCCCCATGTCCCCCTCTCTGCAAAGCCTTCCCCCTTTGCATCCCTCCCACCCACCCCAAGCCTATCCGCTGCTCAGACATGTGCACATCCATTCTGTTGCTGTTCACTATACATATGACGCGTTCCACTGTACGATAGTTCATCTCATATAAAATGTATATAAGTTTTGTTGCTGTCCATAAATTCTCATTGTTTCTTGTAACAACTTTGTGCAAAATGCAATGTGTGCCTTTGAGTCAGTCCTGACTCCTGGCGACCCAGAAGCTCCTGGGTTTTCTTGGCAGTGTCACCAGAAGTAGATTGCCAGGCCTTTCTTCCGAGGCAGTGGAGGGTTAAGTGACTTGCCCAAGGCCACAAGGAGTGCTAGTGGGAATCGAACCCTGGTTGGCTGGTTACCAAGCCAGTGTTCTAACCACTAGGCTACTCCTCCACTCAACAACTTTGTAGCCATCATTAAATGTACAGTGCTTTGACCCGATACAAAGCGGTATAAAATAACAGTTAAACAAATCAATAAATGAATAAATAAAATCTTGAAAGAGCAGCACCCACAGCCAGATCACTGGTTACTAATGGGGCAGAGATGCGGTGGAAATTACCAAGTTTCAGAGACATTGGTAAACGCTTCATAGAAAAATGAAAACGGAGGTAAAATGGCACTAGCAGCTGGGGAGCATCTCACGTGGAGTCTGTACGATGCCATCACCCATATCTAAGGACTTCACTTCTGCTTGTCTATGGAGAAAGTATTTATCCTGACATGGGCTGATACCTCCAGTAGAACATCTGGCCAGAGGGGATTCTCCTATCACAGGGTGCCAGAGCTTTCTTCCAGTGGAGGTGGTGGGAGCAAAACCACTGAAGAAATTCAGAAAGGCATGGCTGAGACATGGAGGAGGCAATCAAAGGAAACTTAAAGAACTTTTGCACTTCAGCAAATACTGTAGAAGAGGGTAACCAGCACAGAGTAGTGTAAACAACACTAATCAAAGAGGTAGAGGAAATGGGGGCCTACTGGCCAGAGACACTTAAGTTCCCGCCCACCCTACCCCTCGCCCCACCCACCCCAGGGGCTGCATTGCCTATATAGTACTGGCATATGTTGCCATCTATCTTTTTAACTTGGGTTAGAGCCCACATCTTCTTCTTCTTCCTCTTCTCCTTCTAGGACTGCTTATTCAGCATGTCATGTATTCAGTGCAATAACTGCAGTACTTTCATTCCAAGACGAATCATATGGAACCTCAGAGCTTGTCCTATGTGCCTCAGGTCAGCTATCATGCATAAAGAACTGGCTCTATTAAGGGAAGACCTAGCTGCCATGCATAAAGAGGTGACCCTACTCAGGGAGGAACTGGCTGCAATGACGCACACCTCTTCTAGGATACAAACTGAACAATGTCCACCACCACTCCCACAAAGCATCAAACATCCCAGGAACAAGGGGATCACAGTGGGTTCTGGTAGATTGCAACCTGTAATGCACAAACATCCTATGCATCAAAATATATCCCTGCATAATGCCTTCTCTGCCTTGGCTAATGAGGATGAGGAACTGAGGGAGGAACTGGCTGCAATGAAGCACACTTCTTCTAAGATATAAACTGAACAAAGCCCACCACCACTCCCACAAAGAATGAAACACCCCAGGAACAAATGGATCACAGTGGGTTCTGGTAGATTGTGACCTGTGACACAGAGGCATCCTATGCATCAGGAGATATCCCTGCATAATGCTTCTCTGCCTTGGAGAACGAGGATGCCCAATCCAAAGAAACTGAAGGGCCCTTAAATGGGACAGACAATGCCCAATCTCCTGATAAAGGACCACATATGAAGAAAACCTCACCAAACAGCAAACTACTACTACTTGGTGATTTCATCATCAGTGGCATCAACTTGGGAACACAGTTCAAAGGAGAGAAGATAGTCAAATGCCTCCCAGACTCTTCAGCCAGCAGGAATACAAACCAAATTGTTGAAGTACTTAGCACAGAAAGTGAACACTCCAAACTTGATGTTCAAATGCACAAATGACCTGGCTAGAAACACTACCTCTACAGTCCAAAAGAACTTCCAATCTCTGGGAGAGAAAATCAAGTCCATTGTTAACACTGTTGCATTCTCAGAGGTTCTACCTGTGCTTGGTAAGGGGGCAAAAAGGCTGCATCGCATTTAATATATGGCTCCAGACCTGGTGCAAACAAGAAGGATTCAGATTTATTGGAGACTGGGGTAACAGATGGAACAACAAGAGACTACATCTCTCTGTCGCAGGGAAAAAAAATCCTAAGTGAAAAATACAAGCAATATGTGGATATGCATTTAAACTAGAAAAAGGGGGTGACAGATGTGGAAGGTCAAGTTCTGGATGTCACCCCCTGCAAAAGCAAATTAAAATCAGAAACAGCCACACATTTAAACCACACATCAAAAACAAGTGGGAAGATGTAGGCAGAACAAAATCAATGCTAAATACACGCAAGACCGTTAAATGCTGGAAAGCAATGAGCACAAATGCTTGAAGCTTAGCCAACAAAGTTCCAGACCTAGAAGCCCTAATGGGGGAAATGGATTTGGACATTGTGGCCATTACAGAAACATGGCTAAACGAATTGCATGATTGGGATATAGCCATACCTGGCTATAATCTATTCAGAAGAGACAGAGAAAATGGAAGAGGAGGAGGAGTAGACAGTCAGATAAGTGATTTTCACTATTATTAATTTTGTCTTATTCAATTTGAAAAAAAGTTTAAAAAAAGCTTCTGCCGACACAGAGAGGGGAGTTTTTCCTCTCCCCGTCTCAGGTCGACGGATCCCGACAGAAAAAACGTTTGTTTGAATAATTGTTACCCCGGTAAATGTTAATTTGAAAGATGATATTTGCCTGATAAACGGATTCACAGGTCTCATATATGTTTTGACTTTTACTTTGTGACTCTTAGGGGGATGTTTACTAAACTGCGGTAATCGTGATTAACGCGCGTAAAGTACGTTTAATGATCGTTAGCACGTCCGAACGCGCGTTCTGACGTGCGAACGATCGTTAAACGTACTTTACGCGCGTTAACCGCAGCTAACGATCGTAAACCTCCGCGGCGTGTTAAAACAGCGCGGAAGGTGGAGAGTGGACGGAGAGAAGGGGTCAATGGGCGGAGAGTGGGCGGGGAGAGGCTCCCCTCATACTAACGCGCTGAATTTCTGAGCTCAATTCCAACGCGAATGAAAACCTGTCGTTAAAGGCATTTAAAGGGAAGAGAAACCATTTCCGTCAGCAATGTACAGCAAAACCGGGGAAACCCACAAAACGTGAGCAGTGTGATACATGTGCACAGAACAAAATTTCACATAAAACGTTAAAAATGACCACAAGAAACATTTTAAAAAGCATAATTCAGCTGGGCAACAGTGATAGCAATGGGAAACAAGGAACAACACTCCCTGGAAAGCACCAAAAGAAAATGAAATGATGTGTGGAAGGGTCTATGCTCCGCAGACCCTTTCAAAGATCATTTTATTGTAATGGAGCTGTCCTGGGAGTGTTGTGTAATGTTGCCCAATGATATCATTGTTGCCCAGCTTGGTTATGGGTGTGTGCCCCTTTTTTGCGGTCTGTTCTGAGGTTTATGTGCACCTTTGCCGCCATACAAGGTAAATGAGGCCACAGTAAACCTGTTGCAGAGCAGGGTTTCTGACTCATCAGGCCGGTTTAACTAACTCCAGGGACTGCACTGTCTCTGTGGCCACAGTGTGGTGCAACAGACACAGCCAGTGCCTGTAAGACCAGAGGGTCACAGGTTCAAATCCCAGCTGGGGCTCCCGCCAACCCAGTCCCCATAGTTTTACCCACCACTAAACAGTGATAGTAAAGACACTCCTTTATTGCAGAGAACATACGCATGGCCTATATTTTACCACACCAAACACAGACACCAGAAACAGGCACATTACCTAAAGCAGAGTCCCGCAAATGCAGTCCTGGAGGGCCCCACACCATTCCGGCTTCATGCTGCCTCTAATAAAGATGCTTGTGCTGCATAGCTATGCACCACCCCCATGGTATGCAGATGTAGCTCATGCATATTTATGAGGGACAGCATGAAAACCCGAACCGTGTTTGGAACACCAGGACTGGAGTTGGGGAACTCTGCCGTAAAGCAGCAGCCAACAGAGCCACACACACACCCACAGGCCCCATTGGCCAATGCCTCCTGGAGGCAAGACATTGGGCCCTGCCTGTATCTCCCAATACTAGCAGTTGCATACCTTAGCAATGCCACCCTACACCTGGGTATATGGTACACAGCTATCAAACGTTCCCTATGAGAACTGGCAGATATCAATTCCTACGTTAAGCACAGTTTGCTCATTGAGCTCCACCATAACAATCATTCTGATGTCTGCGGTGTTTGCTGCAGGTCTGGTCTCTGACAGTGTTCACCACCCTGGGGAGTGACCCCCCAACAGCCTTGTGTACCATATCCATGCCTGTACTATGCCCATGACTGGTGTGGTGGGTATGGCTGCTGACCACCTCTATAGTAGCACAATGCTGGCATAGGTGTGGGGGTGGCTGTCTGTCTATCCAGTGTGTGGTGGCTGCAAACACCTTCCACAGCCCACACTGACAGCAATGTTGCCAGTATTGGGCTGCCAATGTGCATAATGAGGAGCAAGGTACCATGGGTATAGGCCGGACAGGGTGGCCTGGCCAGGGTGCATATGCACAGGGCATAGGGCAGTGACAGGCACATTGTAGTGCCCGGCCACCACCTACACAGACAGGGTGACCTCAGTATATCCTGCTGAGCGATCACTCCCACCCTGACTGTGCAGTGACCACAGCATGGCTAGGCACTCCCATAGTGCTATCTAGTATTTTTCTCATGTGATAAATATGGGTTTCCTTTTGGAGCCCAGTCACTGATGTATCTGCTTGCTGTGTATGCTGACATCCCAGTTCTGGGTGCAGGCATCTCCACTGGGCACTAGCAGACTGTTTGCAGCTGGTAGGTGTTGTGATGGAGTGGCTTGCAGGGTGCAGTGGCTGATGGCTTGCACCAGGAGAATATCAGATAGTGGTAGGGTGCAGCATACCATATCCAGGCCTAATGTCTGTCTGCTATTGTGTTATGGCTGTGTACAGAGCTGCATTGACTGCCCTGTGGGGTGTCTGTTCCTCAGCAGGACTAGGGTTAATGTTCCCCTCTACTGCCACCTTTGCAGGGAGGTAGACTGTGGATCTTTTGATGGGAGGCCCTGTTTGCCGCCCTGGGGGAGGGGGGGGGTAGTGGTGCATGGGGGCTATACCTGACTGAAACAGACAGAGATGTCCAAGGTGGTCCTGCAGAGCCTACCTATCTCACACAGTAATGCTGCTTTGGACCTGCGCCATGGCCTCTTTCAGCCATGGACGGTGCTGTGGACCTGGTGCTGGGCGCCTCACTGCACCCTCAGGGTGAGCACAGTACCTGCACAATGTGACGGTGTGTAGCTACTCTGTGCCAGTTCAACACACGGTCAGTACCCCCTACCAGGCCGAGGTGCTGTGGGGGTGCATTCCCCATGGTGTGTATCTGTGGACAGCTGATTTGCATGTGCAGTGCATCATGGTTGTGACTGGCACAATTCAACCCTGTGAAACCCCAGCACCTGCTCACAGGCTCTGATAAAACATAGGCCATCACACGTACATCTGCTAGCATAATGCATAGGTGCAAAACACCCTACAGAGTCTGTAATATAAGATGCCCACACTGGTAAAAACACAATTACCCACGCACGATTGTACGCGCGCAGCTACGCACGTACCAATGCACGCAACCTCGCACGCACCAACGTACGTGGCTAGGCACACTCCGAGGGTGTTTTTCTGACACCAATACTCAGCGTAATGAAAAACATGCCTCCTCTTTCTCTCTGTAATGTACAGGGTGATGCCTGGGACAGCCTTCTGCGTTAGGCACACTGGGGACTCGAACCCATGCTGCCTGTAAGAGCGGTCAGTACCGTAACCATTGTGCTACAGCTCTGTTTCAGTGCTTTGTGTCTGTACGTCTTCTTACGTTTAACGCGCAGTGATGCGCCACGGCGCCCTGTAATGCTCGTTAATTTTTTTAACGCGCGTTAGTGGTGACGCTGTACCGCCCATGTCCTTATTTGGGGTTTCTGTCACTACCGCGGCTCCTAACGCGAATTGCACTAACGCAGTTTAGTAAACATACCCCTTAGTGTGTCATCACATTTTTGGAGGTTTTTTTCTTCATCTATTTTATTCTGGCATGCTATCATACCCTTTTTCCCATCTCAACAGCCTTATATTTTTTTCCTTTTTTTTTAAAGAGCCTCATTATAACCAAGATTCCCCTCTCAACTACTTCAGTCTCCCCCTTCCCTCCCTCGCTCCTTCCCTTTCCCCTCCCCCACCCACCTTCCCTTCTCCCTGCTACAAATTGATAAGATAAGAGGGGTCCCTCCATCCTGATGGTATTAGGAAGGAGGGCGTGGTAAGCCTTCAAGCCAAGGAGTGGTCCCCAAAATGTACCTCCAGTTAAGTTAAAGATGGTGCAAGCGGTGAGCCATATTTCAACACAAAAGGCTCCCAGACCAGTTCAAACTGGGGCAGGAGCATTCTCCCAACCGCTACCCCCCCCCCCCCGTTCCATTGTGTATAGGTCCCACATCTGTTCCAGCCAGCGTGATAGTGTTTGAGGCGATGCCTGTTTCCAGGCGGTCACCAGTGTCAGCCTAGCTGCATTCACACGATGACGAATCAGCGCTAACTGGAGGAGTCGTCCTCGAGGGACCCTCCTCCCAAAAAGAAAAATACCTGGATCCCAGGGGATATTCAAACCAATTATTTATTTCAGGCGATATTGTATCCCCCTCCAAAAGCCTTAAATTTGGGGGCAGAATCACCACACATGCGCCATGGTGCCTCTCCTGCCGGAAGTTCCGCCAGCATAAGTCTGACAAGCCCCGGAAAGCTCGTGCTGGGGCGGTTCTATCATTAGACAGAATGAGATGGCTGCCTCAGGCGGCAAAGTTTTAAGAGCAGCAAAAAATTCCACTAAAACAGCCAAGCTATGGCCACCTCACTCTGCCTTTTACCTGCTGCTGCCACCACCGCTGCTTCTCCTGAGTCTTTGGTGGTGCTGACAGCATCAATCCTCCCCTTCTGATGACAAGTGGTGACTTTAAAAAAATGCAAGCAAAAATGCAGGGTCTTCCCAATTCGTCCGCTTGAAAGGCTCTAATGGCACCGCCCCTTTCTGATGCATACTGACATCAGAGGGGGGCAGTACTAGCAAAAGCTTACAAGCACGCTGGAGTCAGGAAGAAAAACGATGTTACTTACCTGTAACAGGGATTCTCCGTGGACAGCAGGATAAGTCAGCCACACTTGGTGACGTCATCCAACGGCGCCGAGACGGAAGTACTCTCCATAGCTCAGAAGGGCTTTTGCACTTCTGAGCATGAGCTAACTGGCCCCACCCCCCAGCCCGCCCCTAGCTAGCCAGTTCGTCACTAGCTGAGCCTTTGCCGCTAGGAGGCGGGCACCGGTCAGAGGTCGACCCCTTCCAAGGGGAGGAGGGTGGGTATGTGTGGCTGACTTATCCTGCTGTCAACGGAGAACCCCTGTTACAGGTAAGTAACATAGTTTTCTCCAAGGACAAGCAGGATGAGTCAGCCACACTTGGTGCCTCCCAAGCTACCCAGTGATGCTGTAATGGTGTATCCTTGAACACATTGTAACTTTTACCAGATTGCTACACCACCATTAGGTGTGGCTAACTGCAGTCAACGCGCAATGTACAAACATGTAGTGTGCATACGCCCATGGGTTGCAGCATGTAGTAGCAGTGAACATGTAACCTGCAGTCCCCATAGGCATGATTAAGAGACTATACAGTCCCGACGGGAAGTAGCAGCTGCCGGGTGAACTACTTAAGTCTAATCAAGAAAATAATTCTTTTTTTTTTTTTAACGTGAAAACAAACTCTGGAATTTGTTGCCGGAGGATATAGTAAAGGCTGTTATTGTAGCCGGGCTTAAGGGTTTGGACAAGTTCCAAGAGGAAAGGTCCATAAACCATTATTAAGAAGGTACCCAGGATATCACTGCTTGACCCAGGACAGGCATTGTGGAACCTGTGTCTTTTGGGGAACTGGAAGGTACGTAAGACCTAGATTGGCCACTGTTAGAAACAGGGACTGTTAGGTACGTATGACCTCCACTGTTGGAAACAGGATACTGGGCTTGATGGACCTTGGTCCGAACCAGTATGGCATATTTTATGCTCTTATGGAGTCCTATCGAGCAGTAGCAGTGAGGAAGTGACTACGAAGGATAGCCAAATTAGAATTAATACCGCCACAGTAAGAGGAGGACACTGTGAGCAAGGATAGGAAATAGCATCAATATTGACTGTGCTACAAGAGCGATGCAAAAGGAACGCCAAGACCGCAATGGACATGGGTCAGTCCATGTCATGGTCAGGTGTGCCTAGGCAGGAGGTAGCGGTCTAGACGTCGAGACTGCCAGGTGATATGTCCGGCCCCAGCACACTTATGGGCCGTCGGTTGGCAACGGACCTTAGAGTCCCGTGTTTGCCCTTGGTGTGGATAGAGCCCTTGTTTGTGCTCCTGGCCGAGGTGGAGGAGCATGTGGAATCCCTGGAGGTGGGCACGCTGGGAGGCCAGTTTTATTGGGAGGTCACACGTGGCAAGAGTGTGTCCCTTGATACAGGTGCACTGTTCTGTGTATGCCCTGGGCATATATTTGCTTAGGGCTGATGTTATTCGGAATATGGAGACTCACTCGGATCCCGCCGTCCGGTGGCCCGGCCGATGTGCCGCCAGAGACCAAGGATAGTTTGGTCGTGGTGGCATAGCGTGTGAGGTGTATCAGCAGGATTAGCGGTAGGACCGCTATCCAATCCTTTGGGACTAGCATGTTGGATAGTAATCCAAATGATCTTATGGAAGGTCTAGGCTGTCGTAATGGTAGACCTTGAGGTGCCCACCATAATAGCGCGAGGGTGGTCCTCGAGGTGCCCACCATAATAGCATGTGGGTAGTCCTCGAGGTGTTCACTATGTTAGCTGGCTGAGGGCCCGCAGTAGTGCGTCCACGAGGCTGCTGGACACAGGGATTGGGGATCTGTCTGGTTGCTGGTACTTGCGCCTGGCGCTGTAGGGCTTGCATGACGGTGCCAAGGCGCGAGTTTCATACATAGAAGGCTGCGGTCAGCTCTGAGATATCGCCTGTCAATCGGGTCAGGCTATCAGATTTTTCTTGTCCACTAGCCTTGATGAGGGGGGAAAGGGAGGGGTTGTCCAAGGGCCCTGTAGTCAGAAGCTTAGGGAACCGCACTGGTACTGGCCAGGGCATGATGAAGATGAACTGGGATCTGTCCATTCTAAGCCTTTCATAATGTCCACATGGCGGGCCGATTGATTAGTGGTCCGCCCGCTGATGTAAGAAGGAAGCCGATAGCCAAGGGTCCAGTTCACACCTGCGGTTCATCTGAGAGCTGAGTCAGGCTGGCAGCTCTTCCTGGGAGTATGCGGGCACCTTTCAGTGGCGCTGCTGTGGGTGGGTACCGCTTGGAAGTAGTAAGGCTGGGGCTCAGAGTGGTGCAAGCAGAAGTATAGGTTCTGCAAGCCGAAGTATAGGGTCTTCCTGCAGAGTAGTGGGAACATGTCCCCTTGTGCGCAAGTTTGGGTCTGTAACCCCTTACTGACTATCAGAGCAGGCCCTAGAGTGCAGAGTTGTGCGGCAATCAGCTGATGTGCTTTATCCCTACCCAGACCTGCAGGCAGGTTTCCTTTGAATGCTCATAAGGGGGAGGATCCCTGGACTCGGCATCCCCAGGCTGGAGCTGAGCCTGCCACACTGCGTCATATGGACAGTGACCTAGGTTTAGTGCCACGGATTTTGTTGGGCCTGCTTGTGCCTTTAAATATGGAGCCTGGAATGTCAGAGCCACAGCTGGGATTTGAACATGTGACCTTCTGCTCTTGAGTGCACTGTCTGTGCGTACTGCACCACGCTGTGGCCACTGCGTAGGAGTCTCACTGTTTCGGGAGTAGCCAGAGGTTTTGGTACTGCCACAGCCATCTGCAGAGTGCAGTTGCACCGGGGATGTAGGCCTCACACGGTAGGCCATGGCTGTTCAGGTAGTGTAGAGATGAGTACTGCAAGATCCACAGTTAGGACCTGAACCTGTGACTCTACTCCAAGACACAGTGGCTGTGAATAGTGTACCACACTATAGATGCAACAGGGCTGTGAAGATGACGGTCTCCCTCCAGTGTTGCGGGAGGATTGCCTCAGGAACTGTGGTGCTGATGAGCGACAGCATCAAGTTAATGAGCGGCTTCCCCAGGGAGCCAAGTTAGATAGGTTTGGTTGTAGGCTTCTCATGCTGGCACTTCTCATGCTGGCACAGTGTGGGGAGATACCAATACCTTCCCAGGGAGTCCATTGCTGCCACTGTTGTTGGGAACGCACCGGTGTATGGACCTTCTGACTGTCCATGAACCCTCTTTTTTTTTTTTCACTGCGGAGTGCTCACTTTCTCCTTGGGCAACCCTATGTTGCCCTACCCTGGGGAAAGAGGCTGGATGCCAGCTGCCCTTTTCTTACTAGTTGTTGTCACCAAACTGGTCTGGGGTCGGTTGTGTATGGGTCAAACCATAAACTGTGGTTAAAGCTGATGCCTCAGCTAGCCTTAAGTATTAGGTACACTGGGGATCGAACTCATGACCCCTGTATCATCAGTCAGTGCCTTAACCATTGTGCTACACTGCTGTTTATCTTGATTGATGTAGGGTAAGTGGTTTGCCCAAAACCATTGCTAAAGTTGTATAAGCTACTTTGTGGTTAGACAGTAGAGCTTTATTTTACTTTATTCTATCTATGCAAGACCACAAGGAGCACTTGTGTGACTAGAAACTCATGTCCTTCTGGCCCAAGGTTGCTGTCCTCTAGTGGGATTTGAACCCTTGACTTCCTGGCCAGAGGTGCCTTGTCGAGTGATTTGACCAAGGCTGCACTCACCGCTGCAATGCCAAGCCTTCTGGGTGGAGCAGCGATGGAGTACTACAGTAAGAATCGGGAGTGCAATGCGAGGGGAGGACGGAGAGTCCATGCACCTTATCTGGGAACCTATTCCCAGTGCCTAGGCGCATGCTGGTTGAGGCTCCAAGACATGGATGAGGCTCAAGGTCATAGGGTAATGGGCTCACTATCACGGTGTGATGGTCAAAGAGCAGCGACTGGAGGAGTTCTGGAGGGGTCAAGCTGCGGTATTAGCCAGCCGTCCCTCGATCTCTTTAGTTCCACTAGTCAGTGGGGCAAACAGGGGATTTCTAAGGTAAAAGGAACAGCTGATATAGAAGGACCTTCTAGATAGGCCATGTGGTCTTTTTCTGTCGTCATATTTCTATGTGTCTACTTATTTAGGGATAAGGAGACTTTCCAAAGGTTCCCAGGGTTGATGATGGGACCCAGGACTTCTGGGTCTCCACCTTGGGCTTCTCTGCACCCAAGAGAGTCTGCAGGTGGCAGGTGCCTGGAGTTGTTTCTGGAGCTGCGGATGCCACTGCGGGTATGGCCATCCCAGCGCTGAGTGAGATGTAGGGACAGCAATCTAAGGGAGAACCTTATGTCATGCTGGTGCGTTGGACCATGGTAGTATACCGAACTTCCACTTCTCTTATCATACCTGAGAGGGAATCCCAGAAGGAAGTGGAGTGGAGGAGTGGCCTAGTGGTTGGGGCAAGGTACTTCAGGCTGGAAGGTCAGGGGTTCAAATCCCACTAGAGAACAGCAACCTTGGGCCGGAAGGACTGGGGTTTCTAGTCCCACAGGTACTCCTTGTGGTCTTGGGCAAGCCACTTAACCCTCCATAGCCCATGTTCCCTGTAAAATAGTTATCTCCAAGTTATAATGCCCTGTTCAATGTATTATCAGTTTGTTCAATGTAAACCGCACTGATGCAGAATAGTGTGGTATATAAGAAAATGTAAATAAAATAAATAAAAAAATAATAATAAAATAAATAAATAATAATAAGGAACTATGGTGCAGGTTAACCTTGCAAAAGACATACATTTGTCATGAAGCCTGAAGTAGGGCCGCTGGGTTTGTGCTCTCTTCAGCAAGGGAAGCCGCCTCACTAAGCTGCTTCTGATGCGTGCGCCTGGGCCTGTTGCAGGTCACCCCGAATTATCAGGTTCATAGCACAGCCTGTGCCAGGAGGAACAGGGGTGCCCATCATGCTCATGGTGTGCCCAACTCCCAGCTCCAGCATAAGCAGCAGCAGGTGCCAATTTCCGTACCCCGGAGCAGGAAAGCTGACACTCACAGCTGCTGCTGGCCACAGGTGACGAGGGCAACACCGCAGAGCAGCAGAACTCGCCTGGCATCGGTGTGACCCTGTTTCTTGAGAAGGGCAGAATCTGCCTTTGCGCCAACTAAATCTCTCACCGAGGGGTTGAACTGGGTGGAGACTAGAGCTTCGATGATGTACCTCCGCGTCATCGCTGCTCTGTGTGGTGCTAGCCAATAGCACCAGCGGGGGGGGATATCATTTCCGGAGCATGATGCAACTCCCTGCTTGGCGCAGTAGGTTTTTTGTCGGCGCCGAGGCCGAGTCTAACGGTGCTGAGTCAAACAGGCCATCTGGAGATAGGGACAGCACTCCCTGTCGGCTCCGAGGACGATGATCCACTGCGTGGCAGAGGGACATCCGCGCGGGGTGGACGAGGGAGGACGACCAATAGCGCCGAAGGGGAGGAGCTGGGAGATGATGACATAGGCAAGATGGCCGCTGCCATGGGAGCCAGAAGGCCGGTAGGAGCTGCTGGGCTGAGGGCAGGCAAGCAGATCACCCGGAGTGTCCAGGGCCATGAGCGGAGGCCCCTGAGGGCACGCTCAGAGCCACCGGGAGGACAGCAGAGGCTGCAGCAACGTCATTCTAATCCTGGGAGGAGCAGCCGAGTCTGAGTGCACTCAGAGCCGTCGAGGTGGAGCAGCAACCTTCGGGCACGCAGCAACAACACCGGAGGACACAGGAGGCTGGCCGGGGACGGAGGCCTCAGGCACGTCCCGGGCTGCCATTAAGGCCACCCCCGCAAGAATTCCGCTCTCTGGGGTCTTCTGCCATTGGAAGAGCAAGATAGAATTTTTAGCTGGGAACGGAGACCTCCATTGCTAGGCAGACTGTGCTGAGAGCAAGAGCACATGCCTGTGGCAAGCTGTTGTCCGCAGGAATCCAAGCTCTGCTGGAACAGCTCTGAAAGGAAACATTAAAGGCAAGTAAAAAAAGAAACTGACTATATACATACGATTGGAGAGGAATCTGAATTTCTTAATGTTATATTTGTGGAGAGTAGAAAAGTCTGTCTTGCTGGCAAGGCGGAAGAACTGAAACTGGCTAGCTAGGGGCGGACTGGGGGGTGGGGCCAGTTGGCTCATGCTCAGAAGGGCAAAAGCCCTTCTGAGCTATGGAGAGTACTTCCATCTCGGCACCGTCGGATGACGTCACCAAGTGTGGCTGACTCATCCTGCTTGTCCTTGGAGAACCATGCTTTTGCTTGTATCTTTTTAAAGCCACAGCTCATTAAGAAAAACAGCAACGGCAGCAGTTTGGGGGCAGGAAGGAAAGAAGGTCATGTTGGGCAGAGCCAGTCCTAGGCATGAATGAGCATGTTGCCTGCATATGGCCCCGCTCTTGAACAGGTCCCACGCCTGGCCAGAGGAGGGACGGGAAGCGAGAGAGAGCTGCAGGGCAGCATAAGTGTAAAAATAGAAAAGCCGCGATTACAATGGCGATCGCAGTAAAGGGAGCCAAAATCGGGTCCAGGCTGTGCAGCATTATCAAGCTGAGGAGGGCAGGTGGGTTTTTAAAAAAGGTAGAATCTGCAGCTGCGATCGCTGGGGCCACTGCAAGCCACAATCACAGGAGCTGGAGGGGAGGGGGGAGCAGAGGCAGGAAGAGACATAAAGAAGCAACTCCAGGCACCAGTGGCAATCGGAGATTGAGGCTCGCTCTACCGGGAATTCAATGCCTGTAGTTCATCACTTTCTAAATGTGTCCTTGCAGCTAGTTTTGCGATGCAGGTGAAATTTGCATCAAAACATTCTCTCTCTACCTGGACTTCAATGATGGTAATGCAAAAGCTTATGCTGTGACTCCGCAGATCACTCTACTAGGACCTCAATACTGGTAGTGCAATCACGTTCTAAACATGTCCTTGCAGCCCAGAATGTCTTGTTGCTACTCCCACATGCATTGCAAGATTGGCATTAAGATATTCTGGGCAGCAAAGATGTATCTAGAAAGTGATTGCACTGTCATATCACCTGGTAAGTTACCCGATGTGCTCGATTTTCAGGGAATGTCCCTGATTTTACAGCAATTGGGATAGAGGGGATAGAAAAAAAATATTTTCAGTTTAGTGATTTGAATATGCCTGTTTTTAGAATTGACATCCATTATCTTTGCATTTTTTACAGTACAGGGGAAATGCATCACTGTTTCTATTTATCTGTTTAGAAAGGATATTGCTGCTGTCATGGGATGAAGGGGGGGGGGGGAAGGGTATTGACGCCTCTTCCCTCCTCCAAGCTCTCTCCCTCAGACCTT
>CM066031.1:32106302-32210329 GCA_033557465.1 Ichthyophis bannanicus | reverse complement strand
CACAGCACAATGGTTAAGACACTGACCAATGATGCAGGGATCATGGGTTTCAATCCCCCACTGTGCGCAACAAAAAAGGCTGGATGAGGCAGTAACTTTTATGGGGAAAGGTTGTATAGGAGGCAGAAGGCGGAGCACCTGGGCATTTTAATGCTAATCCTAATTCCAGGCGGCGGACGGAACGCAGCGAACTGTTAATTTTTGGCGACATGAAGCGGACCTGCGCTGGTACTTTAGGGCATAAAGCGGTGTCGCTGTTAATTTGGGGCCGCAATAAGGTGGTGCGCTGTTAGGTTTTTTGACGGCAGAGGGCGGCGCCACTGGTAGTGTTTGAACGGCATTTAAGGGGTTGCGCGCTGCATATCCAGAGACAGGGAACAGAGCCACAGCACAACACTTGGTTTAAGATATTGACCAGTGATGCAAGGGAACCAGGGTTTCAAACCCCCACAGTAGCCCAATGAAGAAAGCTGACGGAGGCATCACCTGTTAGGGGTAATGTTGCTGTAGGAGGAATTTTAAGATCATGGGCGAAGGGAGGCGGTGCGCTGTGTTAAATTTGGGCAGCATAAGGCGGATGCGATGATGTGTAAGAACAAGGAGACAGAAGCCACAGCACAATGGTTAAGACACGGGAACAGTGGTGCAGGGATTTATGGGATTCAAACCCCCACTGTTGACACACGATGAAGAAGGCTGGCCAAGGCATTAACTGTTATGTGTTATAATGCCGTTAGGGGGCATTTTATGTTTTAATTAAACTAGTGCTGCCAGCAAACACACCATCAAAAATTATGTAACATAAGGTGCTGAATATACGGCGCCTTCACAAGGTACCCCAGAGGACACATTGTTAAAGTGCACTGTCTGCCAAGGCACACTATAATGTTGACCATAGGGAGACCTTAAGAAGGTGCTGGTGGGGCGCCCTATGAGGGCACCGAAAGGTTACAGTACTGCGGTTGCTGGCAGCACTGCGGCCATTAACGCTCCATGGACACCTGACGTAGGTGCGCTGACCTGCCAAAACATCTGCAAAACAGAGGCGTTGCACCAATGGGTAAGACATGGCTTGCTGCACCAGGGGTCATGCTGTGTAAATCACCAGTGGGGGAATGATAGCCTGTCTCAGGCAGTACACTGCTATGATACAGCAGTTGCTGAATGTAGTTATTATCTAGTATGGATTTGCAGTTCCTGGATTACCGCGCTATGTATCATCAGTGCGGTTTAAATTGCAACGACAACACTCTCATTGAATGAGGCAGAGTCCTTTCTAATGTACATCAGTGCTGCGGGAGGCATATGTATTCGTTACGGTACACAAAAGTGTTACCTGAGGCAGTCTCCTGTCTATGTTACAGCGGCGCTGGCAGGAGAAACAACATAAGGCACCTTATATGGCACCGTAAGGGTACAGCAGTGGGAGGGTGTTTCTGCTGGCAGTACTACCAGAACGTAGACACAAACTGCCCCAGACAGCCTACCATGTACCCTGTAAAATACGGATCTCCATGTTACAATGCCCTGTTCAATGTGTGTCCAGTTTGCGAAATGTAAACAGCAATGGTGCAGCATAGCACAGTATATGAGGGAATGTAAATAAAGAATGAAAATTAAAAGAACAACCCACTCGTGCTTCGAAACACCAACCTTGCTGGCTCCAGAGACAGTGCAGTCACCAGTATGATACAGCTCTATACCTGTAAAGGGATGTCTGGCTGGCATACACAATCAACTCTGCAGACTGTGTGCTGTGGTTACCAGGGTAGGGTTAGGCCTCTAGCACCCAGGATTGCACTGAAAATGCAAATCAGCTGTCCACAGATAAACACAAGGATGGGGTATGCACCCAACAGAACATTGGCCTAGTAGGGTGAACTGAACCATGTGCACTCCCACCGCAACTCGGCCTGGTAGGGGGTAGTGGCAGTGTGTTGGACTGGCACAGATTAGCTACACACCGTCACATTGTGCGGGTACTGTGCTCACCCCTGAGGGATGCGGTGAGGCGCCCAGCACCAGGGCCACGGCACCTTCCATAGCAGACATAGGCCATGCTGCAGGTCCCCAGCAGTGTTAACTGTGGGAGATAGGTCGTTTCTGCAAATAAAACCTGGATATATCTGTCTGTCTCACAGTTCAGGTGTAGATCCCTATGGACTCCTAGGGGGTTATATACCACCACCCTCTTCCTCCAGGGCTGTGGCGTGATAAACCAGCGGCCTCCCATCAACAGATCCACAGTCTACCTCACAGCAGTGGTGGCAGGAGAGCGGGACCCCCCATTCAAACCCCGCACCTGCTAGGAGGAAACAGATACCCTACAGCGACAGTTCAATGAGCAGCTATGTACATCAACCATAAAGCAATAGCAGACAGATCATTAGGGCTCTTGTATATGCTAAGCTGCACCCCACCACTATCTGATATTCTCCTGCAGCCTAGCCTTCCAGACGCCAGCAACCTGCAAGGCGCTCCATCACGAACACTACCAGCTGCAAACAGTCTGCTAGCTAGTCAATAGTGCAGGCTCCTGGTGGAAATGCATGCACCCAGAACTGGGATGTCCACATACACAACAAGCAGATAAGTCAGTGGACTGGGCCCAAAAGGAAAGCCATAAATAATCACATGAAAGAAATCCTATATAGCACTAGGGCGGGTGCCTATCCATGCTGTGGTCACTGCACAGTCTGGGTGAGAGTGAGCTACCAGTAGGGAAAGCTGAAGACACCCTGTCTGTGTAGGTGGTGGTGGGAACTACAATGTCCCAGCCATTGACGTATGGCCCGGGCAAGCTGCATCCTGGGAAGGACCCCCTGTACAGGCTATAGCCATGGTTCCTTGCTCCTCATTATGCAACATTGGCAGGCCAATACTGGCAACAGTGCTGGCAGTTGTGGGATGGTGGAGGGTGTTTGCGAGCCCCCACAAAATGGATAGAAAGACACACACACCAACACCTATGACCAGCAATTGTGCTACTATTAGATGGGGTTTAGACAGCCCTGGCCACCACACCAGTCCTGGGCACAGTACAGCGAATCATGGATATGGTCGCAATACTGTTGGGGGTCACTCCCCAGGTTGGTAAACAATGTCAGAGACCAGACCTGAAGCACACACCGAAGACATCAGAAAGACTGTTATTGCTGGAGCTCAATCTCGCAAACCGTTGCGACCGTAGGAATTGCGATCGGCCTGTACTCATAGCAAACGTTGGATTAGCTGGGTACCGTATACCAAGGCGTAGTGTGGCCTTGCAAAGGTATGCAAGTGGTATTATTGGGCTATGCACCCAGGGCCCAATGTCCCGACTCTCCAGGAGGCATTGGCCAATGGGGCCTGTGGGTGTGGGTGCGTCTGCCCCTGTTGGCTGCTGCTTTACGGCCAGAGGTTCCCAAATCCCGTCATGGTGTTGCCAAACAACTGTCGGGTTTTCATGCTGTCCCTCATGCATATGCATGAGCTACATCCTGCATACCGGGGGGTGGTGCCTATAGATATGCAGCCAACAGGCATCTGTATTAGGGACAGCATGGAACCAGAATGGTGTGGGGCCCTCCAGGCCTGCATTTGAGAGACTATGCTATAGGTACCGCACATGTTTATTTTGGTGTTTGTGTTCCATGGGGAAACTATATGCATTTGCGGCATGTTTGCTGTTCCCAGCAATACAGGTTCAGGTTTTACTTTACATTTGTTTCTTCATGGTGTTTAAAATAAGGGGATTGGGTTGGAAGGTGCCACAGCCATGATTTGAACCTGTGACCTTCGTGTTCCAGGACACACCGTCTGTGTGCACTGCGCCACCGTGTGGCCACAGCTATGCGTGCACTCACTGGGGAGTCCATGACTGTAAAGTCCGACAGGGCCTGTGTGTTGCGGGTGCACCCACGGCACCGGGCGAAGCCATGGTCTGCTGTGTGCGCCAGCCGCACCCCCATCCGCCAAAAGTACCCGCTGCCAACATGCTGACCGACATGCATGTATATTGGAGCCCAAGCATCATTGCTGAATGATATGTGACCCCCCACGGACTGCCTTCAGGGGGACCTGTGGGCTAGGTAATGCGCATGTGTCTGGGTCTGTCGGTGCTCTGTAGGGTAAAAAAAAAAGGATGTTTGCATCAGGGCTTATGTTCTATCACGGTGTACTGGTGGGAAAACTAAGGGGGGCTGGGTTGGGACAGGCGCACCAGGCGGGATTTGAACATCCGACACTCTGGCCCTGGCTGTGTCTGCTGCACCACCACTGTGGCCACAGGGACAGGTATAGTCGCTGGGGATAGGGAAACCTGGCCGATGGAGTTGGACACCACTGCTCTGCACAGTGTCAGCTGTGGGCTCATTCACCTTGTATGGCGACAAAAGGGCAAATATAACCTTTAAAAAATGACCACGAAAAAAGGGGAAAAAAATATAACCAGGCTGGCCAAGAGGGAGAAACAATGGGCAACAGTTGAGGAAAAAAATACTAAGGAAGCTCCAGAAAATGAAATGATTTTTGGAAGGGTCTACGGAGAGTTTAGACCCTTCCAAAAATCACTTCTTTTTTTGGAGCTTTCTTGGGGGGGGAGGAAGCGGGGGGGGGGGAGTTTTTGGCACTACTGCCCAGTGATAATCCCTCTTGGCCAGCTTGGTTGCTATTTTTTCCCCCTTTTTGCATGGGATTTTTAAAGTTTATTTGCACTTTTGTACCGTGCAAAGGTATCACACTGCTCACGTGTTGGTAGGTTTCCCCGGTTTGGCTTGTACCATGCTGACATAAATGGTTTCTCTTCCCTTTAAATGCACGCTACCGCGAGTGTTTCACTCACGGTAATTTTCCTTGTAAATTCGGCCACGCTAATGTGCGGGGAGCCTCTCCCCTCCCACTTTCCACCCATTGACACCATCTCGCCGCCCCTCGGAAGGAACGCATTCCTCCGCCCTCCGTAGGCCTTTCCACGCCTCTTTCGAACATTAGCGCACTTGAGGGGTTGAAGCGCATGGGTGGCGGGGGCCCATTAGTATGACACGCCCGCACTTTTACTGTGCGCGGCACTTAAGACTACTTAAGTGTTGTATTAGCGCACGATCAAGTGGGCCCCGCACAATTGCCCAGTTTCTTAGTTAAAACATACCTCTGTGTGTAGATTGAAAAATACAATGTGCGGTTTTTTTTTTTTCCCCACGTTTCTGCGTTTGGAGAGCCGATCCCCACCTCTAGGATCAGATGGAATATGATCAAGAATGACGCCATCAAAGTTATTGAACAAGTATGTACATTTTGCAGACAATGTTCTACTAAAGGTGCTGTTTAATTTTCCAAATGCAAACGGGAAGCATTGCTCCCCTAGACGCTTTTGAAGGGGTCGAGTGGTACGTCCCACATAATATAGGGTGCAAGGGCATATAGCAAATAAGCTCCAAAAAGATGACTAACATGTATGATGCCACTTTAGAGTATAAGTTAAAGATGTAATGGAATGTCCAACCAAGTTGACCCCGTATTACTGGTCTGGCAGTAAGGACAAGAGCCGCAATGAAAGTGACCTGGATAACGTGTGACAGGAGTGGTCGGTCTATCCTGCGCTGCATGTCGCACCATCAAATTCTCACAAGTTCGCTCCCCTCGAATAAGCTACCATCAAACCGCTTATTTGGAAAGCAAGAATGTAATTCAAGAATGGGCCAAAAGCGACGTTTCGCAGAAATAACCCCAGAAATGCCTTTTACAAAGGGAAAGGACTGGCCGTGATGTTATCCGTTGTCATCTGATGCCCTTGAACTGTCCGGGGGTCGCCAAGTTACCATTCTCGATGAGAAAAACCCGCCCGTGTTATAAAGGCTTTCTTGATTAATTGCGGAGGGTTAACCTCTAAGTAATCAAAAACTTCGTAAATCCTCCACATGATGGTCACCATCTGTCAATGAAGAGCAATTTCGGCAAAGTCTAAGAAACTGACCATATGGTAAACCCCGTTTTAAAGGCAGGAGATGAAAACTTGAAAAACTCAACAAAGTATTACTGTTGTTCTGGCTTACGATATAAGGATGCGGAAAAACCTTCAGCTGTCCTGCTAGTAGTAATATCCAAAAATTGAATTTGAGTGGGTGAATTGGATATTAGTCTTAAAGGTGATTAATGAGGAAATAAACAGGTCAAGGTCAGCTTTAGAACCTGACCATAAGAAGAAAATATCATCAAGAAACCTTCGCCAAAATATTACATATTGAAATAAAAAAGCTGAATAGATGTATTGTTCCTTAAAGTGAGCCATATAAATGGTGGCTATAGAGGGGCAACTGTAGCCCCCATTGCTACACCAAAAATCTGTAAAAAATATTTTTGTTGATAGAGAAAATAATTATTGTTAAGAACCAAATCCAAAAGGTCCAACAGAAACGTCTGAGGAATCCGTGAAGGAAGATCCATAGGGTTGTAGCTAAGACTGTCAAAGCTTCATTTTGGTCAATGTTGGTATAAAGAGCCTGAACATCGAGAGTCACCAAAAAAGTACAAGCAGTACTACCAGCGCAGGCGGAAAGTTGAGACAAAAAATCTCCAGCTTCACGAATATATAAGGGAACCATAGCCGCCACAGGTTGTAAAAAAAGATCACAAAATTTTGATAGAGGTTCAAGAAGGGAATCCCTGCATGAAACTATAGGCCTACCAGGCGGGTTAATCAGGGTTTTATGAATCTTGGGAACTAAATAAAAAAATCGGGATCTTGGGAAACCTGTTTATAAGAAATTGAGACTCCCGTTTGGTAATCCACTGCTTTTGAAGGGCCTCCGAGATCAATGATTTAATACGCTCCATCAAGCTTGGGATTGGACCCACCTCCAAAATTTTGTAATATTTCTGATTTAGATGAATTTCCATTTCTCGTTGGTATTGATCTGCTGAAAGAATTACCACTGCACCCCCTTTATCCGCACGTCGAATAACTAAATCGGACTCAGACAGTTGTTTAATCGCTTGAAAGTGTTTGTGATTTAGATTTGAGTAGGAGCGGGAAGGAAGGCTCTCGATAGTATTAATTGCCGCCAAAACTAACTCTTGAAAAGTAGAAAGAGTTGAGTCAGGTAGACCAGGTAGTATCCAATTAGAAGAACCTGTCAACAACGAACCATCAGAATGAGATGCCTTCTGTGAAAAATATTGAATAACTTTTAATTTTCGGAAAAATCTGTGGAGTGCCACGCGGATCTCAAATTTATTGTATTTCGGTACTGGAACAAATGAGAGTCCCTTCTCCAAGACCTGCATTTGATCCAATGTTAATAATGGCCCTGAAAGGTTGACAACTGCTGTTTCTTCATTCGGGATCTGGTGTTGGGGCCCTCCCAAAAATCCTGCTGGTAAGGTCTGCGATATCGTCGTCCGCTACGAGAGTTACACCATTGATTTATTATTTATTTTATTTATTTAACAATTCTTATATACCGCGCTATTTGTTATCAGCGCGGTTGACACTTCAACAACGAGAGCTCAGTGCAGTCAAGACTGATTGAGTTTACATTATAACAGGAAATAGAACTGGGAACATAAAGGGAAACTATTTACATTGTCCAACGAAGTAGTTTGAGACCGTTGGGGGCCGTAATAATCCATATCTGTCGAGTCTGTATCGGTGGAATCATCCAAGCTCATTGCAAACGTAACATGCTTAGAAGTAGATTGCTGAGGTAAAGTGTGCCACTTGTAAACACAATCATTATCATAGTCTGATTTGTCTCACTTAAATTTCCCTATATTATGTGGGACGTACCACTCGACCCATTAAAGAGCATCTAGGGGAGCATGCTTCCTGTTTGCGTTTGAAAAATTTAACAGCACCCTTAAAAAGTTACTGTACTAACGATTAAAAAGGAGTGACAACAGCGAGAGTGTGGTTTTAAATTTCCCTCTCTTGGGTTTCTTTCACTCCGACAAAAAGTGAGGGTCCTTTATTCCATCTTTCAGAGTTTAACTTTTTATGTTCTTATTTCACTCTGAATTGGGGCTTCCTTTTTTTGTTTTGTCTTGGATCAGAACTTTGCAGCCAGCTATAGAATCTACGTATGTTTGTTTTACTGTTTTTTGCAATGCCCTCTGTAAACCATTCCATCTGTAATCCATTCTCTTGGACTGGAACTATCAATCTCTCATCCTTTGAGTTCATTCCCCTCTCCATAACCATTCTTGTATCCGGTATTGATTGACAAAGGGTTTCTGGAGTAACACTCTGTTTCCCACTGTGTCTGTGTACTTGCCACTTGTATTCCTTGTTTTGCTAATCTATATCCCCCCTCTCCCGATCCACCACTTGACCTACATGTGTCAAGCCCTTTCAACCCCATTCCTCAAATAACTTTCCTTTTCTGCCTGGCGTAAACATCCCCATCCCCCGAATAAAGGTGTATTTAGAGAATCTCTTCTCCCCCCCCCCCCCTCAAAAGGGACAGTCTCCAGTTTTTCCAAATTTGAAAGGTTAATTTCCATTGTGGATTTTCGGGCTCCTCCCCTCTGGATCTCTCAGTCGGGTCCCAAATCAATGACTCTAAGAGTACCTTGCTGCCCACTTCCATTCGCTCCCACTGTAGGGCATGTCCTCCATCCCTCCAAGCAAACAGAGCACATAGTTGTGCTGTGGCATAGTAGGGGGCTATACACAGTACTCCCAGCCCCCCTTCTTCCCTCCGCTTATATGGTGGACCGTGCCACCTTGGGGACTTTCCCATTCCATACATATTGCATTATCATATTTTGAAGCATTTTTAATACCCCCCAGGGCACTGCATTGGGCAAAGACACAAATAAAAATAAAATTTGCGGGAGCACATTCATTTTGACTATGGCTATGCGCCCCAGTCAGGTCAGATGAAGTCCCATCCAAGAAAGAGGTCTTGTTTGAGGCTTTCTACCAGCAGTTTATAGTTCCAATCCTGAAGGTTCTCGAGTAGGCTGCCTAATTGTATCCCCAGATATCAGAAGTGCTTATTTACCCACTTGATGGGGAAATGCCCCATAGGTGATCCTCCAATGCTTTTAGTAAATTAAATATTGCAATCTTGCTCTGATTTAATTTATAGTCCACTACCTCACTGTATCTACCCATCGCTGTCATCAATATTGGCAGTGTGGTAAGGGGCTGTTGTAGGGTAAAACTAATATCGTCTGCGAAAAGGGTGATTTTTGTCCTCTGCCCCCACCCCCTGCCACTTACACCCCCTGTATGTCTTCTTGCTCTCTAATATGCTCTGCAAGGGGCTGTATCGCCAAGACGAATAGAAGTGGTGATAGTGGGCATCCCTGGCATCCCTCTCCCCAGAGCAAAATTAACGGAATAACCTCAGTTTACTCTGATTCGGGCTCTTGGATGGGCATACAGTGCTTTTATCCATTTTAGAAAATTCTTCCCCAGGCCCATTCATTCTAAAACCTGGAACATAAACTGCCACTGTACCTGGTCAAATGCTTTTTCAGCTTCCAACGTAACAAAATACTGCTTGCTCTCCTGACCTCTGTAGGTCCCAGGTAAAATTTCATAGTTACTGAATGTTGTCACCTCCTTGTCGCCCCATCATAAACCCCGTTGGTCTTTGTGTGCCAATTTAGGTACTACCCCTTGGAGGCGATTAGCTAGGACCTTGGCCAGTACTTTAGCATCGAGGTTAATTAGAAAGTTTGGCTGATACGATCCACAGACCGTGTTATCCTTGCCTGGTTTAGGTAGGACAGTGATACCCACTTTTTCCATCAACTTCAGGATCTCCTCCCCTTGGAGCACCCCATTAAAGACTTTAGTTAACACCAGGGTAATTTGGTCTTGCATTAAACGATAAAATTTGCAGTGACGCTATCTAACCCCAGGGGTTACCCAACTTGAGGATCTTAATGGCTTCTTGGACCTTCTCCTCACTGATTTCCCATTCCTATTCTCTCCTCCTCCTCCGCTGCCCCAGCTTCCTTAGATTACAGTCATTCAAAAATGAGACCTCTCTCTTTTCCCCCGATATTTCACTTTATATAGGCTCTCATAATATTCACTAAATACCTGACTAATTTTAGACAGTCAATGTACCCCCCCTTGTGGTTCTGAATAACTCCTATGTAGGCCACCTGCCTTTTGGCTTTCAGCCAGCTAGCCAGAATCTTACCAGACTTATTACCCCGTTCAAAATGTGCTTGCTGCAACACGGCTAACCCGTGTGTGCAATTTCTTGAGCCCACAATCTGCTCAATTCTCCCGCAGTTTAATCAATTCAGCTATTGGATTACAATCAATCACTCTGTTGCCTCCCCTCTAACTCCACAATTTTTTCTAAGAGCTTGTTTTATGTATTTATTTGCTTTTATATACTGCACTTTTTGGAATCAGTGCGGTTTACAAATAACATGAGCAATCAAACATTTTACATAGAACTGGAGATAACAAGAACAAAAACAGTGGAACAGTTACATGGAACAAATTGAATAGAACAGATTACAATTTAACTGAAATTTCTGCTTTTCAGAATTCCTCCTCTCCCTTTGACCTGGGCTGCTATATTGATGAGGTGACCTCTAGTGACAGTCTTCAGCCTCTCCCAAACGGTGCCCATTTCTCCATTCAAATTAAAACAGACTTATTCCTGTATAGTTTTATGTATTTTATTTACCTGTGCTTTCTCATCTAAAAGTGAAATTTAACCTCCAGAATTTAACCCCTTCATCCCGATCTCCAGTGTCAAATATACACTAATGGGGGCATGGTCTGTTCAGGTTATCGGTCCTGATCTATGGTCCTAGCCTTAGAAATCCAGCTTCCACTAGCCCATATCATATCCAATCGACTGTATGTCCCATAAGCATGGGAGTAGAATGTATATTTACACTACTCTGAATGTCTATATCTCCAAATGTCCACAAACCCAAGATATTCCTTAAATGTTTTCAAACTCTTCTGCTCCAGCAGCCCCCGCTGGCTTGTCCCCCGCTGTTGTCCAAGTGCGGGTTGCTGAGCAAAGTATCGTCCCCTCACAAGTTAATCAGGGCCTCCCCTAGCCCCTCCATCTCCTTTAACATCTGCTCGTATAACTCCCCTAATGTCCATTTGGGCCGTAAACACTGATGATCCAAACCTCTTCATCAGTAACCCTTAGCCACACCCCTACCCACTGCCCCACTTTATCCCTACATTCTCCCACAATTGCATGTTGACATGTCTCATGAACTAAGATGCCCACACCTCCTTTCCTTGGATTTGCTCTTTGTCCGGCAAGGATCACTACCGGGTAATATCTTGAATACAGTAGGTGCTCCTGCCCCACCCTCAGATGCATTTCTTGGACCATAAGACATCTGCATTAAGACGCCTGCCCTCTCTCTCCAATAAGTGTCTTTTATGCCATGTCTGGAGCCCTTTAGAATTCACCGTGTTCACTGTTAGCTGCTTCCTATTCCAGTTTCCTTTATCCTTTGATTTATTCCCACCCTGGTCCCCTCCTTGCATCCTCTACCCCCTCCCTCTCCATCCCCTCCCCCTGTCCCCCGCTCCCTTCCCCCTTGTGTTGCAGAAGCAAATATAAATTAGAGTGTCCTTTACCCTTCCCGATCTTTTGGCAACTTAACCATTTAACTCTGCCCAGGTCAGCTCCTCCCTCATGTGGTCTGGTGAGCCTTTACCGACCAATCAGTCTATGCTATCCTCTTTCACTTTGATCAGTCCCATCAGTCCATTCACAGCTCAATTTTCATCCCATGCGGCCTGCTCCTTAGCTGTCTAATTCAGCACTTTGTCTCCTCAAGATGCTTTACTCGAGTCACCCACTCCTGATGAGCTCCTACCTCTTGCTGATGGAAACCAGCATCTTTTAAAGCTCTGAGTGCCTCTGTCATTGTATGCACTCGCCATGCCTTCTCTCCCTGAAGAACAAGAGTCCAAATGGATGCAGCCAGCGATAGCACAGTTCAGTGCTCCGGAGAGCTTAAGTGATTGCTTTCAGTGCTCTATGCCACTGCAGAGTCCCTGCTGACAGATCATCATAGATGGAGACCGGGTACCTTTGCCAGGTGAAATTCCCAAGGCCCCTCATTTTTGCCACTAAGCGCTCCTTAAGTTTGTAATCCTTCAAGCAAATGATGATGTCTCTATTGATTCGTGGCTGACCCAGCGTTCGGTGTGCTTTGTCCAGCAGTATTTCTCTAGGGGGCTACCTCTTCCCCTCCCTTTTGCAAGGCTTCTGAGCAAACAACTACTGCAACTTTTGCACTGTCTTTAAATTTTGAGTCCTCGGTATGCCTCTGAATCGCAGGTTGTTTCTCCGGGATCTGTTTTCAGGTCCTCCAGTTTGTATTGCAGTTTGTCCTGCCACTCCTCTCCTTTTCCTACCCAGTTTTCCAATACTTCTTATTGCTGCTCCAAGTCCTGCAGTCTGTTTTCATGCTCTCCCGCGTGATGCGTCAATTCTGCAAACTCCTCCTTCATTTTCCCGATGAGCTCCAAGTTCCATCTTAACTGCCCGAACTTCAGCTTTAATTTCATTAAACCATTCCCCGCTGTCCATTTCAGGTGGGGGAAGTGATTAGGGATCGGGAGGGGAGAGTCTTCATTTTCGTGGGCGAGTTGAGCGGGGAGAAAATAACGATGGTAAATCTGTATGCACCTAATGGAGGGCAAGTTCCATTTTGGAAAGAAGTGAGAGGATTATTGGAACGGGCGGTGCAGGGGAAACTCATGTTGGGGGAGATTTTAATTTGGCACTGCATCCAGTGCCAAAATATCGGTCCCTATATCCAAATTATCGGTCGCTATATCCTTAAGAAGGATAGAGCGTTATTGGAAAAGGTTCAGAGAAGAGCCACAAAAAATGGTAAAGGGGATGGAAGAATACTCCTATGAAGAAAGGCAAAAAAGGTTAGGGCTCTTTAACCTGGAAAAGAGACAGCTGAGGGGAGATATGATAGAAGTCTATAAATTAATGAACGGAGTGGAACGGGTAAATGTAGATCGATTGTTTACGTTATCAGAATATAGAAAGACTAGGGGACATGCAATGAAGCTACAGGGTAAACTATTTAAGACTAATAAAAGAAAATATTTTTTCACTCAACATATAATCAAACTCTGGAATTTGTTACCGGAGGATGTAGTAAAGGCTGCTAGTGTAGCTGGGTTTAAAAAAGGTTTGGACAATTCCTGGAGGAAAGGTCTATAAACCATTATTAAAAAGGGACCCAGGTTATCAATGCTTGACCCAGTACAAGCATTGTGGAACCTGTGTCTTTTGGGGAAACTGCTAGGTACGTATGACCTAGATTGGCCACAGTTGGAAACAGGATATTGGGCTTGATGGACCTTGGTCTGACCCAGTATGGCATATCTTATGTTCTTATGTTCAGAATGGGATAGTGTCACAGAGCAGACTCATTAGTGACCCCTCATTTGGAGTATGGTGTGCAATTCTGGAGACCGCACCTTCAAAAGGATGTGAACAGGATGGAGTCGGTGCAGAGGGTGGCTACTAAAATGATTAATGGGCTTCATTATAAAGCATATGAGGACAGACTTAAGGATCTTAATATGTACACCTTAGAGGAAAGGCGGGATAGAGGTGATATGATTGAGATGTTTAAATACCTCCGTGGCATAAATGTTCAGGGAGAGAGCCTCTTTCAATTGAAAGCAAGTTCTGCTACGAGGGGACATGGGATGCGGGTGATGGGAGATAGATTCAGGAGTGATATGCGGAAATATTTCTTTACGGAAAGAGTAGTGGATCCGTGGAATAGTCTCCCAGTGGAGGTGGTAGAGAGGACAGTAACTGAATTCAAAAAGCATGGGACCAACACAGAGGATCTCTAAAGGTAGAAAGTGGACTGTTGTAGTTGTTGTTATGGAAGGACAGACTAGATGGGCCTTGTGGTCTTTTTCTGTCATCATGTTTCTATGTTTCTATGGAGACAGATGATATTGCAATGCAAGGAAATACTAATGTTTGGGGAAAGCACATGGTAGAAAGTTGCCATGGGCAACGTAAGCAAGTGAGGTCACGAGCTAGGGAGACACACCCAGCCAGTAGAGAAGCCAGGAGGTTCTCACCTGACTCTAATCAGCTGGGGAGTGGTGCAGCTAGGAAATACCTAGATAAACTCAGCTCACAAGCAGTTAGGCAGAACAGGACTAAGAACAGGACCGAGAGCAAGGTACAGCCTAAGAGCCAGACCAAGAGCCAGGATAGGAGCTGGAGAGAAACCCAGAGAAGGAACTGGATGAATGAGGAGGACGAGAGAAGCTGTGAAGAGAGCGTGTCTAATTACCACATTGGAAGCCTGAACGGAGGTCTGAGTGAGTCCGAGGAATGCTTGAATGAAAGGTACAGACAGCTTGACACAGAAAGTGAGAGTGAATGTAACAGCCCAGATTGGAGCAGAGACAGAAGAAAAAGGTACAAGCCAGGAAGTTTTATTCCGGTCCAAAAAGGGGGAGTTCAGAGCTTGGAGATAAGGGACAGTTTGTGGAAGTCCAGAAGCCATCCAAAGCTAGCCTAAGGGGAGCAGAGAAACTCCAGTACCCTTATAATAACAAAGGAAAGGCTTTTTACCTGCAGAAGTAAAAACGCTGAAAGTACGTGAGACACAGAGTTTCAGAAGGGCTGCCGTCAGAAGTTCCAGCTGGTTCCAGGTTCCTAAACAGAGCAGAGCTCAGAGCAGGAGTAATTCCTTCTAATAGATGGGCAAGGGAATTCTTTAGCCTGCCAAACAGATATCAACAGAGGGGAGGCTCCTACTACCAAAACCCCAGCAATTGTGGTAACAGCAAACAGTTGTCCCTTAGTGAAAAAGAAGTACGTCACAGCCAGGACGGACTGTTTGCCAAGCCCACACAGGGAGAAAGTAAAGAGGTATTAATTCCTATTGAGGAGCCGATGCAATGTGAAGCCTCTGTGATTGAACAGAATATTGAAGAAATGGATTGTAGCCTTTCTCTGGCAGATAATATAATCTCCCTAAGATAGAGAAGAATAAGCAGCCTGACAAGGTGAAGAAGAAGGCCTTATTCTGGGTGGCTACAGGTCTGTGTTTAAAATATATTTCTGTTGTTAAGAAGCTGAAAGAAAGCCATTTTTGTGTTACAGTTTTCTTTCTGTTTTACCCAAGAAGGGTTATGGTTTGTTCCTGTACATATTGAAATATCCTATTTGGGAAAGGGAAATAAAGCCCTGTTTAACCTTACATCGGTTGTCCACAACTAATTTTTGTAACTGGCAGCAACTACAACTACCAGGAGGCCAGTTACACTGAGGCCCAGTGCAATACCTGATCTCACCGGTAGGTGCACCAAGAGGCTCACGACAATAGGCAGAAGGGGATACTTCGGAAGTTCCACGTGTTAGATGTGTGGAGGGAACATAACAGGGAGGCAATGGAGTACACCTTTTATTCACATCCACATAAAACTTATAGTCGGATAGATTACTTGCTGATAATAAACTGTGGGGGACCAGAGTGCGGGGGAGTGGAGACTGGAAATGTTACATGGTTAGATCATGCCCCGACCTGGGTTGACATACAGGGTGGGAATGGAGAGGGAGGTATCAGATTTTGGCGGTACAATGAGAGTCTTCTCCGAAGGGACGAAGTAGTAAAAGACATCAAGAAAAGCTTGCAGGATTATTGGCAGCTGAATGATACAGGAGAAGTGCGGGAGACTAGTGTGTGGGAAGAAATGAAAGAGGTAATCCGGGGGAAGGTTGATTATGTGGGCTGCTAAATACAAGAAGGGTAGGAAAGAAAGGGAGGACAAATTGCATGTTGAAATTAAGGAGGCCACAAAGCTGTACAATAGGACGGGGTCAGGAAGGCAACTGATATATTTAAATCAATTGCGCTTGGTGTTAAACAAGTTACAATTGAAAAGCCATTATCAGATGGCCATCACTTGGTTTGCAGCTTGTTGTGCTGTGAGGGCTTGTGTGCATCAGTGATGCTGAGAGCTAAACTATCGGTAGTTTAAGTACTGGCAGGGTGTCCCAAGATGGACAGGTCTCAGCTGAGGTGCCAAACCAAGACAAACCACCCATCTGGGCAGCAGCAGAATGGGATAGTGTTGACGGCAGAGGATCACATTTCTGTGACAACGGCAACAACACCAAACTTAAACTGCGCGGAAGAAAGACCCGGCAATCTACTAATGTATCTTGCCATGAAAACCCAATGGATAGTTACAACAAAACAAATTGTGCTATAGTGCTGGAAGATGAGAACCCCAGGTCGGAAGGCACTCAACTAGCTACTGGGGAAGAGCTGAAGACTTTTCAGAGTAAAGCCAGCATTTATGATGTGGTTGGATCAAAGCCCTCGGGACGTCTGGCTGCTGATGTAGCTGCGCATGAAATGAGAGTCAGAAGCTGTAAAGATGTCTTACACATTGGAACATGGAACGTATGAAGCATGAACCAAGGGAGGTTGGAGGTGGTCAAGAATGAAATGGAACGTGTACAACTTGATCTGGGTGTCAGTGAAATGAAATGGACTGGCATCGGGCACTTTGCATCAGATGATCACATGGTTTACTATGCTAGGAAATGAAAGACAAAGAAGAAATGGTGTTGCATTTATAATAAAGAAGAAGACTTGCAAGAACTGTAATGAAATACAATGCAGTCAGCGAACGTTTAATCTCTATTCGTCTACGAGGAATGCCTATCAACACAACTATAATTCAAGTATATGCCCCAACAACAGCTGCAGAAGAGAATGAAATTGAAGAGTTCTATGAACAAGTACAAGCTGAAATTGACTGAACATGCAGACAGGATATCCTGACAGTCATGGGTGACTGGAACACAAAAGTTGGCAACAAAGAAGAAGGCAAAGTAGTTGGAAAATATGGACTTGGCAACAGAAATGAAGCTGGAGAAAGACTGATAGAATTCTGCAAGACCAACGATCTATTCATCTCAAACACCTTCTTCCATTAACCCAAGCGGCGACTGTACACATGGACTTCACCCAATGGATTGTATAAAAATCAAATTGACTACATCTGTGGAAGTCAACGATGGAAAAGTTCTATAACATCAACAAAGACAAAACCTGGAGCTGACTGTGGTACAGATCATCAACTACTAGTATGCAAACTCAAGCTAAAGTTGAAAAAGAGCAAACCACTCATGAATGCAGCAAAATATGACCTTGAGAATATACCACTGGAATTTAAAGACTGCCTGCAAAATCAATTTGCTGCTTTAGATACAAATGACAGAGCTCCAGAAGAGTTATGGAATGACATCAAGAAGGTTGTGTTGGAAGAAAGCGAGAAGTCTCTACAAAAGGTGAAAAAGCAAAAACAGCCAAAATGGATGAGAAAGAAATTCTGAAAATTGCCCAGAAATACAGAGAAGCTAAAGCCAGAGGAGAAAGAAAGACAATAACAGAACTCAGAGATTTCCAACGTGCAGCAAGACAGGACAAGGAAAAGTACTACAATGACGCATGCAAGGAAATAGAAGCAGAAACTATTAGAGGAAGAACAAGATTGGCTTTCCTAAAACTACAAGAGTTAAAGAAAAAGTTCCAGCCTCGAATTGGAATGTTACAAGATGCTCAAGGTTCTATGTTGAATGATGCTGAGAAGATCAAGAAAAGGTGGAAGGAATATACAGAGTTTTTATATGATAAAGATCAAGTGGACCAACAGCCGTTTCAACCTGTACCTTATGATCAGGAACCACTGGTGATGAAAGAAGAAGTTAAAGCAGCATTGAAAGCCTTATCAAAGAACAAAGCACCAGGCATTGATAGCATTCCCATAGAAGTATTACAGCAATCTGATGCAGTTGTTACCATACTTATAAGGCTCTGCCAAGAAATATGGAAGACATCATCATGGCCAAATGACTGGAAAAGATCTGTGTTTATACCAATACTAAAGAAAGGTGATCCAACTGACTGTGGAAATTATCGCACAATCGCTCTGATCCCACATGCCAGCAAGATTCTACTGAAGATTGTTCAAAAGAGACTACAACCATACCTGGAACAAGAACTACCTGAAGTGCAAGCAGGGTTCAGGAAAAGGCGAGGAACGAAAGACATCACTGCGGATGTGAGATGGATCCTTGAAAAGACTAAAGAATACCAAAAGGATATCTATTTGTGCTTTATAGACTATAGCAAGGCTTTTGACTGTGTAAACCATGAGAAACTCTGGGCCACATTAAGAAACATGGGTATACCAGAACACCTGATCGTACTCTTGCACAATCTGTACATTGATCAAGAAGCAACAGTTCGAACAGATCAAGGAGAAACAGAATGGTTTAAAATAAGCAAAGGTGTAAGACAAGGCTGCATACTTTCCCCCTACCTGTTTAATTTATATGCAAAACAAATCATCAGAGAAGCAGGATTGCATGAAGACAACAGAGGTGTGAAGATTGGTGGAAGACTCATCTACAACCTTCGCTATGCTAATGATACCACATTACTGGCTGAAAGTGAAGATAGTCTGAAACATTTGCTTCTCACAGACCAAGAACATAGTCTCAAAATGGGCCTGCACCTTAATGTAAAGAAGACAAAGATCATGACAACTGGCATAATCAACAGGTTCATCGTTGCAGAAGAAATTGAAATCATGAACAACTTAAACCTACTTGGATCAACTATTAAAGAAGCAACAAGCAGTCAAGAAATCAGACGACGCGTTGCTCTTGGCAGAATGGCTATGAAAGACCTAGATAAGATTCTCAAGAGCAGAGATGTCTCTCTCCATACAAACATTTGACTTGTTCAAGCCATGGTATTTTCAATAACATCATATGGATGTGAAAGCTGAACAGTGAAAAAGATAGACAGGAAGAAAATTGATGCCTTTGAATTATGGTGCTGGCGGCAAATATTGTGTATACCATGGACTGCCTGAAGAACAAACCAGTCGGCACTAGAGGAGATCAAACCTAAGCTTTCTTTAGAAGCTCAGATGACAAGACTTCGACTTTCATACTTTGGACATCATGCAAAGAGAGAGATCATTAGAGAAAGACATCATGCTTGGCAAGATAGAAGGTCAACACAAAAGAGGAAGGCCAGCAATGAGTTGGTTCGATACAATAACAGCAGCTACGGGTACCAGTCTGTCAACAATGAGCCGCCTGACTCAAGACCGAACACAGTTTAGGATAGCTATCCAGAGGGTCGCCATGAGTCGACTCCGACTCGACGGCACTTAACAACAACAACATCAGATGGAGCGAGTGAAACAACGGTTCAATGAATGGGGGGATAGGGCCGGGAGACTGCTGGCGAGAAAAAAAGCGGGAGGTAAGGAATGCAATAATAGCAATTCAGGGCCAGGATGGGGCAATTCTGAAGGGGCGGAAAAGCAAATATGGGATAGATTTTGGTCAGTACTACTATGCAGAGCTTGTACTCCCAATAGGGGGGAGGAGGAGAGTGGCCTCCATAGGGGGAGGGGATTTTTGGGATTAGTGGAACTTCCAAAAGTTGAGGAGAGGATTTGGTGGGCGCAGTTCTAGAGGAACCCATTTCCATAGGGGAACTAATGAGCTGAGAGGTGATTAAGGAAAATGTCAGGGACAGGACGGGGGAAGTGGGGAAATTCCCGGATAGGCTTTGGATGGCGTTTTGCCTAATTTGTTTTATAAGACCTTCCGGCGGAGGACTTGGTGTATTTTCTAGGGAAACTGTAATAATGGGATGTGTAGGGAAGGAGGGGCAGTTTTCACAAGGCAACTGTTTGACAGCGGATAATTATACATTAATACCAAAGGCAGGGAAAGATCCGCTGAATTGTGGGGTCGTTTTCGCCCAATATCGCTAAGGTATTTTTGAACACGGATGTTGAAGTATTTTGGCAACAACAAAAAAAATACTAGCAAATAGATTGGCTCGCAAGGGCAAGAATGCCTACTCCTTGTTCACCATATGATCAAAATGGGTTTATTAATGGTAGGCATTCGGCGGGACAACAATCAAGGAGAGTGTTAAGGACAATTTGGGGGGCACCATAGATGCAACGGATAGTACGATGGTTGCTGTCTATTGACGCGGAAAAAAAATAGAAAAACAAAAAAAGGGGAAAAAAGGAAAAAAAAAAAAAAAAAAAAATAAAAGTTAATAAAGAAAACAAAAGAAAAAAAAAAAAAAAAAAAAAAAAAAATTTATAAAGTAGGCTGGGTAGAAACAAAACAAAACAACAAAAAAAAAAAAAAAAAAAAAACAAAAAGGAAAAGGAAAAAAGGAAAAAAAAAAAGAAAAAAAGGAAAAGAAAAAAAAAAAGGAAAAAAAAGCATTTGAGGGGGTGGGGTGGGAAATATCTATTTGCAGTAATGGAAAAAGATGGGGTTTGGGGACAACTATGTCGCCTGGGTGAGAGCTTTGTAATAAGAGGCCAAAGGCGAGGGTACGAATTAATGGTCGGTACTCGGAAGCTTTTTCCCTTCAGAGAGGTACAAAGCAGGGATGCCCCTTATCGCCCTTGCTTTTTGCTTTGGCTATGGAACCTTCGGCACAGAGGGAATAAGGGAGGCGGAGGAGGAGTAAGGGGTAAGGGCGGAGAAGAGGATTAAGGGGTATGGTTGGGAGAGAGGCAGCATAAGATATCATTGTTCGCAGATGATATTTTATTAACACTAACGCCAGCCAGAGGTGACATTAGGAACAGCTCTTAGAAGTGACAGAACAGTATGGGGAGGTGTCGGGTTTTAAACTAAATATGGAAACGACAGAGGCACTGAATGTTAACATAGGCTTGTAGTAGAGATAGGCAGGTTAAAGGAGAGGTATCCCTTTAAATGGGCAAAGAAAGCGACTAAGTATTCACGGGTATATCTCATGGCATAGCCACAGCTTTTATATGGGGAAAGTACCCCCAATTATGAAAACAGGTGGCCCAGGATTTACGGGGTTGGATGGATATGGAGATTTCCTGGTTGGGGGCCGTTTTGCAGCGGTCAAGATGAATTTAATACCCAGGATGTTATATTACTTTCAGGCTCTCCCCTGTGAGATCCCTGAGAGGCATTTAAGGAAGATTCGAAGGGAAAGTATTTCACTTCATATGGAAAAAAGACGGCCTCCAAGAATAGTGCGGGCGGTCCTTTACCGATCTCAGGGGGGAAAGGGGATTGGGGGTTCCAGATATTCAGGCCTATTATAGAGCAGCCCAGATTAGGCATTTAATGGACTGGAGAGAGGGAGGGGAAAGGAAAACATTTGTAGATATGGAATGGTCGGGGTGGAAGGAAAGACCAATTGAGGTCATGCCATGGACTACGGCAAAGGACAGGAGTGGGGTTTTCTTAGAAAACCCTTATATGCAGCATGTTTTAGCCGTATGGGATGAGTGAGAATAAGGGAAGGAGGGAAGGGGTATCGAGCTTCTCAGTAATGCAACAACTGTGTTGTACGGAAGACTTTACCCCAGGAAGAGAGGGAGGGGCTTTATAAACAATGGGAGAGGAAAGGTTTACGAAGGTTGCAACCAATTTATCGATGGGGGGGGGGGGGGGAGTGGGACCCGCTTGCAGATTTACAGGAGGAATAGAATTGAGGGCCTGGGCAGTTGTTTCATTATGGCCAAGTGATAAATTATTTGAAAGGGAAGTTGGGGAAGGAGGGGTTGGCACGAGAGTTTACTGAACTGGAAGTGATTTGGTAGGGGAAAAAGAGATCTAGGGGCTAATTACAGCCTTGTATAGGGGAATACGAGAAGGACAGGGGAGGAGAAATTGGGTTATATGAGGACATGGGAAAGGGAGATGGGGAGGAACTTGGAGACTGGTCAGTGGAAGGCCATTCTGGAACAGGGTCACCATTTGCCAGTTTCCATTGCTGTTTGGGAAAATTGGCACAAAGTGTTAATGGGGTGGTACTATACCCCATGCGTTTGAATAAAATGTATCAGACGGCATCAAAGAGCCTGCTGAAGGCAGTGTGGAGAGGAGGCACAATGTATCATATTTGGTAGGAATTCCACAGATCCAGATATTCTGGGAATGAAATTCAGAGCTGGACGAGACGGGTGGTGGGTGAAGAGATAGAGAGGAACTCCGAAGTTTTCTTGTTTGGATGGTGGAGGGAAGGGGGCCCGAGGGAGAATAGGAAGGAAATATGAGCATGTCTCAGTGCGCGCCAGAGGTGATATAGCCTATGAGGGTGGAAGCAGGAGGAGCCGCCAAAGATCGGTTAAGGCGAATTTACCTAATGGAGAAAATTAACAGCATTACGAAAACAAAGAGGCCCAAGTTTGATAGGGCTTGGAAGAAAGTATTGGTGTACTTGCAGGAGGGGGAGGGAACTGGGGTAGGGTGGATAAGTAGGGCTGTGAGCTTAAAACTGCCTCACGGGCATTTGTACGGTAGATGAATGGCTTTTAACGGGTTTACTGCTTAGGTAGGTTTCTATGCAAATGTTTCGGGGGAGGTTGTGGAGTTACTTAGCAATATTGTTAGTTGAATATAATATATAATGGAGGGGAAAAACTGTACATCAGTTGAATGTTGATGTTTACATGCAAGGGTATTTATGTATGTTACTAGATGCTATGTAAAGGGGGGGGGGGGGAAAACCCATTCCCCGCAACTTGGTTCAAGTTATGCCCTGAATGGTAGCTTCTCCTTTTTCTAAATTGGCTGCGGGTGTCTCCCATACCAATGCGCTCTGTCTCCTTGGCTGCTGTGGCCCACTCGTCACCATTTTGTTCTCTCCGCTGTCCCCACTTGCACCCGCATATTCTTATTCCTGCAGGTCTGCTGATTTCCCCCTCATTATCTTGCTCCCACTGGCCAGAGTACTCGGAGGCCATGTACAAGCCATTATCGGTGCTGCTTGGAAGATGTTTTTTCACTGTTGATCAGGAATTGCTACAGAGCAGAGCGCTCAGGCACCCATCGTGCTAAATGACATCACTTCCTCCCAAGAAGCTTTTCAATAAATGGAATTCTACTAATTCTTGGTCATTAGAACTGCAGAGCTTCAGGTCATCTACAAACAGTCAGTGTGATGTCACCATTGGGCCATGGCCATCTTTAGATTTCAGGCTAACTCCATGTCCCAAAGAATTTATGAGAGTACTCATTGGATTGAGCGCCATACAGAACAGAAGTGGTAACAGGGAATCTCCCTGATCTTGATGTTAGGCATGATGAACTAACCAATCCTTATTCTTCAAAAACAATATAGCTTGCCAGATTTTCATGGTGAATTTAATGTACTCTGTACAACCCAGTTTTTTATTTCATATGATTCAAATCAATTGTGTGGATGAATTTTGCGCATACCATGATAGTCATGAACCTCACTTTCTAAGCCAAGGTATTGTGGAAGTAGTATCTCAGTTTCCTAAATTTACTGCTATTTTTTTCCACTCTGGATCAGTTGATCGCTTTTAAGATGCAATGCGATGAGTTGAACCCTTGTTGTACTCAGTACATGTAAAAGGTTTCTTCCCCACTATGGATCATTTGATGGCTTTTAAGATACGATGACCGAGCGAAACTCCTATTACATTCAGTACATGTGAAAGGTTTTCTTTCCACTGTGAATCATTTGATGGCTTTTAAGATACGATGGCAGAGTGAAACTCTTGTTGCACTCAGTACACATAAAAGGTTTCTTTCCACTGTGGATCATTTGATGGCTTTTTAAGACCCGATGACTGAGTGAAACTCTTATTGCCATTCAGTACAGGTAAAGGTTTCTTTCCACTGTGGATCATTTCATGGCTTTTAAGATACGATGGCAGAGTGAAGCTCTTGTTGCACTCAGTACACATATAAAGGTTTCTTTCCACTGTGGATCATTTGATGGCGTTGAAGATTCGATGACCGAGTGAAACTCTTATTGCATTCAGTACACGTAAAAGGTTTCTTTTCCACTGTGGATCATTTGATGGTGTTGAAGATTTGATGACCGAGTGAAACTCTTATTGCATTCAGTACATGTAAAAGGTTTCTTTCCACTGTGGGTCATTTGATGGCTTTTAAGACCCGATGAATGAGTGAAACTCTTATTGCATTCAGTACACGTAAAAGGTTTCTTTCCACTGTGGATCATTTGATGGCTTTTTAAGACCCGATGACCGAGTGAAACTCTTATTGCACTCAGTACACGTAAAAGGTTTCTTTCCACTGTGGATCATTTGATGGCTTTTAAGATCCGATGACCGAGTGAAACTCTTATTGCACTCAGTACACGTAAAAGGTTTCTTTCCACTGTGGATCATTTGATGGCGTTGAAGATTCGATGACCGAGTGAAACTCTTATTGCATTCAGTACACGTAAAAGGTTTCTTTCCACTGTGGATCATTGATGGTGTTGAAGATTCGATGACCGAGTGAAACTCTTATTGCATTCAGTATACGTAAAAGGTTCTTCTTTCCACTGTGGGTCATTTGATGACTTTTAAGACCCGATGAATGAGTGAAACTCTTATTGCATTCAGTACACGTAAAAGGTTTCCTTTTTCCACTGTGGATCATTTGATGGCTTTTAAGATCCGATGACCGAAGTGAAACTCTTATAGCACTCAGTACACGTAAAAGGTTTCTTTCCACTGTGGATCATTTGATGGCTTTTAAGATCCGATGACCGAGTGAAACTCTTATTGCACTCAGTACACGTAAAAGGTTTCTTTCCACTGTGGATCATTTGATGGGTTTTAAAGATTGATAAATAACTGAAACTCTTATTGCACTCGGTACTTTTAAAAGGCTTCTTTCCACTGTGGATTAGAGGACATTTTTCCAGTGTGTGTTCCTTTGGTTTGTAATTAATAGTCCCTTATGACAGAAACCTTTGCTAAATTCAATATAGGGAAGTGGTTTCTCTTCAGCATGACTTCTTTGGTGTATTTTCAAGCTTAACCTCTGTTTGAAATATTTTCCACCACTGAGAACATTTAAACGGTTTCTCCCCATTGTATGTCCTCTGATGCAATAATAAATGATATTTCTTATCAAAACTCTTTCCACTGGTGTCACACAGAAAATATTTCTTCCCTTTCTTCCTTTCCTGGTGGCATTTATAATTCATTTGGTCACTGCTGTTATTTTGGAAGGATCTCTCTGCCCTCTCGTGTCTTTGGGGCTCAGGGATGTTTGTGAGCTCCCGGTCACTTCTCTCACACTCAGTGACTCCATCCGGTGAGTATCCTGCCGGGTCTCTGTGCTCCTTCTCTGATTCCTGGCAGTTCTTTGTGTTTCTCCTCTCAGTCCTATGGGAAATATTCTCAGAGACATTTCCTGATTGTTCCATTTCTACAGGAGGTTCTTCTCGATTCTCCTCCTTCTTCTGTTCCTGTATGGCCTGATTCTCTGCAGGATACAAATAGAAGACATTAATGATGCATTAATGACTATGGAATGCTACTAATGATCCAGGAAATGAATTTTGTGGGCTCACACAATAACATCATGGGTTCTGTGATAGTTAGAAAATTCCATGGGATAGCACAGGTGCCTCAAATTATTCATGTGAAGAGTCATTAATAGGAATTTCAGGTGATGTGCGTAATTTCAGGGCAGTTGCAAGTGTATTAGGTGCCCTACGCAAAACCTCAACACTGCACTCTTTTAGACCCCAAGCCCCCCACCCCCTAAGATTTTGATTACTAATCTCATGTGTTATCTTCTCAACATTATCGCCCCAAAAACAATGCAAGAAAAATGCATATTTGGGACATCGCATGTATAAATTTTAAAAACTTGTAAATATATGCATAATGAGGAGCATTTAAAAAAGCCACTTGCAAAGCTAACTCGACTATTTGCATATTGCCCATTCTTCCTGCAGGTAAAACCACGCACTGATGACTGTGTGTGGCTATTAGGCCTCCATTGGCTTTGCTTTGACTGTTATTTATTTACTTAGCAAGGCTTATGTACTGCTTTTCTACAAGTCAAAGTGCTGCACATTCAGGTACTATATATATATATTTCTCTTGTCCCTGAAGGGCTCACAGTCTATGGGCGGTGTTTACTAAATGGCGGTAGTGGACTCTGCGATATCGGAGCTGTGGCTCCCATTACTGTCGTTTAGTAAACACCCCCCCTATGTTTTTGTACCTGAGGGTTAAGTGGCTTACCCAAGGCTACACCTCTGGAACTAAAACCACAGTCCTCCCAGCAGAAGGTTGCTGTCTGCTAGGGGGATTGAGCCCTGGCCCTCTGGCCTGAGATAACTTGCCCCAATCACTAAGCCACTGTGTCGGCTCTTTGCTACTTTCTCCTCCCAGAAGCTGTTGCCCAAGGTGACTGCCTGGCTTGCTGGTAGCTGGCCCGACCTTGCCAAACTTCCTTTACTACTGTCACACCTGCTCCGCCAGCAGCGTGGTTATACTGCTGGGCTACAGGGGACCTTTTACTGAAAGGAATTGTTAGTTGGGCTCCTTTTCAATAAGGTAATTGAGGCTCGAGTGGTAAAGCTTAAATCAGGGTTTTATTTCCCCTCCCGGGGTTTGGATTATAACACAGGTAACAAAAGAACATAAGCCATACTCTGGTAAAAAGGATAAGGACAAAATAAAGTCTGTGCTTTTAAACAGGCAGTTAACCTCACTTCCACCACTGTATATCTTCAGCACAATGAAATTGTATCATTTAACACAGCCAATGTACAGTCCATTTGATAGTCAGATACTTCAGATCTGGAGGATCAATCATCATTGCTTCAACCTGACTATCATCTGTATAACGTTGCTGCTTATTAATGTTGGCAGATTATTCTCCTCTGCCAGCTCCCTTTGACCCTCCCCTACTAATTTCATCCAGCAGGTAAGGGTCAGTGTCACCATATCTTGGTATATGATGTCCAATGAGAGCTATGTCCTTTATAACTTCTACGTGTGAAAGACTTGGGAGCAGCTTTACCTTGGTTAAATAGCCTACCTTCTGGGTTGGAGGCAGGAGAACAAGCTAATCACTGCTTCTTCCAGAAAGGGTTTAAACCTCAGAGGCTTCCTCTATGTTTAAGCTGTTTGTCACCCTCTTCCCACATTACAGATGTCTGGGGCACCGTGTATTCTTTCTTTCTTGAAGCTTGCACTTGCTCTCCAGCTGTTCTGACTGGTACTTTCCCCTTATAAACGCCTTCAGCATAAAGGTATATGTTTGGAGGCTTGGCTAAAAGCTTTCTGTGCCTTTCTCCTCCAATTACCACTATCAGCTGTTATCTGCCTTTCTCTTTCACAATCAGAATCAAAGTCAGTCACATCAGTTTTCCTACCAGCCCAAAGCAGACGTTGCTTCCCAGATTCAGACCTCAGCTTGCACTCAGTATCCAGCTGGTTCTGATCCCCGCACGTCTCTCCTGCTATCCAGTTGCTGGTTTCACTGAATCCTCAAAACTGCTTTCTCTGGAGTTACCAAAGCTACCAAAGCCAGCGTTAGAACTCCTTCTCCAGCTACAGCTGTTTGCTCCTCCTACTGCTACTGCTGCTGCTTCCACCTCTCTCTCCATTCTCTAATGAACGTCCCTTATACGTTTGCTGAGGCTCTACTCCAGCCCTTCCCCCTCCCAGGTGAAAGCTATCAGAGCTAAGAGCTGGGGAATGCCTATCAGCTGTGCAGGGTTCTCTCCCTCGTGACTGGGGATGTTTGTGTTGCTCTTGGCAACTGGGTGTCCTGATATCTTCCTTCCTGCTAGAACCAACAGCCCTATTACTCATAGGTTCCCCTGCTTTCCTATCACAGGATATCTTTTCCCCATTACACTACCTAGCTTATCTGACTGGACTGGAGGGCAGATGAGTAATATGAGCCGTTTTCTGGATGTAAATCATGCGTAACATGCAGATAAAAAGGATTTACTCACTATGACTACATCTTAAAAAACTCCTGATTTGTGGGACAAGTTACACCCGTACAGCCTGTTGATATATTTAAACTTATCCTAACTGAGCAGAAGCCTCCCTGAACCTGGGTTAGTGAGGGGCTTGCATTTATGCAGATACCTATGAAAACATATGTAGTAACTGTGTTAAAATAAATCCCAAAAAGTGGGTGTGCCAAAGAGCGGCTGTAAAGGTAAGCACATAAATTACATGGTCATTTTTAAAATGGAAAGATGTGCACACTTTGATTTCATTTTGAATATTTGCTGAAATGCACACAGGGAAAAGTATGCACATACTGCTTACACATACACAAAGTTATAAAGTTTAAGGCTTTTTCCAGGTAGAAATGGTTCTTCTGACAATTAACCACCCTATCATAAGAACCTAAGAACAGAAAGAATTAGACTCTTCAACTTGGAATATGATAGTGGTCTTTTAAAATAAGTTGGAATAGAGCAGGTAAACATAGATGGGTTGCTTACCTCCTTCAAAAACTACAAAGATTGGAGCACATTTAGGACTAATATTTTTCACTCAATGCATAATCAAACTTCGAAATTCGTTTCCGGAGGATGGGTAGTGAAAGCTGCTGGTGTAACTGGGCTTAAAGAGGTTTGACACGTTCCTGGAGGGGAAAGTCCATAAACCATTAGTAAAGAGAGAGCCTGGGATAAAGCATCATGGACTTTTTGGGAACCTGAGAGGTACTTGTGACCTATATTAGCCACTGTTGGAAACAGAATACTGGGCTTCATGGACTTTCGGTTCTAATCCAGTATAGCAATATCATGTTTTTTATGCTCTTAAAGAGGATATTGTGTAACTAGAAAAGGTTCAGAGATGGGCAGAAAAAGTGATAAGGAACGTGGAGAACCTTCCTTATGAAGCAGAAAAGCTAAACAGACTAGGACTCTTCAGCTTGGAGAAGATTGAACAAGAAGAGATATCACAGAAGTTTATAAAATCATGAGTTGGGTGGAACAGTTAAACAGGGAACAGTTATTGTATTTAATCTTTCAAACAAACAAAAAAAACCCTAGAAGACATTTCATGAAACCAATGAGAAGCAAATTGAAAACAAATTGTGGAAAGTATCTTTTTTTTTCACGCAGCACATAAATAAGCTGTGAAATCTGTTGCCGGAGGATGTGATCAGGCGACTGTCTTGAGCTGAAGAAAGGTTTTAACCTTAAAAAGCTAATCCAAAAATGCATTGTTATTCCAATGAAAAGGTATCATCTTATTTTCCTTTTCTGTTTCTCCTTTTATTCAATATCCTAGCAAAGAGATTTGGACAAGTTCTTGGAGAAAAAAAATAATTAAATATTATTATCTGGGTGGACCTGGGAGAGCCACTGCACACTGGTGAAATTAACCATCAGGATCAGGTGTGCATTATGGGACCTGCTGGGTGCTTGTGACCCAGTTTAGCAACTGGCAGAAACAGGATGTCATAAATCTAACTCAGTTGGCATTTCTTATCTGTTTATTTATCTAATGAATATAAAATTGATTCATTCACATTAACCGTTTTTTCTCTTGTTAATCTAATTTTACAAGCATTAATTCTGAAACAAACTGAAATAAACCCAAAAATTAGCCAAAAGAAATGAAAAAAAAAGTTCTGGAAATAAACCAGAATTTTTTTCCATGCACACCCTCCTACAGAGGAGCCAAGTCTCACTCGATAGGAGTGTTTCCCCCTCATTTCAAGGCTCTCACTCTCACACTCTTTGAGCCCTCAAGCATTAGAGCCTCAGTATCAGTGCCCAGCCAGTGAGAAGAAATCCGAGCCCAGCTTCCTCTGTATTGCCTCTTCCAGTGCCAGACCAGGTGCTATGAAACCTCGGCACAAAGTTTTAGCCATTGAGTGAAGAGCAATTTTCAGTCCAGAGAATTTACCTGTATTGCCGCCCCTATGTCTATATCCTTTCAGAGGCTCCAAAGGCAAGCAAATATTTTATGCTGTTTTTCTTTTACATTTGGAAAGCAATATTACATTTAGATCAGTGAATCTCATCCCCATTCAAATACGTACAACTGTGCCACCACACCCTATCAGCCAGGTAACCACACCAAGAAAGAGTCCCTGACCATTAAATCACCCTCTTGCTATGTCTTTATATGGCACCGTTATGTAAATAGTTACTTTTGTTATCCAAGTTGGTTCCCCTGTTAATTGTAAACTCAGACTTATGTACCCTGTCTGATTGTTAGGTTCTATGTAAACCGCGCTGATGCTGAATAGTGCGGTATAGAAGACATTGTAAATAAATAAATCTTTTTAGATTTATACAGTGGATACACCATTAGAAAAAATCTCACTCTTTGCAGTTCACTCTCTGGGATGGTTCAGCCTTGGTATCTCTGCTCATATCAAGCGGCTATGTACCATGTGACAAGCGAGAAAGAACGGGATTCTACTTTCCTGTGTCAGAGACTGTCAGAAGGGGGAACTGGGCCATCTCACATGAGATAACTCTCAGAGTCATGTATCTGGCTGGAAAAGACAACGTCCTCGCAGACAAACTGAGTCGTGTTCTACAACCACATACCACAGTGGAGAAACCTCTTCCCATCTCCTCTGAACAGGAAGGTTCCCTAAAACCTCATCATGCAGCTTCAGGGAGCTCTGCTACTTCCCAGCATCAGGACCATGGTCCTCACGGCCTGGATGCTGAGCGGGTAATTGCATGATAATGGGGGGTATTTTAGAAAACACATGTGTAAATGGCAGCATTTACATGTAGAGACTGGCACACATGTGTACATTGTGGTACTGCAGAGCCTATGCAAACAGAAAAAAAGGTTTTAAATTCAGAAAAAAGATTCCAACACCAGATGCGACATTACGAGGAGCCAGATAGGGGGAGCAAGAGAGACCTTCCAGGGCCTAGAGAACCGCACCCCAGAGCTTGTGATGTGATGCCGGCCAACAGCCAATCCAGGAAAGGGGGAGTTCCTTTTAAGAAAGGCTGGGAAGTTGGAAGAGAGGTGAAAGTAGAGGAGGAGAAGGAGGAGAAGGAGTCTTGGCAAAGAGACCCGAGAGGAAGGAGTTCCTGGCAAGGAGACACAGGGAGTCCGGTGCAGCAAGACACCAGGAGTTCTTGGCAAAGAGACACTGGGAGGAAAGGTACCAGGAGAGAAGCAGAGGTCAGAGGTTTATCTGATGAACCGGTACCAGCAGACTCAGGACCCTGTGGAAGTTACCAGAAGGGTGGTGAAGTCATTGCCATAGGTCAGGGGTCTCAAACTCAAATTGCTTTGAGGGCCAAATGAGGACTTGTAAAGTAACCCGGGGGCCGCATAAGACGCGGGGCCTCATTTGCATAAGGGGCCTCATTGATTTGCATAATGTTACCATACACTAACTTTTAGTAAACATGCCTCTTTAATGAGTATGGATAAAGAAAGACTAAAAGATTTAGAAACAAGAAGACAATAATTAAACTGGGAACCCCAAAAGCCAAACTTGGAATGTACAACAACACTGTAGAAATAAAACTATAAATTAATTTCCTCTTGTACTAAACAAAAGCGCAAACATTAATGATGCACATTTCCCAGAGCTGACATATTCCAGTTAATAAATTCAAAATAAAGAGATATTTTTCTACCTTTTGTGCATTTTTTTCAGTTGCAATTGTTCCAGCCACTTTCTTCTGGTTTCTTCATGTCTTCTGCTAACTCTCCATCATCTGCTGTCCATTTGCCCGTTCTTCTCTCCTAGGTTGTTTTCCAGTATCGCTCGACATCTGCTGTAACATACTAATCTTTCTCCTGTTTCTCTGTCCGCCTGCCTATGTCATCCACTCAAATTTTCCACCTCCATCCTCAAGCCCCACTGACACTCCCAATCCCTGGCCAATTGTAGATTTGTCTTCTCTCCCAGACAAAATATTTTTCCCCTCTCCATTTCACTTTCCCAGCTCCATCCCATTCTAATCCTCCCCCAACATCAGCTCCCTTCTAGTTCCAGCCCCACCCAGCATCCGCTCCCTTCTAGTCCCCCCATGAGTCCCTGTCCAGTCCTATCCTAGCCTCACCATCAGCCCATTTCCAATCCTAGCCCCCCATCAGCCCATTTCCAATCCTAGCTCCCTCCCCTCACAGCCCATTTCCATTCCAAGCCCCCCTCCCCATCAGCCATTTGCAGTTCAAGCCCCCCTTCCACTCAGCCCATTTCCAGTCCTAGCAACCCCCCCCCAGCCCATTACCAGTCCCAGACCCCCCATAGCCCATTACCAGTCCTAACCTCCCCATAGCGCACTTCCAGTTTTACCCCCCATCACCCCATTTTCAGTCTTACCCCCCCCATAGCCCCATTACCAGTCATAACCCCCCTGCCAATAGCCCACTTCCAGCCCTAACCCCCATTACCCCATTTCAGTCAGCCCTTCCATAGCTCATTACCAGTCCTAACTCCCCCCATCAGCCCACCTCCAGTCCTTCCTAACCCCCACCTGCCCATTTCCAGTCCTAGCCCCCACCATAGCCCATTACCAGTCATAACCCCCCTGCCAATAGCCCATCTCCAGTCATAACCCCCCCCCTGCCAATAGCCCATCTCCAGTCATAACCCCCCCCCTGCCATAGCCCATCTCCAGTCATAACCCCCCCCTGCCAAGAGCCCATCTCGTCATACCCCCCCCCCTGCCACTAGCCCATTTCCAGTCCTAACCCTCCCCCCCCTGCCAATAGCCCATTTCCAGTCATACACCCCCCCTGCCAATAGCCCATTTCCAGTCATACCCCGCCCCCCGCCAATAGCCCATTTCCAGTCATACCCCCCCCCTCCCTGCCAATAGCCCATTTCCAGTCATACACCCCCCCCCCCAGGTAAATTAAAAAAAAACCTGGCTTCTGCTGCTCCAGCAGCAAAATCAGCTGTCCTGCGGCCCCTTCCCCTGTGCCCGGAGATCCGAGTCTGCTCTATCAGCGGCGTGCTTTTCAAGCCGCGAGGAGAGTATTCCCCTCTCGCGCGGCTTGAAACCGCGCGAGGGGGGAATACTCTCTTCGCGGCGTGTAAAGCACGCCGCTGATAGATCAGACTCGGTTCTCCGGGCACAGGGGAAGGGGCCGCGGGACAGCGGATTTTGCTGCGTGAGCAGCAGAAGTCAGGTTTTTTTAAAAATTGACAATTGATTCTGCCGCTGCCACGGCGGCAACGGCAGAAGCCAGGGTTTTGGGGTTTTTTTGTTTTCCTCCGTCGCGGGCCGCACAAAGTTGTCTCGCGGGCCGCATGCGGCCCGCGGGCCGCGTGTTTGAGACCCCTGCCATAGGTGGTAACACTCTTTATTCAAGGAGAAAGAGGTATGGGTGTGAAAGAGAGATAACTCCACCCGAAGGCCAGCTGGACAGTGGGAGGCCTGCTACTCGAGTAAGGATGAATTGCAGCAGGACTAGGCTTCAAGCCTCAGCTCACGGGGATAGGCCTGGAGAACAAGGTAATCCATATTTTTATACGTCTAACCGTTATAACCTGGTGACACAGGGAGCACAAGGAACAAGGGTGTGCTCGCCTTATCAAGCTGTTTGTAAAGCAGGACACAAGCTTTTACCAGATAAAAGACTGTTTAATATAAGGCACCAAGACAAAGGAAGGTATTCTCATAGCAAGCATTTGTATGACCGAGGCCCAAACCTAGGCCCAGAACATTGGAGGCTGGTACAAGCTGTATATGAAAAGCCTCCGCGTACTCCACCAGACTACACTGATACAGAGTCACAGCTCTCAGACCCACAGCCCATGCAGGTGGAATTTACTGAGGACCCTTCTGAAGTGGCCATGGATTGTAGCTACTGTCAGGCAGGAAGCCTAGAATCCCTGCCTAGTGTATAAAGCAGGGCCTCAGCAAGCAAAGACTGTGTGTTTTATTGTATAAATTCCTGTGAAGATAACAGTGGATAAAGCAATAACTGGTTATGTTTCTTTTCTACCTGAAGTAAGGTTTCTTTATGTTGACGCAGATTCCACTACCTGAATCATTGTGCATTAAGGGAAATAAAAAGCCTTTCTTTCCCTACTCTCGGGCTTTGTGTTCATTTGAGGCTTTGGTACACGGAAGGCCACTGGGAACAGATACCCAGACCCCGCATACAAGGACCAAACTCAAACCAGAAAAATAACTCATGTCCACCCGACCTGCCTTAACCACCTTTGACCACTAGGGCGGCGGTACGACAACATGCCATTTTACAACAGGAGCTATGTAAACCTGGGGATTCTTAGTATGTTTAGATATCAAGGAGTGTGGCCAGGGCAGGGAGAGAGAGTGCTTCGGCAGGCCTAAAATATAGATGTGGATTCCCCACTTCAAATAGGGAATTGATATCTCTAGGAAAAAGCAAAGACGTTGGCATTTATAGTTTCCCAAAAGCACATATAAGTGCATACTGGAAGTCCACCATCCCCCAATTACCACTGCCAACATCCAATTCCCTCTGGACCCCTCTTGTGCGGCAACTGCCCTGACCACCTTGGTCAGCATCCCCCCCCAACCCTTAGATCCAATCTTCCTAGCCAATCTCACTGTGGAAAGAATCACCCGCTAGAAGCTCTCCACCCTCCAATCCCAACCCCGGCCTTACTGGGTGTCCCTCATGCAAAGTGGAGCAGGAGAACCCCCCCAGTCGCTCCTGATCTTGGTACCAGGACCCCCAGACATAATCTCATGGTTTTACTACTAGGGCTAAGGTTGCATTTTCCCTTATCTAGGGAGGATCAGACAGTCTAAGGGAGTGTCCGAGGGATTCAGATGACAGGGGTACTGGTGTTGCAGGACTTGGTGCCTGTCTACAGGAGGAGCAGTAATTTTACAAGCTACTCCCACATAGATAGTATCTGAGGGCTATTTCTATGCTTTTTTGCTCATGTGCAGTTTTCTAAAATCACTGCTCCCACTGGATGTGGAGAGATATATACATGCAGTCCTGCACCGATTCTACAAGAGGCTCTCTACTTGGCACAGCCTCCTGTAAAACACTACGGGGGTCATTCTGAACCACGAATAGCTATTCATGCCAGCTTCAGCCCCCGACTAACTTCCCTCCCAGTTGTGCAGGGAAATTAGTCAGAGGGGGGGAATGGGTGGCCTGGCGTCAGAGAGTGGGCAGGCAGCGGGCGGTTGCCAGCCCTGTACGGCCAGGGCCAGTGAAATGGTCGGGGAAGTTATTCCACCTCTGAGGTGGAATAACTCCCCTGGATGTTTGTTCTTTTTTATTTTAAAATTCGGGGTGCGGAAGAGGCTGGGAGGGCCAGGGGACATTCCCCGCAGCCCAACCCTGGACTTTGGAGGCCAGATCGGGGGTAGGACTGTGGGGAATTTGCAGTTTTAGTTGGCGGCCAGCATTGCGGCTTTTAAATGGTGCCATGGTGCCTTGACTCCATTTAAATGCCCTGACTGAGTTACCGGGTGCAGTCCTGCACCTGCAGGCTGGACAGAATCGCTGTTCCAGGCTGCACGTGCAGGACAGTTCGCGATTCTGATCTTGTGGGGCTAGACGTGCCTAGCGGGATCAGAATCGCGATCCCCTCTGTGCATCCAGTTCACACTGGATGCACAGAAGGGATGGACTTGCGGGACAGAATTGGGCCCTATGGGAATTCTCCCGGTCCTGACTTGAACATGCTTATTCCCCTGGGCTCCGATGAATAGCATCACTTACCTGTGAGGACATATATTTTCCATATGTGAGAATACAGTGTACAGGTAAATAGAGTGCATTACTCAGCTGTATACTGTAATATTTCCTATTATCCAGTAAAGTATTTATTATAACTCACCTGGGTATGAGTCAGCAACTGCTCTTTCTCTTGATTCATGAAGATCCCAGACATTTGGCTCTTCCTCTTCTTTAATCCTTGATAATATATCAGGATTGATTCCTTCAAAGCCTGTTTCCAGGAATAAATATGAAAAATGAGTTATGTTTCCCTTATAGTCACAGAAAAATACACAGCAGTAGCTCTCAGGGGGCAGCACATGATGGGGGAGAGGAGGAAAGGTCTACTACTGGCGTCCACACATAAAGCAGAATAATCTGGGGAGGTTATTATTCCTCACTTTGAGTATTCTGGTAGTGGAACAAGTCATATATTTTTATAATAAATAACTTGAATCACTGAAGAAAGGGAGGCTGTGATCGTTTGATATTGACTAAATAGATTTTCAAGAAACTGCACTTTATGTGGTCCCTTGGTATTAACAGTTGATTTGCGAAGCCCCAGTGACTGTCTTGCGGGATGATTGCTGAGCTCTTCGTCACCTTCACCCCTCAGAATCAGATACAAGATTTTACACACCATCACTGTGAGAGTATGAAATTCTATGAGAATTAAAGAGGAGAAACACCTGCTGATGAAAGGGAAATTGTGGCTTAATGAGGGCAGGGTTCAAATTTTACTCTCCACCCGTCATTCCTTCTGACTTCAGGGAAGTCCCTTTGGGAATAATTTTATAACTGCTGACTGTCAGCCTACATCAGCATGACATTATGCCTAGCATAGGTGTCATGGCTTTTCCCAGACCTTGGCCTACAGCTCTGACCCCCTGGTGATGTCAGATAGGACGTCTCCAGACTTGATGGGCTTAGTATGCCTGATGAGATTAGTCTGCAGGACAACAGCCCCTCCTTGCTAATCAAGTGATAACAGACCTCAAACAGACCAAAGTATGACAAAGGGAGGTGCTGGAGAAATTCACTATAAATACAGAGAAGGACAAAAATACCTTCTCTCTTCCTATTCATCGGACATAAGGCTCTGACACCTACTTCTCTTTACCCCCCCCCCCTTGTTCTCTCTCTCTCTCTCCCTATTCATCGGACATAAGGCTCTGACACCCACTTCTCTTTACCCCCCCCCCTTGTTCTCTCTTCTCTTCCTATTCATCGGATATGAGGCTCTGACTCCTACTTCTCTTTACCCCCCCCCCCCCTTGTTCTCTCTCTCTCTCCCTATTCATTGGACATGAGGCTCTGACACACACTTATTCCCCCCCCCCACTCCCTCTCTCTCTCTCTCACACACACATGCACCCACACACAGAGTCATTCGTATACACTGAAGCAGCTCTGTAACAACCTTATACTTCTGTTCTGTACCTATGTTATAAGCCAATTTCTATATAAAAACCTTTTTCCAAAGCCACACCAGTTTGGTTGTCTTGTGCTACAAACCCTACTGCCGCTGTGAAGTGGACCCAGGACCAACAGGAGAGTAACCGAACGTAGGAAGCGGCGTAAGGTGACACTGACATTAGTGAGAAATGTATGCTTTGTTTTTCAAAAGTATCACTTAAGTGCAAACTCCTCCCTCAGAAATCCCTCCTCAAACAGCAACTTAATTTAGGTACATACAAATCATACAGATGTAACTTTACTCTACAGAGGGGGCACAATCACAGTATATAAAACCAATTTCCACAGTAGAAGCACTGCTTAATCCAAGGAACTAGCTTGGGAAATTACCCTCCCCTATCTCCCCTTACCTCAAGTGCCCACTTAGATTGTAAGCTCACTGGGGTAGGGACAGAGTGTGTCTCAATTATAAAAATGCTGTAAGTTCCCTTGAGCTAAAACTGGAAGGGGGAAACACATAGGACATATAGGAGGCCTTATGATCCCTCAGACCTGGATCTTAAGACAGTCGGTAGGATTGAGACAGAATCCTGCTCATATCTGCAAGTTCCTGGAGTGGAGGATGTACACAAAAACATCTCCTATTCTTGTGTCTGCTAGAAATACAGATTCAGTCCTTACCTAGGGAAATCAGGGTCTCATAATTCTCCTTCATCACCTCCCTGTACAACTCTTTCTGTCCTTCATGCAAATACCTCCACTCCTCTTGGGAGAAAGAGACAGCGATGTCCTCAAATGTCACCTGCAGCTGAAACACAAACCAGAAACACTCAGGAGCAAGAGAAGGTGCTCAGAATACCTTAGATTTCAGCTGGAAAGGATGGTGCTTCAGTGTTACATTTTCCATTGCAGGGGGCAGCCACAGGCAGGATCTGTGGGACTCCTGTGGAACTGCCTGTCCCTTCTGACTGAAAATGTGACATTGATGCACCATCTCCACCACCAGGAATGTGGGTACAGGACCCATGCAGCTTAGTGGATGTTTTGGATGTGTGTTCCCCTGTGTGTGGTCCTAGAATCCATTTCCCCCTTCAGCTCCCAGGTTTGCTAATATACTATAACTATAAAAACGCCTCAAATACAGGACAAATAGAATATCAAATGTCACTGCCTGGATAAATCACCGTGTAATAAAACCAGGGCCTGAGCTTTCAAGTCCAACTGCACAAGCCAAAGTAAATGTCCCCTTCCCACACTAGTTAAATCTAAATTTAGCACAGGATTCAGAAATTCAACTGACATTTTCTGGTGCATCTGGCAGTTTCAAAATTCACCCTGTGTCAAATTTAAAGGAAACATTTATGGGAAGCATTAATGGTGGTACTGTGTGGCCACAGGGAGGTAGATGCTTAGAATGCACTAATGTCATTAAGGAAAGTGAGCACATAATCTCCCTTATGACATAGGTGTACGTGCGTTGGAATGTGTGCATGTAATAAAGACCTAGATGAGAAAGCAGGAGCCTGTGTAAATATGCAGTAGGACTAAGCAGGATGCCTTCTTTCTCTGTTATTATTCAGTTTACAAATTAAACAAATAGCCCCTTCAGTAAATATTTGGTTAAAAGTTTTAAGCTACTACATATAGAATTTTATTATTTACTGGTCTTACTAATTCTGAGCAACTTTGCAAAGCCAGCAGCAATGGTAAAGAAGATATTTGATGAATATAGCAATAAGTCCACTGATGAACAAATTAGACTTTTTAACTCTAGAGCACAATTTCAATACGTGCATGTCCTGGTTAGCAGTGGAAGAGCTCCAGGCTGAGAGTGTGAGTTTATGGTTCTTCCTTACAGCTTAGCTCGACACTATGAAAGTGTGACAGATTTGTACTGTGAGCTCTATAAGAGCACACTGAGTTAAGGTACAGAGAGAGCAGTGAGGACATTTTAATAAATTCACTGGTAGATATTTCTCTGTTCTTGGTATTGAGCTACATTTGAAATATTTCAGTTCACAACTTTTCTGTACTTTTGGCTGATTGGAAACAGAAAGGTTTAAACTTTCTTTTTCATTTACAGAAAGATAAAGCTTTTTAAATTATAGTTTGCTCATATTAAGTTAACTCCAGTTAAGTTGATCTACTCAGTTCTATGTACGTTTAAGTTAAATTATTATCTGTAAACCACCTTGGCAATTTGATAAGGCAGTATATAAACCAGTTAAATAAATAATAAATGATTAATGTTGTTGATATACAGAGTTATCTCCAATTTATGTCCAAGTTAATTCTCCTGTTCATTGTAAATGCCCTACCGGCATAATACCGTTATATGTAAACCGTGCTGATTTTTAAGAGTGCGGTATGTAAGAACAATAAAATAAAATAAATAAATAAATTGTGATCTGAAATTCAAAATCTATCTGCCTTCCTATATATTATTTTTAAATTTAAGCTCTTATTTTCTCAGGGTTCACTCAAAACAAAGTGCAGAAAGGAAAGAAAGAGGCAGAGAGGAAGGAGAATCTAGAGAGATGAGATGAAGCAGAAAGTGAGGGCATAATAAAGCCAGAGGGAGAGGAACAAGGAAGAAGAGCCTCAGGGGCTTTTCTGGATTGAGCAGTGTCTGGCACATTTCTTCTGTTTTCTCTATGCAGCGTGTATGTATCAAGGATGGATGGCACTGCCTGGCACTGCGTCCCTTGCTACCCACCTCCCGCCAGTCTCCTACCTGCTGAGCAGAAAGCCCTGCAGCCATTCTCCTGCCCTTCCCACAGCACCAGTCCTGACTCTCTGCAGGGCCCCCTAGGCTGCAGCTTTGCAGGATCACAGCTTGCTCTCAACCTCTCTCTGGTATTGCAGGATATCAGTACTGACTGAACAGAACAGTAAGCACCGCCCCCTTCCAGGAGGAGGTGATGTCACAAAGGCTGTCCTACAGCTGAAGGCATGGATGCTGGGAAATGTAGTTTTACTGTGCTCTTTAGCTAAAGGGAGACTGCGAATGGTGAAAATGCAGTCCTCTAATATTTTAAATAAAAGCTAAATCTTACTGTGGCGAAAAGGAAGAAGGGGAGAGAAGAAAGAAAGTAGAAAATGGAAGGGAGGGGAGAGAGAGAGATCCATCTTTCCCAGCATGAGAGAAAATCAAAGAATGAGCATGAAATAGTCTCTATAATCTTGGCGATAAAGAGGTGACATAGCAACAAAATATATTGTATCCTGCCACCAGGCAAGAAACATGAATGGACCCAGAACAAATATGAACCATTACCAAATTTCTACTTGATTATACTTTAACCTACTACTACTACTACTATTTAGAACTTATATAGCGCTACGTACGCAGCGCTGTACAGAATACATATAAAGTCAGTCCCTGCTCATCAGAGCTCACAATCTAGTCAAGACAACACAGAGTAATAGTCAGTTCGGGGGAAAAAAAAACAGGATATGGTATTTACAATTCGGGGCAAAACAAAATAAGGCATTTACAATTTAGTCATGACAAGGGATGGGAGTCAGGTCAAGACAAAGGCTAAAAGTCATGACAAAGGATGGGACTCAGGTCAAGAGAAAGGCTAAAAGTCAGGATCTGAAAGCGACAGTGAAGAGGTGGGTTTTCAACCTGGACTTGAAGAGGGCCAGGGAGGGTGCCTGGCGTATAGTCACAGGTAGGTTGTTCCAGGCGTAGGGTGCAGCAAGGTGGAAGGAGTGAAGTCGGGAGTTAGCAGTACGAGTGAAGGACCTAGATAGAAGTAATCTGTTAGAAGAGCGAAGCTCCCGAGAGGGGATGTAGGGAGCAGGGCCGGCCCGTCCATAGAGCAAGAATGTTTTTTGCACAGGGCCCCGCATTTCAGGGGGCCCCGCGCAAAGAACATTCTGCTTTTTAAAAAATTAAATTTAAAAAAAAAAAGCTGGCTGCCGCTGCCGCCGCAGCAGCAGCAGAATGGAGTGTTCCGCGGGGCCCCCTCTGCCCGGCTGAGCCCCTCTGCCCGGCTTTCAGATTCGCGAAGGGAGAGTGTCTCCCTCGCATCTCTGTTAAGCCTGCAGGGGCAGATGGGAAATTTCCCATCAGTCCCAAAATTTCCCATCTGCCCCTGCAGGCTTAACAGAGACGCGAGGGAGACACTCTTCCTTCGTGAATCTGAAAGCCGGGCAGAGGGGCTCAGCTGGTCAGAGGGGGCCCCGCGGGACACTCCATTCTGCTGTTGCTGCTGCTGCGGCAGCGGCAGCGGCAGCAGCCAGCTTTTTTTTTTTTTTTAATTTTCCTGAGACGATGTGGGGGGGGGGGGGTTAGGACCTGACTTGAGGTGGGGGGGGGGGGGTAGGACTGGTAATGGGCTATGGGGGGGGCTAGGACAGGAAATAGGCTGATGGGGAGGGGTTAGGACTTGAGGTGGGCTGATGGGGTTAGGACTGGTAATGGGCTGTGGGCTGATGGGGGAGCTAGGACTGGCAATGGGCTATGGGGGGCTGACTGGAAATGGGCTGATGGGTATAGGACTGGAAGTGGGCTGATGGGGTGTTCGGACTGGCAATGGGTTATAGGGGGGGCTTAAACTGAAAATGGGGTGATGTGGGGTTAGGACTGGAAGTGGGTTGATGGGGGGCTAGGACTGGTAATGGGTTGTGGGGTTGCTAGGACTGGAAATGGGCTGAGTGGAAGGGGAGGCTTGAACTGCAAATAGCTGATGGGGACAGGGATTTGGAATGGAAATGGGCTGAGTGGAAAGGGGGCTTGAACTGCAAATAGCTGATGGGGAGGGGGCTTGGAATGGAAATGGGCTGTGAGGGAAGGGAGCTAGGACTGAAAATGGGCTGATGGAGCAGCTAGGATAGGTTTGGAAATGGGCTGTTGGGGGGAGCTAAGATTGGAAATGGGCTGTGGTGGGGGCTTGGATTGAAATGGACTCATGGAGGGGCTAGAACTGTAAGTAGGCTCATGGGGGGCTTGGACTGGAATTAGGCTGAATGGAGGGGAACTAGGATTAGACATGGGCTGATGGTGGGGCTAGGAAATGACTAGAAATGGGCTGATGGGGGGCTAGGATTGGAAATGAACTGATGAAGGGACTCGGACTGGAACTGGATGGGGAGCTAGGACTGGAAATGGGCTGATGGGGGGCTAGGACTGGAAATGGGCTGATGCAGGGACTAGAAGGGCATGGATGCTGGGTGAGACTGGAACTAGAAGGGAGCTGATGTTGGGGGAGGATTAGAATGGGATGGGGCTGCGAGAGTAAAATGGAGAGGGGAAAAATATTTTGTGTGGGAGGGATGAAAAATCTACAATTGGCCAGGTATTGGGAGAGTAAGTGGGGATTGAGGATGGAGGGGTAAAATTTGAGTGGATGAAACAGGAATGAGGAAAGAGCAAAAGGAGAAAGATTCGTATGTTAAAGCAGATGTAGAGAGAGAGAATGGAAAAAAAAACTAGAAGAGAGAAGAAAGGACAAATGGACAGCAGACGATGGAGAGTTAGCAGAAAACATGAAGAAACCAGAAGAAAGTGGCTGGAGCAATTGCAACTGAAAAAAATGCACAAAAGGTAGAAAGATATCTCTATTTTGAATTTATTAACTGGAATATGAAAGCTCTGGGAAATGTGCATCATTAACGTCTGCGCTTTGTTTGGTACAAGAAGAAATTAATTTATAGTTTTATTTCTACAGTGTTGTTGTACATTCCAAGTTTGGCTTTTGGGGTTCCCAGTTTAATTATTGCCTTCCTGTTTCTAAATTGTGATTCCTTGTTTGGTGATGGTCTATGTTCTGCATGTGTAACTGAGCTGAGGTATTCTGTTTATGTAATTCCTATTTGACATTGCCACTTGTTCTCTTTCCCCAGTATTCTCTGAAATGTATTGGTTTAATATTTGCAGTGCTACCTTTTGATAGGTAGGGTATGGTGCTTTGCGAGTCCTGGTAATGCTGTCAGGATACGGTGGGTTTGCTATGGGTTCTAAATGGGCAGCGTTTGTAGTAGTTCCTAATGTGCCTGGCGGTTGGCACTGGATTATAGTAATGTAGAAATCTTTTAGTCTTTCTTAATCCATACACTCATTAAGAGACATGTTTACTAAAAGTTAGTGTATGGTAACATTATGCAAATATTTATGCAAATAAGGCCACTTATGCAAATGAGGCCCCGCACCAAGTCTCCACACATGGCCCCGCACCCCCCTTGGGCCGCCCCTGGTAGGGAGAGATAAGAGATGATGTAGCAGCAGATAAGCATGCAATAAATAAATCCAGGAGTCTTTTCAAGGATCCAAGCCAGTTTAATGTGCACATGGCTCAAGCAATAAGCAATTTCAAAATGGCTGAGCAATGGCTTCTAGTAAAACAACAACTTTTATAGCTTTCTTGTCCATTCTAAGCATAGGCAAACTTTTCATTGGTCCCAGTACCCCTCTCACCCATCTATTGGTCCCGGTACTGATATGGCTACCCAATCGGGACTCTGGTCTGGGCTCAGCACCTGGTTGCCCCCCTTCTAGTCCCAATTACAATGGTCAGTGTCTCTAACTTGTTACATCTCTCCTCCAAGGTCGCTTAGCTTGTTAAAACATATGGGAAGCAGGGCACTGTAACCTTGCTTTTTGCAGAGTTAATTAATTCCATAGAAGCATAGCACACCTTATCAGTACCAATTAAACTTGTTTTTCTATATTTTCTAAGTTTCGTTTCTGCTTAGCTATGTTCAGTTAAACTGAGTTAAGTTTCAATTCTATGGTGTCATCATTCAGGGGGGTTTTCATTCCTCTGGGCCTAACTACAGGCTTCAGTTACAGGTCAAGCTGCTCAGGCCTGTCTGCTTAGTTCAATTAGCATGGATCATAGGCCGTCGCCTACCACATTCCCCCCTTTGATTATTCTCACCCGCATGTTAATAAGGTGTGAGAATCAAATCACATAATACTAGGTAAAGGTATCACTCTGTGGTATAGGGTAGTAAGTTCACATAGCTAATATCTTTGTAGCTGCCTTATGCTCTACAGTGTTATTAATAACTGAAGTTATCATTCGCAAGCAAAGTAGCAAGAAACAAGGGAGCAACAAGCAGATAGTCAAAGTCCATAGTTTGGCAAGAGTGGGAAAAAGAACTAAAGGATTAGAAGGTTCTGTTGCATCTTTGTTGTGCTGTCGTAAAGCTTCTGATTTAGACAGACCAGCTGTCCATCCTTCGTAGTAGATTGTGGTCCAGTCCGAACAAAACACAAACTGTCAACAATGGGGTGGGCCAATACCCACTCACTAGTAGTATTATGTAAATCAGTCTGATTGTATAGGATAGAATAGTTCAGTTCTTGCGTCTCCCAGGGCCACTGATCTCCCATCTTAGTTCCTCCACAATAGAAACAGTCAGAAGTGTGGAGACTAGATGCTATTGCTCCAGCAAGTTCAAGAAACAAGTTCTGGTGGTGGTATGAGGAATTGCAACGGTGGCTTGCATAGCCTTGTAGAAAGTCAAGATCTAGAACAACTTTTGGATTGGAGAGTATACCAATGCAAGTATAGGGAGAATGATAAATCAAGGTCTGAGTGACCTTCGGTCCAGTTCATGTTGTACTTATACAGGCTGCCCAGGGAGATAAGGCAAAAGTCATTTCAAAGCACTCCAAGGCTGCTGCCAAAATAAAGCAATAATAATAATTCATAATGGGCATAGTCTCTGGAAAATTGGTGGAACTGTCGACTTCCACAACAGATAACAGATGTAGGGTTGATTGTAGATCCTCAAGCTTCTGCCGTACGTAGACCTACCAGCTTTTTGGCAGGAGTAGGGCTGTAGATTCCAAAGTATCACTGTCCTCTGGGATGTCTCAATTTCTTAAAATATCATAGCATAGTCTCTTAGGCTATTATTGCTTCCTTAGAGCAGTTCACTCTTTAGGAGATCAAAACAGTCTTTTCAGAGTATTTAAACACAGTCTCTTAGAAGATTCAATTTCTTAACACAACACAGTCTCTTTCTGATGATTGCAGGTTTTTTCAGATGCGAGGCTTACCTTCAGATAAACAAACAGTCTTGAAATAGTGCAGTTTCTGAGGGACCAATAAGTCTTAGGTCCGTGGTTGTTGTTGTAGGGTGAGGTGCAATGGAGTCTCAGGATGCTATACAGTAGTCCAGTGATCAGGTTCAAGAGCAGCTGCTGGCTTCCCTTGATTATGATGGATCCAAGGTTCAAATTCTGCGACTTTTACTGCAGTTGGAGTTGTTGACAGGATGACGACATAGGGTCCCCTCCAATGCAGGGCTAACAGTATCTTTCTCCACTCTTTGATCCACACCGAGACTCCAGGCTTGAAAGGATGCAGGGGTGCAGGCAAATTGACGAGTAATCGATTTTGTACTCAGGTATGAAGACTTCTGCAAAACAGAACTTAAAACCAATAGTTCATGTCTAATAATTTCAGATCCTATCTGTCTCATATCTCCTTTTATTTCCTATACAATAGGCAGGGGTTGCCCATACAGAATCTCAAAAGGGGAAACTCCTAAAGACTTAGCAGGGGCTAAGTATATCCTAAGAAGGGCTATGGGAAGAACCTGGGGCCACTTCAGGTAAACCTCTTGGCAAAGTTTAGACAACTGAGATTTCAGGGTTCTATTCATACATTCTACTTTTCCTAAATTCTGAGATCTATAGGCAGTATGTATCTATTAATATCAATATCTTGGGGCTATACTTAATGGACTTGCTTCCTAGGGTTATCCACCCTCATTCTTTGTACAGGGCCCCATATGCATGCAAGGTTGTAAGGGTATACTTGAAATCTGGGTACACATTTAGACAGGGCTCTTTTCCTATTGTTAGTGCTCTAGTGAGGACTATCAGTTCAGCTTTCTGTGGTGAAGTTTCTGGGGCCAGGGCTGAGGACTCAACTACCAAATCAGGGGTCACCACTGCATATCTAGCACAACAATGTCCATTGATGATGAAACTGCCTTCAGCCACAAAGAAAGTCTGTTCAGGGTTCTCCAGAGGGACATCAGTCAAATCCAGGTGGCTTGAGAATACAGTGTCCATAATCTCTAAACAGTCATGATCAGGGGATCAAGACTAACTGATAACATAGCAGGATTGAAAGCTTGACTGACCCTTCAGTTGTATCTGGGGTTTTCACACAACATACTCTAATATTTCAACATTCATAGATTTGTTAGCTAGTAATTTCCTTTGTGTTTCATAATGGTTAGAACAGAGTGTGGTACAGTAACTTGAAGATTCTATCTCAAAGTGATTTTTCTTTTAGTTTTTGCTTACTAGGAAGGCTATAGCTGTAACAGCTTCTCAAATAAGGTCCAAGAGATTGAGTCAACACTCCCAGAACATTTCCTTGCGACTCATGAACATAGAGACTGCAAGGTTTTCTGGACATCGGGTAGACCCAGAACTGGTGATAACATCAGAGCGGTTTTCAAAGATCAAAAGACTGCATTCCTATTCAAGTCCCCATTCCAATGGAGACTTTTTCATTCCTTTGGTAGCTTGATACAATGTGATACAATGGTTTTGCTAGCAGCGCAAAATTGGGGATCCATATACAACAGTACCCTGTGGCACCCAAGAAGGCTCTCACTTGCCTCCTGGTGGTTGGAGTAGGAATAGTGCATACAGCTGCTTTGCGTTCTGGTAAGGGTTCCAGGCGTTGAATTCCGCTGGACAACTGGAATCCTAGGTATTTAACTTGTTTGACATAATTATGCTTTGGCTCTTGAGACTTTGTATCCAGCCTCATTAAAAAGGTGCAAGAGTTCACTGGTGGCTGGTGGACATTCACTTTCTGAGTTGGTGGTTATGAGCAAGTTGTCCACATATTGAAGTAGAATTTTTTCTTTTTCTTTTTTTCTGGAGTTTCTGGATAACTTGTCAAATCTTTTGCTGAGTGAGGCGAGTTCTTGAATTCTTGAGGTAATCTTGTCCAGATGAGTTGGCCCCGCCTCCTTGTAGTGGGGTCTTGGGCTAAGCGTATGCAGAAAAAAACATCTTTTTAAGTCCAGAATGATGAAATGTATAGCTTCAGCAGAGATCAGTTCCAAGAGAATATAAGGATTTTGGTACCACTGGTTGTATAGTTTCAACTGCATCATTCATTCTTCTTAGATCCTGCACTGGGCGGTAATCACCTGTCCCAGGCTTCTTGACTGGCTTGAGGGTGACAATGGCAGGGGCTATGTTCTTCGCTAGGCCAGGTGGATTATCTTCTGCCCATCCTCCAGGTGGGGCTATGAGGTTGGTAAGTGTACAGCTTGTTGCTTTGGATGCAGGTGAATAGAACCGCCATTCTTCTTCTTGGGGACAGTTTGAGTTTCATTTTTTTCTTCCTTCAACAGAGGATATCTGTGCTTGAAGCTTTGCAAGCAGATCTCGGCTCCAAAAATGGAATAGGGCATTCAGGCATATACAGGAACTGGTACATTATTATTATTTTTTTTTTTCTAGTTCACACATGTGGTTCTGCAGAAAAGGCTTTGCGAGAAAAACACAGGGGCTACTGGCTTTAGTATTCTGCTCCTGTATCCCCCATAAAAGTCCATATATTGGTCCCCTATTTTTCAGACTGACTCCTGGGGACCCAGGGAAACTGGAGAGTCCGGTCTGGCCTAGTCTTCATCCATGCTGTAGCCCTCTCAGGCTGCCACTCACGCTATAGCTGCTCCACTCTCGTGCTGAAACACTGTGCTTGGTTTTATTCTGTCTATGACTTTGCAATCAAGTACTCCCCTCCTGGGGAGGAGTCAAGATACGGGCATTCACTTCTCTAATGTCCTTCTTTTTCTATAATGGGCGCACTCACACCCAGTTTTCACATCCGCTGCACCTTCGATTAGGAAAACCTCCACATCATCCAACTAAAATATCTGTTCTCTTTTTCCATCTTATAATTTTTTTACATTCTCTGTCCTTCTTCAACATCCACACACTTTCAAATCAACTCTTCCAGTAACTATCATGCCCGCAAATCCATCCAGTTTCATTTCTGTTTTGTATCTCTCTGGGACTGACTGACAAAAACACAACTTCTCCTGGGCTACTGGTCTGCATTATACTGTTCATTAGTTCAATCAAATCCTAAAACTTCTCAGTGTATAATGCAGTTTTTTTTTTTTTCAGTTCTAAACAAGTCTGGTCAGCTGACTTTCACTTCTGGTTCAGAGGGGGTGCACATCCCCCTCCTGCGGAGGTGGCTGGCAAACTAGGGAATCTACAGGGTGGATTTCCCCCCCTTAAGCACTCTGAACAGAACTACTTACAGAGAGAGAGAGAGAGACGAGACAGGATATCTAGAAATTCTGGGGCAAAATCCTGATTGGGACAGAGACATTTCATAATCTTCAGTAAATCCCTTACTGAAATTCTTGATCATACTTGAAAAGACACTTTTTATTTCTGTAAACATAGGGCAGGCAGGAAACACTTAGATTGAGCACATACATCCATTATGCTTCTTATAGAGAGAACTATAGCTATCTGTCAGCATGTCTCTGCAAAAGAAATTATTTTTTAGTTCAGGAAGCAAATATTTAAAAGACATTCCGGATATTTTTCATAAAATACAGTACACCTTTCCTTTTTTTTTTTTACAGAAAACAGATTAATTTATCTTAAAAGCCAATATTGTAAAGGTCAGTGTAGCTAACTGATTTGTTCATTAGTAACCAGCACAGAGGGGAAGCATGCATTCAAATGACTTATACTCATTCATAAAAAGATAAACTTTGTTTTTAAAACTTTTGGTTAAACAGAGCTAGTGAAACCAGAGAAAAAACTAATTATAAATTCATCACGCTTCGATTAAATGAAGAGACTTTTCAAATCGGGAGTCCCTTTTCATTCCTAGGAGAAATCTCCTGCAGTCTCCAGCTGTCTCTCCAGAACCTTTTTTTTTTTTTTTTCTCTGCAGGCTATGTGGAAGCCACACCCCTCGACTCGCTGGGGCTTAACTGTGCTCAGGAAAAAAAAAGGATTTCTCATTCCCACACACAGAGAGATGCCAGAAAAAACAATTTAAATCAGTGTCAAGTCGTGATCTAATAATTACTTTGTAGGTCAGAGGAAAATATCATTTCCTATTTGAATCATAAAACACAGGGCAAAGCTAAGCCCACAAATATATTATACCTATCTGACCGGAATAACTAATCTTACCCTACACACTATAACTGAACTAAACCCGTCACCTCCTGGATAGTTCTGCAAAGTAACAGCAATATAACAGGCTCAATTGACTTAGAAATGCAGACAGAGCAGAGAATATAACTAAAAACTGTTTGCGGAGCTCTGATGATTAATACAACCTTCAAAACTAAAATTCTGACTAAATATTCTTATTGAATGGTACACAATACATGACCACAGCAGGAGGAACATTACTATCAGAACAAAGTGAATAAAAACAGGTAGAAACAGGTATAATTGTCCTGATTAGTCCAGCAGCAGATCGTTGAAAAACATGCCTGCATAGGGTTAAACAGCACCAAACATTCTCCTGCACAGACACGCCCCCTGTCAGCTTTTTCACTGTGCTAAAACCAACTGGGTGAGACCAGCTTTTTGATTTCTAAAAATGACCGTAGGTGTTTTGGGTCTTCATTCTGCTCTATTAATACAATTTCTTAACCAGTGAACTGTCACAAATTACTCAACAGAATAATCTCACATTTATAACAGAAGGGGAAACTCGTGGTTTCAACAGATAACAAAAATCAAATACACAGGACGGACAATACACCAAACGCTTCCTCCGTTTCGTGACCTAGACGCAGTCACCCGGCTAGGTACTGCGCTAGTCCAGAGTCCACTCTGCTTGGTCCGTGCTGCCAGACCTCTCATTCACACTTCATTCACACAATCATGCTAGCAACGTATCTTAGAATGCATTCCTTTCTATCTATTCTGACTAGTCTTTTTCCCAATTACAAAAAGGATGAGGGTTTCACCCGGCGAATTCCCATGCGGGGTTACTCGGCCCTTCCTTGAGAGCTCTCTTACCAATTCCCAATATCTCGAGATTACAAATTCCAAGTTCCACTGGCAGTACTGCTCTTTCTATTTCTGTCTAGACATACCAAAAACCCAGTCCTGTCTGCTCTGACCAGGCTGAATCATGATTCTCTATAACAGCTGTACCTAGCGAATACTCATGCAAGGATTTTCAAACAAAGACTTAAGTCTTACCAAAGTTTTCAAACTGCAGTTCTAACTCATCTGTCTAGACAGGTTTTCAAAACTATACTTACCAGATCTGGTTCCCAAGCTTCTGAGTTGGATCCTGGACTCCCCCGGGTCGGAAGTGTTGGCCAGCTGGACTCAGTGCCTGCCGAGGCCAGGCAGAACTCCCTCCGATACAAGAGGATCGGTGGGCCCAGGGAAATTCCCCTGCGTCGGATTGGCATGGTTCCAACTGGACCAAACCTCAAGGCGAATTACGTGGATTTATTCACTTGAACACTATCCACCACTCGCACTTCCAGGCCAACGCACCAAGAATGTAGCAGCAGATAAGCATGCAATAAATAAATCCAGGAGTCTATTCAAGGATCCAAGCCAGTTTAATGTGCACATGGCTCAAGCAATAAGCAATTTCAAAATGGCTGAGCAATGGCTTCTAGTAAAACAACAACTTTTATAGCTTTCTTGTCCATTCTAAGCATAGGCAAACTTTTCATTGGTCCCAGTACCCCTCTCACCCATCTATTGGTCCCGGTACTGATATGGCTACCCAATCGGGACTCTGGTCTGGGCTCAGCACCTGGTTGCCCCCCTTCTAGTCCCAATTACAATGGTCAGTGTCTCTAACTTGTTACATCTCTCCTCCAAGGTCGCTTAGCTTGTTAAAACATATGGGAAGCAGGGCACTGTAACCTTGCTTTTTGCAGAGTTAATTAATTCCATAGAAGCATAGCACACCTTATCAGTACCAATTAAACTTGTTTTTCTATATTTTCTAAGTTTCGTTTCTGCTTAGCTATGTTCAGTTAAACTGAGTTAAGTTTCAATTCTATGGTGTCATCATTCAGGGGGGTTTTCATTCCTCTGGGCCTAACTACAGGCTTCAGTTACAGGTCAAGCTGCTCAGGCCTGTCTGCTTAGTTCAATTAGCATGGATCATAGGCCGTCGCCTACCACAATGAAAGGTAGTGAGGAGCTGCAGAGTGAATGCATTTATAGGTCAGGAGGAGAAGTTTGAATTGGATGCGGAATTGGATAGGGAGCCAGTGAAGCGACTTGAGAAGAGGAGTAATGTGGGCATGGCGAGGCTGGCGGAAGATTAGTAGAGCAGCGTAATTTTGAATAGATTGAAGGGGAAGAGATGGCTCACAGGGAGATCAGCAAGGAGTAGGTTGCAGTAGTCGAGGCAAGAGGAGATTAAGGAGTGGACAAGCGTTTTAGTAGTGTGTTCAGAAAGGAAGGGATGGATTTTGCTAATGTTGTAGAGAAAGAAGCAGCAGGTCTTAGCTACGAGCTGGATATGTGTGGAGAAGGAGAGAGAGGAGTCAAAGATAACTCCCAGATTGCGGGCTAAGGAAACAGGAAGAATCATAGAGCCATCAACGGAGACTGAGAAGGGAGGGAAAGGAGGGGAGGAGTTGGGGGAAAAGAGAAGGAGTTCAGTCTTGGCCATGTTCAGTTTCAAGCGGTGGTGAGACATCCAGGCAGTGATGTCGATAAGACAGGCAGAAATCTTGGTCTGGATTGCTGGAGGGATATTAGGGGTAGAGAAGTAGATTTGGGAGTCATCAGCATAGAGATGGTACTGAAAGCCATGGTATGAGATAAGCGCACCAAGGGATTGGATATAGAGAGAGAAAAGGAGCGGACCCAGGATGGATCCCTGGGGTACACCAACATGGAGCGGGTTGGGAGAGGAGGAGGAGCCATCAGCGCATACACTAAAGGAGCGATGGGAGAGGTAGGAGGAGAACCAGGATAGTACAGAGCCCTTGAAACCAAGCGAGGAGAGGGTGTCGAGGAGAGGTTTGTGGTCAACAGTGTCAAAGGCGGCAGAGAGGTTGAGAAGGATGAGGACAGAGTAGAGGCCCTTAGATTTAGCCAGGAACAAATCACTAGAGACTTTTGTAAGAGCCGTTTCTGTGGAGTGTAAGGGTCAGAAGCCGGATTGTAGAGGGTCCAGGAGGGTCTGAAAGGTGAGGAAGTCGAGGCAGCGGCGGTGGGCTTCACGTTCTAGTAGTTTAGATTTGAAGGGAAGGAGGGAGATGGGTCGATAGTTAGAAGGACAGGTGGGATCGAGTGAGGGTTTCTTGAGGAGAGTTGTGATCACGGCATGTTTGAAGTTTACGGGGACAGTTGCAGTGGAGAGTGAAAGGTTGAGAATAAGAGAGATGGCAGGGACAACAGTGGGGCAGATGGGGTTCAGGAGGTGGGTGGGGATAGTATCAGAGGAATAGGTGGTGGGTTAGGAGGACGAAAGAAGGAGTGTGGTTTCATCTTCAGAGATCATAGGGAAGGAGGAAAGGGTAGCAGAGGAAGTATGGATGGGGGGGGGGGAGAATTGTGGGAGGGGTAGATGAGGAGGTGGGGAATTGGAGGGTAATCTTGTGGATTTTGTCATGAAAGTAGTCAGCCAGAGTTTGGGCAGAAAGGGAGGGCGGGACCAGGGGCGGGGCGCCTTAAGGAGAGAACTGAGGGTATTAAAGAGGCGGCGAGGATCAGAGGCAAGAGAGTTAGTCAGATGGATGTAGTATTCTTGTTTGGCAAGTGCAATGGCTGACTGGAAGGTGCCAAGCATGAATTTGAAGTGTAGAAGGTCTTCCAGGGAGCGGGATTTGATCCAAGCACATTCAGCTGAACGGGCAGAGGTGCATAAATAGTGAGTTGTGGATGAAAGCCAGGGCTGGGGTGCAGAACGTCTGCTAGGACATGGGGTGGGTGGGGCAAGAGTATCCAGAGCCGAGGAAAGTGCAGCATTATAGGAGGTTACTGCCTCGTCGAGAGATTTGGAGGACTTAATGGAGGAAAGAGATGGAGAAATGGTGGAGGCAAGAGTCAAGGGATCAATATTATGAAGGTTTCTAAATATATCGGAGGAGACAGGATGAGGTTGAGACAGTGGAAGCTGAAGATTAAAGCTTAAAAGGTGATGGTCAGATGATGGAAGGAGTGAGTTACGGAAGTTTGAGGGAGAGGAATTAGAGAAGAGTATCAGGTCAAGGCAGTGGCCGTGCTGGCCAGTGGGGGCAGTAGAACAAAGTTGGAGGTCAAACGAGGAGGTGAGGGCGAGGAGCTTTAAAGCATGGGGATCAAAGGGGTTATCGACGTGAATGTTAAAATCGCCAAGAACAAGAGTGGGGAAAGAGGGATCCAGAAAGACGGAAAGCCAGGAGTCGAAGTCGGTAAGGAAGGTGGATGCGGATTTGTCGGGTGGGCGATAGATAACAGCTACTTGGAGGGGAAGTGGTGAGAAGAGGCGAATGGAGTGGACTTCAAAAGAGAGAAAGGAGTGAGACTGAGGCAGCAGGAGGGGTTGGAATTGGCAAGATGGAGAAAGTAGAAGCCCCACACCACCACCGCGGACTGTGGAACGAGGTGTATGGGAGAACTGGTAGCCCCTGTGACAGAAAGCAGCAGTAGATGTGGTATCATCTGGGAGGAGCCAGGTCTCAGTTAGGGCGGGAAGATATAGAGCGTTAGAGATAAAGAGATCATGAGTAAAAGCAAGTTTATTAGAGACTGATTGTGCGTACTATAAGGCACATGAGAACGGGAGAGTGGAGGGGGAAAGGAGAGGGATATGGATGAAGTTGGACAGGTTACATGAGGATTTCTTTTCAGAGTAAGACAGAGGTCTAAGGGGGTGGTTATGTGAGGATCTCTTGCCAGGGTAAGAGTAAGACAGAGATCTAGAGGAGTCAGGGTAAGGGTGGGTATCTCTGGATGAGTGAGCCTTCCATGAGGCACGGAGGGGGAGTGGAAGGGGAATGAAGGGGGATATTGATGATATTGGACAGGTTACGTGAGGATACCTTCTTAGAGTGAGACAGAATTCTAAAGGGGCCTGGGTTGGGGTTGTTATCTCTGGATGAGTGAGTGGCGCATGAGGGAGGAAAAGCGGAAGGGGAAAGGAGGAGGATATGGATGAGATTATATAAGTTACGTAAGGGATTCTTCTTAGAGTGAGAAAGAAATCGAGGGGGGCCAGGGTTCGGGGTTGATATTACCTGATGAGAGATGAAGAATGAGTAGTAGAGAGCGGGGTAAAGAGGAGGTAGTATGGCGGAAGCGAGGGTGGGGTTGCCTTAAGGAGAGAGGGGCTGGTTGAATGACGGGGAGGGGGAGATGAAGCTCAAGAGCAGATGCTAGGATAGAAGACAGAATGGAGAGAGAAGTGAGTAAGGTAGACTCTGAAATGAATCTATTCATAGTATATTTTGAATTGTAGGTTTTTATCTGTTCATTATTAGTAGTAGTAATATTTTACTATTACTATGCACTGTCTACTAGATATTAGTGACTGGATTTGGTTCTCTGAGTATCAGATCTTTCCTAATGGTTTGAGATACATAGTATAAAGTTAACTGTACATAGTTCCCCCGGTTATCCCATGTGTTATTCTCCCTGTTCTTTGTAAACTCAATGTTGCCTGTATGCATTGCAGTATGTTTTTGTTCATTGTACACCGCACTGATTTTAATAGCGCGGTATAGAAGAAATGTTAAATAAATAAATACATAGGCAAAACAATACAAAAAGCCTACTACAAGATGCGAATCATCAGGAGACTGAAACCACTCCTCGCCCCAGAACACTTCCGTACCGTATGTCAAGCTCTGATAACCCCACTACTGGACTTCTGCAATCCGATATACCTTGGTCTACCGAAACAAGCCATCAAACCACTCCAACTGGCACAAAACACCGCAGCACGAATCATATCCGGAACTGCAAGACAGGAGCACATCACACCCACCTTAAAGGACTTACACTGGCTTCCAATCAGTGCACGCATCAGATACAAAACTATCATAAACCTATACAAGATAAAACAGCACACATCAGCCAACAGCCTGCACACCCTCATACAACCAGACACCAGTACACGTCCAAGAAGAAAACAAACTCACAACCGAGTCAGCACCCCAAGTGAATACAAACACACACGCAAGGACACAACAGACCGAGCACTCTCCATGGCTGCTCCAACAATATGGAACAAACTACCGGACGATTTGAGGGCAACTACAGACCTCAAAGACTTTAGGAAACAGCTGAAAACCATGCTGTTCATAGAACACTATGGACACATCACATAGTCTAAATAGCTGTATATCAGCACACGTCACCGCCTAACACTGTATGTATATAAGATGTTTTTAGCACCACTGTATATAGCCCACATTGTACATAACTCAAACTAATCTAGCACACAACACAACACGCACCCAACTAAATTTTCACCCTCACTGCATGTATAACACACTCACACTACCAGATTGTTTGCTGTGATACCACCTTGATTATTATGATAAGGCGGTTTAGAAATACTGTTAAATAAATAAATAAATAAATAAATAATACTTAGAGGTCAAACTGTTGTAGGAGATGGGCTGTACTACTATTTGTAGCTGATGGCTGGAAATTTTATTGACACTGTCAGCATACATCAGCATGACATTATGCCTAGCATAGGTGTCATGCCTTTTCCCAGACCTTGGCCTGCAGCTCTGACCCCCTGGTGATGTCAGATAGGATGTCTCCAGACTTGATGGGCTTAGTATGCCTGATGAGATTAGTCTGCTGGACAACAGCCCCTCCTTGACTTGATGAGCTTGGTATGCCTGATGAGATTAGTCTGCAGGACAACAGTCCCTCCTTGCTAATCAAGTGATAACAGACCTCAAACAGACCAAAGTATGACAAAGGGAGGTGCTGGAGAAATTCACTATAAATACAGAGAAGGACAAAAATACTTTCTCTCTTCCTATTCATTGGACACTTCTTACCATGAGGCTCTGACACACACTTCTCTTTACTCCCTCCCCCCCTTGTTCTCTCTCTCTCTTCCTATTCATTGGACACTTCTTACTATGAGGCTCTGACACACACTTCTCTATACGCCTCCCCCTCTCTCACACACATGCATACACATAGAGTCATTCGTATATACTGAAGCAGCTCTGTAACAGCCTGATACTTCTGTTCTGTACCTATGTAATAAGCCTATTTCTATATAAAAACCTTTTCCAAGCAACACCAGTTTGGTTGTCTTGTTGTGCTACAAACCCTACTGCCTCTGCAAAGTGGACCCAGGACCAACAGGAGAGTAACCAAACGTAGGAGCGGTGAAAGGTTACATTTTAAGGGTGCCCATCTTACATTTTATGGGGGCTGATCTTACATTTTATGGGAGCTCGTCTCGGTTTCACAGCGGAACTCCAGCTGGGTAAGTAGCAATTTTGTTTTAAACATTAAAGTGGATTTCAGACAGGGTGCGACAGGAAAATCAAAAGCCCTCGTGACCATTTACAATTTACAATTTTGGGTTACAAGCTGGATGACATGGTAGCGAAAAGACTCTGTAGACAGGCAGAGTGACACTATTTTGTGAAATGTTCCAGTGATACCTTTGGTTTGTGGGTTTAGACAAGGTGAGATTTTCATTGTCAAAAGGCTCTATAATAATCCAGGATTTTAATATTACCTACACCTAGTGACATTACATAGGGTGCCTTGCAATTTTCTTATTATTATGTAAAGGCGTGTTATGGTTTGTTACAAGGCACAGATTTTTCTCTAGTATTTGAGCTGCTAAGAAAAGACAGAGATAGTCCAGCTTTAGTTTGGAAGTGGTACACAGTTAAACAGTCCCTCATTGAATACAATATACATCTTTCCTGGTAACACTACTTTACCTCCTGTCCCTCTGCCTTTTATTTCTCAGTCTCCTGCCAGTATGTATCTTGGTGAGGGCAGGCTTAAAGTTTGCTGCAACTGATACAGTAATCTCCTAACAACCTTCTTACTATAATTTCACCCTAAACCTCCACCCTGTTAAAAGGTGGTAAGCACTTTTTATTCAGGTATAATTTTAAAGTGTGGTCTTTATGCCAGTACTCTCTACTGAACACCCATAAAATTTATGCCATTCCAACTATAATTCTAAGTCTCACTTCTTCATAAAAGTGAGCATTCCTCCTTTCAAGGTTGCACATTGAGATAGTCGCATAAAACCAAATAAAAACATAATAAGCGTAGGCCCCTGTACCAACTAAAGTCTTTCTGCAGTCTCAGATATGGAAGCCTTTAATTTTAAGGAACTGAAAGAAATTGTAATGACATACTGTAAGAGAAAAGGTGGTCCCTTTGAAGGGGAATTCCCTGAGGCATCATGGTATAATATTCAAAGACAAATGTTAAACCATTATCAAGAATTAAAAAAGAAAACAAATAAAAAAAAATGCCTTTTTATCCAAGGCATGTGCAGGGGGCTAATTAGCATGAAACAGGACAACACTGAACTGACTACTGTCACACCCTCATCGGGCCCCTCCGGTGGAGACTGGTATTACAGCTTAACACCTTTTCTTGGCTCTCTATATGTTATAGATAGCCCTGCCTGGCCCTCTGTGGGTGGTAGTTGTACCGTCTTCTTGTAATCACTCAAACACACAGTTCACACTTTAAATCAAGGGCTTTATTCCCCGTCCAGTGAGGTATTCTTTTTCTTGAAGAACAAAAATAATCAAAAGCCACTCTGGCAAATAACAGAAGCAAACATTGAACAAAAAGTGCTTTCCTCAGCTTTAACTTTTTAACAAAAGAAAAACAGTTCTCTTCATGAGCACTTAATCCTTTTCTTTTGCTGTTATAAATCAATCAGGGTTCACTTTAAACCAAGCAACTTCTGCCAGTTACTGTGTTGCTGTTTAAACCTTCCTTGTACATGTATTTTCTTATCTCAGTGAAAACTCTTCCTCTTCAGTTGTCACTAAAGAGCATTCCATTGGTTCAGTGTTATCTGGTACATTAGAAATATCATATGGCATTAAAGGATAACCGTTTGTACCTACGTTTTCTGTAGCAGCTGTCCTGCCGAGCTCACTCTGGTTAATCACGTCAGCTACGTGACTGCTTCCTGGCTCTAGGCTAAAACACTGCTGGGTATTACCGTATACTCTGGATAATGGCTTGTAAGAGCACTCCTCCTGTGTAAAGCTATGAGGTAACTGCCCATAAACACTGGTATTAGAATCAAACAGCTTGTGTCCTGCCTTGAATGGGTTAAAGGCTAATTCCTCTGATACAGCTGTGGGAGTTTTCAGTGCTGACAACGGCACTCGAGAGAAGTCTGAGCATTTAAAGTTGCTAGCAGAATTATAAGGTAAGAGACCTTCCTTTCTCTTGTAACTGCCCGTACAAGGAAAGAAGTTGTTTCCTTTTCCCTTTATCTCTGCTCTAGGCTGGCTTCTTCTATTAATCCTGGACTTAGCCCATTCGGGTGTAAAACAGTCCTGTTCCACTTTGAATGCCTTGCTTCCTGCAACAGGATTCCTCCCTCTTCTCTTCTGGCTTTCATACACACACTCTGTGTTCAACAGCTGATCTCCACACGTACTCACATAGTCCTGAGACTCATTCAAACTGTCCTCTGGCATATGTTGCTGACACTCTCTCTCATTTCCTTCCTTCCACCAACTTTGGTCCTGGAGATGAGATTGGCTTATAGTGTTTCTTTCTCTTTCCCTCCGTTCCCACGACTGAGGTTGTTGCTTCCACCTCTGTCCGTGCTCACTCTCCCTCACTGCTTGTGAGTGTGCTTTATGTATCTGTCCCCGGGTTCCACCCCTTCTCAGCTGATCCCTATCAGGTAAATCAACCTCCATTCTCATGCTGGCTGGGTGTGTCTTTTTACCCTTTTCCCACGTGTGCCGTGGTCGCTCATAGCAACTATTTGACATGTTTTTGTTTACCTCATCAGGTTCTGCCTGATTTTCTCCGCTAATCTCCATTTCTTCTGGGTCCCCTGGGTTTACCTTGTGACACATTCCCCCCCTTAAAACATTACTTGCTGCCGCCTTTTTAGGTGGCCAGCATGTAATTCCATTCCTGGTTCTACACTGCTGTTCACAAAAGGCAAAATGTGCTGTGGCTGACCTTTCTCTCCAGGGCTTTAATACATTTATATGATATACCTGTCTACGACCTTTATCGTTTTCAATGAGATAGGATACAAATCCAACCTTTTTTATCACTGTGCCAGGCCCCTTCCAGTGAGTCTCAAACTTGGGACCAGGGTCTGCCACTTGAATTAGAACCTTATCTCCCACTGCCAGCTCTCTAGCCTGTGTACCTTTGTCATAGTAAAACTTTTGTCTTTTCTTATTATGATTCAAATTCTCCCTTGAGGCTTGGGAAGTCTTTTCCAGGCGGGTCCTTAGTTCTTTTAAGAACTGTGGGATGCCGATCTCGGGTATCGTGGGTTCTACCCATTCTTCTCGCAGAATGTCTAGTATCCCCCTAGGTGTCCTCCCAAATAGAAGCTCGAACGGTGATACTCCTAAAGAGGTTTGGACCCGTTCCCGACAGGCATATAGTACAAACGGAAGGAGCGTATCCCATTCCGCCATCTCTCCCCTCCTTAATCCTCTTCTCAGTAGGTGTTTAATTGACTGGTTAGTCCGCTCCACTAACCCATTGGTCTGAGGGTGATACGCCGCTGTTTTTATATGGCGTATTCCAAACGCCTCCCAGACCTTAGCAAGGTATTTAGAAACAAAATTACTGCCCTGATCTGTTAGTATTTCCTGGGGAAACCCCACCTCACAAAACAATTTTATCAGTTCTTGTGATATTATTTTGGCCGAAATGTTCCTGAGTGGAACGGCCCACGGGAACCGCGTTGCATAGTCTACAATGACTAAGAGGTATTGATAGCCTCGGGTGTTCTTATTAATGGGCCCACAATGTCCACTCCCATTCGGCGTATTGGTGCCGAGATGGTCGGTAACGGTATCAAGGGTACGGCCTTGGGTTTTACTACAGAAACCCTTTGGCAGGTAGGGCACGAATCACAATACCGTTTTGTTTCTTGGTATACCCCTGGCCAATAGAAACGTGCCAAAATTTGGTCAAGCGTTCCTTGAACGCCTTTGTGGCTACCTACTGGGTGGTCATGCGCTAAACGCAACACTACCGACTTGAAATTTACAGGTACTACCAGCTGTTTACGTATCGCATCTGTGTATGGATCGAGACTCTCTCTATACAAGATATCCCCATCTAGAAAGAACCGGGGTAATACTGTCCTTTCTTTTTGGGCCCACTCAAAAGCTCTTTTGAGTGCCAGATCCTCTCTTTGTTCTTTTGGGAAGGATGGGAATTTTTGTACCAGTGCAGCAGGCACCCACGGTAATCCCTCCCCCGTTTCCAATTCCCTTCTTCCCTGAGTTCTTTGACTCCTTTCATGGCGCTTTTTGGCCTTAGCCTTTTTCCCGCCCTCACTCGGACTCTGGACCAAGTCATCGTGATGAGGAAGTGTATCTGTCCCTTCTTCTCCGGGAACTTCCACATCAACCTTCTCTTCCGGTTCAGTTTTTTTTCTACCGGGGACTCCCTAGTTTCTACTTTACTAGTTTGAGATCGGGTAGAGACTAAACCCATCTTCAAACCCATCCCTTGTTTTAACCCCTTTTGGAAAAACGGCCAATCACGTCCTATAATTAAATTCTGCGGTAGTTCAGAGACTACTGCTACCTGTAATTTTTTCTCGATGCCCATTCCCTTGACATGCACCTGATATAGGGGATATGGAAACTGTGTCCCGTGTATACATTGTACCTGTACCTGTTCTTTTTCCTGATTCAATATATCAGGGTTAGACTGTTTTACGGTTTCCCAAAGTTTCCGTGAAACCAAACTTTGTTCAGCCCCTGAATCAAGAAAAGCCATAGTATTTATCCCCTCTATTTGGACTTGTAGAAAAATACCCTCTGGTGTTTGTTTTTCCACCCCTGTTACAAAGACCATCCTAACTTTACATTCTCTCCGAATGTGTCCAGGCTTTCCACATTTGTAACATTTCTTAATGTTTGTGGAGGAAACCTCTTTGGCCATATTACCACTAGGTGCCTTAATTCTTTCATACCTCTTCCATTCATCTGATTCATCCATACCTGCTACTTTTAAAAGGTTTACCCTGGATGTATCAGTTCTCTTAGCTTCCCTGAATACTTCAGCCATCCTAGTTGCTTCCTCCATATTGGAACAATTCTGTAACGTAAGAAACGTTTTCATCTCTGGGGTTACTGCCAACAAGAACTGTTCTAGAATAATTTCGTCTAGAATTGATTCTACTGGTTTTCCCTCTGGATCTAACCATTTATAGGCAAGATTCCTAAGCCTTTGATACAATGCTTTCGGGGTTTCAGTTATATGCATGTGTGCCTCTCTAAACAATCGCCTATAATGCCTAGGTGAAAGGCCTAGTCTGTCTTTTACAGCCTTTTTAATTTCTACATAATTATTAGCCAGGCTGGCCGGCATAGCTTTAAATGCAGACAAAGCTTCACCGCTTAGGGTCATTGCAAACCGCATTGCCCATTGCTCAGATGGCCATTGGAGATTACTAGCAATCCTCTCAAAAGCTTCTATAAAATCATCCGGATTGTCCTCCGGTTTTAACTGTCCCAAAGACAAAGCAAAGTTAGTGTTCATCTCTACTTGCGGTATTGATGTAGTACGTGCTACTCCTTCACCACTTTTTTTCAGCAGAGCGTCCACAGCTTCTAATAGCGGCCTTTGCTGCTCCTTCGCAGAAGCTATGTATTGCTCCTGTAAATGCTGCACCATTCGGGCTTGCTTGTCCCACTGTTCAGCTATCCACGACATCACGTCCTGTGGTTCCATCTTCTCCAGACGCTGTTCCTGTAAGAAAAAGAAAAGAGAAAGGCCCACCAAGTGCGGTATCTTTTATACAGGACTTTACTCTAGACTAGAGCGCCCCCTCTTTCCTCACAGGATATCCTATCCCAGTCCACCCAGGCTACTATTACCTTAGTCTCCTGGCAGACTCAAGCATGTGAGAAAAGGGTCTTTTCCAGTCCTCTGGCCGACCTGCCAGCGAATATTCCACTGCACTTGTCTTGTGATGCCAATATTCTCCTTCCTTTAGGCAATGTCTTTTTGTTTCTTCTGTTCTAAAAATATTTTGCCTCCCCAAAAAAAAATATCCTCACTCCTACGCCATTTTTATGTCACACCCTCATCGGGCCCCTCCGGTGGAGACTGGTATTACAGCTTAACACCTTTTCTTGGCTCTCTATATGTTATAGATAGCCCTGCCTGGCCCTCTGTGGGTGGTAGTTGTACCGTCTTCTTGTAATCACTCAAACACACAGTTCACACTTTAAATCAAGGGCTTTATTCCCCGTCCAGTGAGGTATTCTTTTTCTTGAAGAACAAAAATAATCAAAAGCCACTCTAGCAAATAACAGAAGCAAACATTGAACAAAAAGTGCTTTCCTCAGCTTTAACTTTTTAACAAAAGAAAAACAGTTCTCTTCATGAGCACTTAATCCTTTTCTTTTGCTGTTATAAATCAATCAGGGTTCACTTTAAACCAAGCAACTTCTGCCAGTTACTGTGTTGCTGTTTAAACCTTCCTTGTACATGTATTTTCTTATCTCAGTGAAAACTCTTCCTCTTCAGTTGTCACTAAAGAGCATTCCATTGGTTCAGTGTTATCTGGTACATTAGAAATATCATATGGCATTAAAGGATAACCGTTTGTACCTACGTTTTCTGTAGCAGCTGTCCTGCCGAGCTCACTCTGGTTAATCACGTCAGCTACGTGACTGCTTCCTGGCTCTAGGCTAAAACACTGCTGGGTATTACCGTATACTCTGGATAATGGCTTGTAAGAGCACTCCTCCTGTGTAAAGCTATGAGGTAACTGCCCATAAACACTGGTATTAGAATCAAACAGCTTGTGTCCTGCCTTGAATGGGTTAAAGGCTAATTCCTCTGATACAGCTGTGGGAGTTTTCAGTGCTGACAACGGCACTCGAGAGAAGTCTGAGCATTTAAAGTTGCTAGCAGAATTATAAGGTAAGAGACCTTCCTTTCTCTTGTAACTGCCCGTACAAGGAAAGAAGTTGTTTCCTTTTCCCTTTATCTCTGCTCTAGGCTGGCTTCTTCTATTAATCCTGGACTTAGCCCATTCGGGTGTAAAACAATCCTGTTCCACTTTGAATGCCTTGCTTCCTGCAACAGGATTCCTCCCTCTTCTCTTCTGGCTTTCATACACACACTCTGTGTTCAACAGCTGATCTCCACACATACTCACATAGTCCTGAGACTCATTCAAACTGTCCTCTGGCATATGTTGCTGACACTCTCTCTCATTTCCTTCCTTCCACCAACTTTGGTCCTGGAGATGAGATTGGCTTATAGTGTTTCTTTCTCTTTCCCTCCGTTCCCACGACTGAGGTTGTTGCTTCCACCTCTGTCCGTGCTCACTCTCCCTCACTGCTTGTGAGTGTGCTTTATGTATCTGTCCCCGGGTTCCACCCCTTCTCAGCTGATCCCTATCAGGTAAATCAACCTCCATTCTCATGCTGGCTGGGTGTGTCTTTTTACCCTTTTCCCACGTGTGCCGTGGTCGCTCATAGCAACTATTTGACATGTTTTTGTTTACCTCATCAGGTTCTGCCTGATTTTCTCCGCTAATCTCCATTTCTTCTGGGTCCCCTGGGTTTACCTTGTGACACTACTCAGTGTACACAATTAACCAAAGACCTGGAGGAGGCACAAATTTGCATTTCCATGCAACGTGCTCAGGTGATATAAGCCACAAACTCCTTTATAACTGTTAGTGAGCAATTAGAAGCACTTAAACTTGAACTGAGGCACGTTAAGGATGAATTGGCCTCTGAAAGACAAAAGAAATATAAGCCCTGGCCAACAACCATTTCTCCCTCAGCCCCCCCCCCCTGCCTATGACACACCCTATAAGCCATGCATCCAAGCTATTGAGAAAAAAAAGAACACAGAAGTATATATAGCAGGGGTTAGGAATGGGAAAAATAAAGATGAATCAGACAGTACAGAGGAAGAAAATCCTAATAGTTTATCTCAGCCAGAACAGAGCAATAACCAGGACCTGTGTCAGGAGGATAATTCCAACGACTCAGACTCAGCACCCAGTACCGAACTCAGAGCACCAGTTAAAGTCATGCTGCAGGACTCATTAAAAGATAGGGACATTGAAAGGATAGTTGAGAAAGCTGGCCCTATGCCTTTTAATGTAAATGAGTGGTGCAAATGGGCCACTGATATTCTGATTCACTGGGGTCTAGGGAAATGCAGAAGAAAACAATCAGACTTTGATAGACTTATGCATTTGGCTCTGGGGCCACACTATTATAAATTTGGCTCTCTCACTCACCCATACCAGTTGGTTAAAAGGGGTATTGAAAAACTATTTCACTGTTCCCCAATGCAAGTATTTAAAATTATTTCACCTCTACCAAATGATACACTGGAACAGTTTAAATATAGAGCCTGGATTTTAAATGCAGTTCTTAATGAGCAGGAGTCCTGGCCCAATGCGGAAGATTATGGGGAGAGTACGCATAAGGCATTTTTATTAGAATTTCTATCCCCTGAGATTACAAAACACCTTCGGTTATTTTCTGAAGACCCTCAAGCAACCCCTTTTGATACTTTAATGCTCAGAATTGGGTCTGTTTGGAAGACCCAGCCCTCGCAGGTCATAACAGTATCAGAAGCACGGAAGTGGCAAGCTGAGGGATCCTCTCAATACACAAGAAACACAGACAAAGGATACAGAGGACACACACCTTGGAGAAGACAAGGCAGAGGCACTTTTAGAAATTTCTCAGGTTACATTTCCTTTCAAGAGCTCAAAGCACAGAGAGATGTATTAGAAAAGGAGAAAATTAAATGGGAACAGGACAAACACATTACTGCAGGTAGAAATAGGTAAATTAAAACAGGACTTACAAGCAACTCAGGACAAACACAAGGCTAGTGCATAGTGGTGTCCTGACCTTCTGGGTTCAGATATCAAAATGTCTCAAGCCTTCATAGCCCAGCCTGCCTCCGTAAGGCTTGTAACATCCTTGATACTGGACTCTTGTGGACGCCCCAATGATATCAGCAGAATAGGGGGTCAGGATAAACTAGCTTTGATTGACACAGGGGCTGGAATTAGTTTTACAAACAGAGCTTCTCCCACTGCAGATCAGAAAAATATGGAAATTTATGAAATTCAAGGAACTAACAACACAGCTTCCAAAGGTGTGGCTATCCCAGTTAAATGGGGTATCCCGGTGCACAGGGAACAAAACAATGACATGTTGGAAACCACTGCCTCCACTATAGTGAACACACCAAAAGAAATAATTGGAATTGACGTTCTCAACCAGTTAAATCTGGTGGTGGATATGGCTAATCTTAAATTGTGGCAGTGTACAGGAACTTCAAGTGCTTCTAATACTATAGTGCATGAAGTCATTCCCATGCAGTTAGCAACTCAGTGCACCAAGGCAGCTCAGCAGTATGATCTGTGTGTAATTCCCTCAGAGGTGGCTGATATTCCAGTATGGGCACAAGACAAGTTAGATTGTGGGAAAATGCACACAGAAATACTGTTGGAAGGCAAGGATCCTCCACCACAGAAACAATACCCAGTACCTCATCAGGCTATAGAACCAGTGACTAAAATTGTGAAGATACTGGAGGAGAGGGGTCTGATTAAACCTATTTCTTCCACATGTAATTCACCAGACTGGCCGATAGTTAAACTGGGGGGTTCCTTCAGGCTCACTATGGACTTCCGTGCCCTGAATCAAGTTTCAAAATCTGTAGTGCCCGTAGTAGCCTCATACCCAGAAATGATCTTTAAACTGAATCCCAAATGTAAATTTTTCTCTGTTTTAGACACATCCAATGGGTTTTGGAGTCTGCCCCTGGCCCTTGAATGCCAGTACAAAACAGCCTTTCAGTGGCTGAATAAACAATATGCATGGACCGTGCTGCCACAGGGTTATAAAGATTCACTATCAATCTTTCATAAATACATGCAGGAAGCCCTGTCACTAGTGTCTTGCAGAGATAATATAATTCAGTATGTAGATGACATTCTGATTCAGTCTGAGAATGAAGCTGTACACTGGAATCATGTAAGAGAAGTTTTAAATGCCCTCCTACAAGCTGGTCTTAAAGTTAATCCTACCAAGGCTCAACTGTGCAAATCACAGGTTTCCTTTTTAGGGGTTACAATTGGCGAGGATGGTAAATCTGTATATTCTCAGAGGATAGAGCTGATACGGAAACTTCCACTTCCTACAGACCAGAAATCACTCCAGTACTTTCTAGGGCTCACTGGTTTCTGTCGTGACTTCCTGCACAACTATGCTGAAGTGGCAGCTCTATTTTACTCCCTGCCGAAAAGTAAAGGTTATGTTTGGGAGGAAGAACATACAGAGGCTGTAACTAAATTAAAACACATTTTGACTTCTGCTCCGGTTCTGGCACACCCAGATCACACACAACATTTTTTCCTGTACCCTGTAGTTGGAGAGAACAGTATAGGTGCAGCTCTAACACAACACCTAGGAGGAGTAGATCGCCCTATTGCTTTCTGTTCCAGGGTTCTCACTTCTCCTGAACTCAAAATGGGAAACTGTGAAAAACATGTACTGGCTTCCTATGCTGCTATGCAGAAATTTACATACATCATTGGTGCTCAAACCACATACATATGCAGCCATCACACCTCACTCAAATTCGTTGTAGAGGGAAAGTTAGCATGTAGCAAGATTAGGATTGAGAGAATAGTCCAGTGGACTCTCATGTTGCAGGCACAGAATGTAAAGTTTGAATTGTTGAAAGAACCTAACGTGCAAGTGGCTGGAATCTTGCTGGAGGGGCAACCTCATGACTGTCAGTCCTCACCCAGTGCCCCCAATCACATGATCTTTAGGGAACTGGGACTAGACAAAATTTCACCTTTTCTTCCTACAGTATATATTGATGGTAGTAGCCAATGTGAAGGAGGCAGGCGACTAGCAGGTTTTGCACTTTGCTGTACAGTTCAAACTATTTACTAAACAATACCTGGTGTAGTCATACACCATTGGTCTCCATCACCATTAATGAAACAACTTATTCCACACCTCTGGTTACTAATGACTTTATTGACATTCCAGACTTTATCTCATATGCTGTGCTGTGCATCCATTACCACTTGGCATGGGAGAAGAGACATTACATAAACTGCTCAACTTTACAGAACTCCATTCCTATATTGATCACCTTAAAACAACATCAAATGAAGTGAATCACACCGTCACTTATGAGAATGGTCACATTCGACAAACTGTTGAACACTTGCTACAAGATGCTCATGTGTCTGTGTAGGAATTGTTATTTGGTTACTCACCTACTGCTGATCATGTCTTTAATGTTTTTATTCACCCTATTATTATTTTAACTGCTGTACAAATATTATGCATTTTCATATTTTTCCTGTGTTGTAAAATGAAACACATGTACATCTCTTTGCAGTGCATGTCCTACAAAATACCAATGACATTTTAAGGTAGTTACACTTAATTAATTTATTTATTTATTTAACATTTCTTATATACTGCCTTTCATGATATCAAGGTGGTTTACATTGAACAAACTGAAATTACATTGAACAGGGCATTATAACTTGGAGATAACTATTTTACAGGGAACATGGGCTATGGAGGGTTAAGTGGCTTGCCCAAGACCACAAGAAGCACCTGTGGGACTAGAAACCCCAGTCCTTCTGGCCCAAGGTTGCTGTCCTCTAGTGGGATTTGAACCCCTGACCCTCTGGCCTGAAGTACCTTGCCCCAACCACTAGGCCACTCCTCCACTCCAGCATCTACCTCTACATCCAGGCTCATTTGGCCTGCTAATTTGGCATTTCCTACTACATTGAATACCAGAGTCAGCTGCAGTCTAGTATTGCTTCCTACCCTCACCCATAGCATCCTGGTACCTTTCAGCTTTAACCTCCTCAGAAATTCCTGCATCCCTTATGCACTGTTCATTCTCTCTAAGACGGGCACTGAGGTGGCATATTGGGTATCCCCATCCAGTAGTGGCTGCCCTACCTAAGACACGAGATTTGGACTCATAATGGGACTTGCTCATCTCTAGAACACTAGAGACAGTACTGTGCAGGACAGGGGACCTGCTGGACATAGCAAGGTATTTAAACAGGAGGTATTAGACAAACTACCTACTATCATGTGTATAGTAATTGCAGCTGGGACAGGTACCACAGGTTTGCTTCCACCATTTCCCAGAGAAAATAAAAAAAGGTGTGGGAGATGTAGCATACATCAGCATGACATTATGCCTAGCATAGGTGTCATGGCTTTTCCCAGACCTTGGCCTGCAGCTCTGACCCCCTGGTGATGTCAGATAGGATGTCTCCAGACTTGATGGGCTTGGTATGCCTGATGAGATTAGTCTGCAGGACAACAGCCCCTCCTTGAGTTGATGGGCTTGGTATGCCTGATGAGATTAGTCTGCAAGACAACAGTCCCTCCTTGCTAATAAAGTGATAACAGACCTCAAACAGACCAAAGTATGACAAAGGGAGGTGCTGGAGAAATTCACTATAAATACAGAGAAGGACACACATTTCTCTCTCTCCCTATTCATCGGACACTTCTTACTATGAGGCTCTGACACTTCCCTTTACTCCCCCCCTCCCCCTTGTTCTCTCTCTCTCCCTATTCATTGGATACTTCTTACTATGGGGCTCTAACACACAGTTCCCTCTCTCCCTATTCATCGTACACTTTTTACTATGGGGCTCTGACACCCACTTCTCTTCACCCCTCCCCCCTCTCTCTCTCACACACACACATGTACACACATAGAGTCATTCATATACACTGAAGCAGCTCTGTAACAGCCTTATACTTCTGTTCTGTACCTATGTAATAAGCCTATTTCTATATAAAAACCTTTTTCCTAGCCCCACCAGTTTGGTTGTCTTGTTGTGCTACAAACCCTACTGCCTCTGCGAAGTGCACCTAGGACCAACAGGAGAGTAACCGAAAGTAGGAAGCGTCTCATCTTACATTTTATGGAGGCTCATCTTACAATAAATAAGTTCATACTGTTCAGTGTATCAATGTTGTTTAATAGACACCACCACTGTATAGGAAAACTGTTAAAGAAATAATTTAAATAAGGCGGAGAATATACTAAGCTGCAGTCTACAACATCTTGTCAACAAGATGTGTCAACCTGTTGCATTTCCTCCATATGATCTAATCAGCTTTTTGGTTTGGTTCAGTCCCTGATTGGAGTTTTGAGAAAGCCGGGGCACGCCATCTCTTCCCTCTCCTTAGGTAGCAGATTGCCTTGAGCCACCCCTGCTACTGACTCACCAATACCTTCCGGTTCTGGTCATAGTTAGTCAATAAGAGCCGCTGTGTAACATCATAGTTGCATCAGACCTTTTCTTCCTTTGCAACCATCACATTCTCTCCTATGGCAAGACTAATACACAGGTGGCTAATTATTACTATTAAAACATTCTCTCACTCACCCAAACAAACCTTCTTTTTACACTTTACACACTTTTCCCTTGCCAAGACTGTAGCAGCTCTAAAAACAGGTCTGCATTCATTAACAGCCTCTAGTTATCTCCCCTAACATTCACCTGTTACCTGTGTGATCTGTGGGATTCTGCTATGCTCCTATTGGTGTTTCCGTGGCGTTGCCATGGATTAGCCAATGGGGCATCAAATAAAGGAGTCTCTTCTACCTTGTCACTCAAAAACTGTCCATCATGGAATGTTTGGTATTTTCAGCTGTTGCCAGGGAAACATCCATAGACTTTAATGTGCTCCATTACTTTCCATGGGAACATGACCATCTTTTCTAAGTTCAAATACGGGCCACTCAATCAAGCTGAGGGGGTTCAAAGTTAAAGGAAATAAAAAAATATCTTTATAATAACATGTTTAATTTTAGCCCAACATTATAATCCGTAGGCTAGGTTTATAATTTTACTTACAAATGTACCAATCAGGCCTACTTGTACTTCTCTAGAGAGTGAATTTTCTTCAAACTAGCAACATTTCCACTAAGATAACTGAAAATTCTGGGCAACTCAACTCAAAATTGTACTTTACAATCATTAGACATTTGAGAGACTCTACATGCAGTTGGGCTTTTTCTGTAGCCCACACTTTATTCATGATTGAAAAGCACTTTTCAGTTCGAGCATTGGAACTTGGCAAATATATAAAAATAATTCAATCAGTTTGCATAAATTTTTATATGGTACCTCATTATTTTTGAGGTGTCCAAACACCTCCTTCCATTTGTCGGCAAACATGGTGTCTGTTTTTTTTTTTTTTCCATTCTTGAACTTTTTCTTCAGAAACAAATGACTTAAGACAAGAGAACTCAAACAGTTTAGTATCTTTATATTACTGATTCTAGGCCGGGTCTTGTAGACAAAACATATTCTAAAGACGACTCCAGCTCACACCACTCAGGTTGTTTTGGAAGGAGAGTCCACCATTGTTTCCCAATCTTCTGGAAGCGTGTGGTCTCCTTTGGAGATTGTCCCCTGTTTTAGGTGTGCGTATTTTGTTTAGTGTTGCACTTGCCACTTCCTGTGTCAGTTTCATTGTGTTTGTGTTCATCTCCTTCTTCCTGAGGTCTAAAATTGAGGAGGAGCAGGTCGTTCCCACTGTTTCAGGCTATGGCTGGAACAGTTTATTTTCTCCCATCTTTAAGCCCTGTCATGCTTGTAAATCTTCAAGGGACCCATGTGACAAATACTAAGGGAACTGTGAATGTCCTGCCTGGGTGCCCCAGTTCCTACTTATAACAATATCTGCTTCCCAGGAACCCGTATAATATACTAAACATACAAAACAGGATCCACTCTGTGAAGAAACAAACACACTTGCAGGTATACCTTCAAAGGTAAAGAAAATCTTGGGGTAAAAAAGACCTCAGGATCTCAATACAGCCAACGCAATGGGCAACAATGCCAACACAAAGGCTCTTTCTCTGCTTGAGGCACACTGGCTTCCTGCAGTCGTGTATCCTTTCATCACCAGTCTCAAGAAAAAAAAAATCAAACAGCTGGAAAAGTTTTCAGACAGCAAACTGGGACTGGTAGTTATAACTTCATAGCTAATAAGTACATGCAGGCAAACTAGCAAAATCACTAGATAAAAATGGCAACAGCAGTATAAAGACTTAGTTGAAAGTGGGTACACCCCAACAGGTCAGATTTTTGGAATCAGAGTGGATCCAGTTCCTATCTAGACATCCAGTGCAAAGTGGGGCTTTGTATACAGTCATTGTACTCACTTAATACTTTATCATTCCAACAAAATCTTTCATTTTGGTTTTCACCCCAGCCCCTCCCTTCCCAGTTCACTGCCCAACAGGAACAGGCCCTGTAACACACAATCAGGTTGATGCAGTAAACTGGTGCTAGATGTTTGCTGAATCAACCTTTTACGCGCCCGACAATGCACACTTTTTAAAACATGATGCAACAAGGATAGGGTGTGCAAATGAAGAATGCGATAGCCATGCATATGCAAATGAGCCACTGCAGTGTTAACCTGGGAGAGCAAGCCAAACACCTGTGCACAAGACATTGGCGCTAGTTTGGCGTGCTCTCCCAGAGAAATGTACACTGCATGGCTAATTTGCATATCAGCCCTGACAGTATTTTGATGGCATTGGGGACGATAGCAACAGCGGGGAAAGCCCCCGATGCCATCAAAATACTGTCAGGGGCCAGTGCCCCGACAATAAGAGAATCCCAGGTGGCCCAGCAGCCCCAATCCCTCCCGATAGTATTTGGATGGCATTAGGGATGATCACGGCATCGGAAAAAGTCCCTGATGCCATCAAAATACTGTCAGCAGCCAGTGACCCAAAAGAAAGTGACTATCTGGTGGTCTAGCGGCCCCTGAAACCCCCATGTCCTATCACAAATTAAATTAATATAACCTGGTGGACCAGCAGCCCCTGAAACTCCCATCGCAAATTAAATTAAAATAACCTGGCGGTTTAGCGGCCCCTGAAACCCCCATGTCCTATCACAAATTAAATTAAAATAATCTGGTGGATTAGCAGCCCCTGAAACTCCCATCGCAAATTAAATTCAACCTGGTATTCAACAGAACTGAAGGCCTCACGCACAACACTAAGGAAACTTGAGAGACGATGGAGACACTCACACTCAGAGGAAAACAGAACTGCATATATGTCACAACTAGTAGCTCATCGTGCCGCGGTGACAAAATCAATGAGACGCCACCATGCAGACACGCTGAAAAGATCTCTCAACAAACCTCATGACTTGTTTGCTATCGTCAAGCGTTTGACAAATGAACCCACCTCTCAACATGCTAGCGAAATCCACCCTCAAACTTTCGCTAACTATTTACAATCCAAACTCTGCCATATTGACAATATCCCTACACCTTGCAAGATCCTTGAACCATACGATCAGACTCTACTCACTACTTTCAAAATACCACCCAAACTGCGCATTGAGGACACCATTGCTGGCATCAACATGACCACCGCCCAAACCGACTCATGCCCTGCGTTCTGGATCAAGGAACTACGAAACCACCTGAGCCCATTCGTATCCAGCCTTATGGAACTTTCTTTCACAACAGGAACTTTCCCAAATACCCTCAAACGCACATCCATAAGGCCTTTGCTAAAAAACAACAAGCTTGACCCTCTGAAGCCTGAATCCTATAGGCCAATATCAAGCATACCGTTGCTGGCAAAATAATGGAAAAGGAGGTACAAAGACAAATCGAAGAGCATATAGAAACTAACGCACCACTAGACCCTTGTCAACATGGCTTTAGAGAAGCCCATGGTGTGGAAACACTGCTCACTACTCTATTCAGCAATATATTAACAGGCATCAACAATATCCGCCAAGGGTTCGTCCTAGTCTTCCTAGACATAGCAGCGGCATTCGATTCCGTGAGCCATGAACGTTTCCTAGAACGACTCGAGGGTAAGGGAATTACTGATAAAGCACTCGAGTGGTGCAGATCCTACCTCTCTGACAGCTGGCAGCAGGTGCGATCCAACAATACTGCATCAGATATGTTCCATCAAAAGCAGGGGGTCCCACAAGGCTCCTCCCTCTCCGCCCTTATGTTCAATATATACATGCAGCCTATCTGCAACCTGATACGGTCTTTCAATATCAAATGTATGATATATGCGGATGATGTGCTGTTATACATGCCTTTTACAACAGAGAACCCCGACTTCACTTCATTAACAAACTGCATACATGAAGTATCCAACTGGCTGCGATCCCAAAACCTCAAGATCCAACAAGAAAACGGAGGTGTTGTTCATCACAAAAGACCGAAACTTCATTGCTCCGTCTTTCTTGAAGGTGAAGGATGCAGACCTCCAGACCAAACCCACTATCAGGTACCTCGGCGTCACTCTAGACCAGCACTTGGATATGAAGGCGCACATTGGAAACATTGTAAAAGCGGTATATACCATAAAATCCATTCCCTTAGACACCTACGATCCCTGCTAGAGCCGAATGATTTCAGAACCATCTATCAGGCCCTAATCATGCCACATTTGATTATGCGAATTCAATCCTACAAGGGCTCCCTCAATCCACCTTGCAACCACTACAACTGGCAATGAATGCCGCAGCAAGAGTCCTACATGGAGCATCCAGGAAAGACCATATCTCACCCATCCTAAAACAACTCCATTGGCTCCCGATACGAAGTAGACTCACTTACAAGTCATTACTACTGACATTCAAGGCCATCAAAGGGCTCTCATCTGAGTCACTAACGGATCTGATCCAGTGACACCTAAAAATAGGGACAGACGGTCAGTAACACTCAACACACTTGTAGTCCCAAAATCAATTTCACACTGTACCAAAGCAACAGCAGACAGGGCTTTCAAGTTCTGTGCCCCAAGGTGTTGGAACAGCCTCCCTCAAGACATCCGAGCAATCCCGGATCTATTGCAATTCAGAAAAGCTTTGAAACTCCTCCTCTTCCTCTTGTTTTACCCAGTTACCAATGCAGTTATTTCAACCACCTCACTGACCTCCCAAAACCAATAACGCTGAAACCAAGAAATGTTCATGATTCTGTCTTAATTTGTAAATAGTTTACCTGTCTTAATTTGTAAATAGTTACCCCTGTTATCCAAGTTATTTCTTCCTGTTCAAATGTAAACACAAAGTACCATCGGAAATGTGTAAATTCTTTGTTCAATGTAAACCGCGCTGATGCTGAATAGTGCGGTATAGAAGAGACTTTAAATAAATAAATAAAATAAAAATAAAAAAATAAATTAAAATAACCTGGTGGACTAGCAGCCCCTGAAACTCCCATCGCAAATTAAATTAAAATAACCTGGTGGTCTAGTCGTCCCTGAAATCCCCACTACACTCCAAATTTAAATAAAATAACCTGGTGGTCTAGCAGCCCCTAAATTCACCCCTCCCACCCGGTACCTTAAAATAAGCGGGAGCGCTGCCTACATGTGCCCGCTGTGGGTCTGCCATCTTGAAAAATGGCAGCGCCTGGTCCCACGCGGTGCATCCTGGGATGCACAGGGTGTGATCAGACTGCCATATAAGGTAGACTATGCCTTATATGGCAGTCTAATCCCACCTGGTGCATCCCAGCGCTCCCGCTTATTTTAAGGTACTGGGTATGGGGTGGTGGATTTAGGGGTCTCTAGACCACCAGGTTAATTTAATTTAATTTGGGTGGGGGTTTCAGGGGCTGCTAGACTACTAGGTTATTTTATTTTAATTTGGGATGGGGGGTTCAAGGGACACTAGACCACAAGGTTAATTAATTTTAATCTGGGATGGGGGGGGGTCAAGGGCTGCTAGCCCACTAGGTTATTTTCTTTTAGTTTAATTTGGGGTGGGGGTGGGGTTTCAGGGGCCGCTAGATCACCAGGTCATTTTATTTTGGGGTGGGGGGTTCAAGGGACACTAGACCACAAGGTTAGTTTATTTTAATCTAGGATGGGGGGGGGGGGGTCAAGGGCTGCTAGCCCACTAGATTATTTTATTTTAATTTAATTTGGGGTGGGGTTTCAGAGGCTGCTAGATCATCAGGTTATTTTATTTTAATTTGATGTGGGAGTGGGGGTTTCAGGGGCTGCTAGACCACCAGGTAGGCTCTGGCCCCCGACAGTATTTTGATGGCATCGGGGGCTTTTCCCGATGCCATGATCATCCCCGATGCCATCAAAATATTGTCAGATGGGGGGGAGGGGGGGAAATGGGCCTGCTGTGGCACCAGGGATTTAATTTCACTATTTTGATGGCATTGGGGGCTTTGCCTGATGCCAGATCATCTGAGGAGAAAATGATCTAGGCATCAGGGAAAGCACTTGGTGCCATCAAAATACTGTCAAGGGCATGCATAGAGATTTAAGTCACCTCAGACCCTGCAGTAAAAACATGGGTGCTATGACTGGTTACAAAATCCTCTATGCCGGTCTCTGCATCAGGTGTAGCCATGATTCACATACCAGACTATTATGTTCATCTCGTTTCCCTACAATTTAAATACTCATGGCCTTAATTGGGTGCTAATATTTCCTCGATGTTTATGCACATACGTCCGTCTGTTTTCTGCATTTAAAATGTACTTAAAAGTAGCATTATCTGTGCTTAAAGGGCACACTAGCTTTCTGCATCGGCCTGAATATGCTTCTTAATTCACCATCCCCACTTCCCCCCCCCCTCTTCCCCTCCCCCCCCCTTCCCCCCCCTTCCCCTTCCCCTTCCCCTTCCCCCCTTCCCCTTCCCCCCCCTTCCCCTTCCCCTTCCCCTTCCCCCCTCCCCCCCTCCCCCTTCCCCCCTCCCCCCCTCCCCCTTCCCCCCCTTCCCCCTTCCCCTTCCCCCTCCCCCCCCTTCCCCCTCCCTTCCCCTTCCCCCTCCCCCCCCCTTCCCCCCCCCTCTTCCCCCTTCCCCCTCCCTTCCCCCCCCTTCCCCTTCCCCCTCCCCCCCCCTTCCCCTTCCCCCTCCCCTTCCCCTTCCCCCTCCCCCCTTTTCCCTCCCCTCCTCCCCTTCCCCTTCCCCTTCCCCCTCCCCCCCTCCCCCCTTCCCCCCCCCCCCCCCTTCCCCTTCCCCTTCCCCTTCCCCCTCCCCCTTCCCCCTCCCTCTCCCCCCCTTCCCCTTCCCCTTCCCCCCCTTCCCCTTCCCCTTCCCCCTCCCCCCCCTTCCCCCCCCCTTCCCTTCCCCCCTCCCCCCCCCCCTTCCCCTTCCCCCCTCCCCCCCTTCCCCTTTCCCCTCCCCTTCCCCCCCCCCCCTTCCCCCTCCCCTTCCCCCTCCCCCCCCTTCCCCTTCCCCCCTCCCCCCCCTTCCCCTTCCCCCTCCCCTCCCCCCCCCTTCCCCTTCCCCCTCCCCCCCCCTTCCCCTTCCCCTTCCCCCTCCCCCCCCTTCCCCGTCCCCCCATACCCTAAGGGTCTAATCCTAATAGGGCAGGAAGAGTTTGTTCTGGGCAGTAACATGTCTCCCATTCCTAGTTATTCTCATGGGATTGCAGAGAATAAAGAGCAGAGGTTTTTTTTCTGGAGCCCAAAAACAGGATTGAGCAGTGTCTGGCTCATTCTTTCTTCTGCTTGCCCCATGAACCATGTGTGTATCAGAGACTGGATGGCACTGCATCCCCTGCTGCCCATCTCCTGCCAGTCTCCTACCTGCTGAGGAGAAAACCCTGCAGCCATTCTCCTGCCCCTCCCCACAGCATCAGCTACAGCCCTGCTCCTTCTTCAGTGTGAAGCTCCGCCCTCCCTTGTGATGTCATCAATTGCCGTCAAGCAGGAAAAGGAGCTGCCTGGTGGTGCCCGAGAGACATAATGAGTCTTTTCTGCTTTCTTCCTTTAATTTACAGATTAACCTAAACCTCCAGTTTCAAGTCTGAGCTTTACAAAAACCAAACCCTCAGATCCTCTCTTGCAGCCAGAGAAAGAGCTCCTGATTCCTTCCAATACTGCAAACAGCAGAAGCAAAAGAAATGCCTGCAGGAGCTTATGCACAGGTAAGAAATTACTCTGAACTTTCAGCCCTCTTCCTCCAAACACTGTTGCAGCTTTTTATACAGGGCTGCTGCAGAGTCAGGACTCAAGCAGACCTGAGGAAAGCCACTTTGGGACCTCTTGAGGGGAAGGAGAAAGATCAGGAGTCCCACAAGGGCAAATTTTGTGTCACAAGTTCTGTGTGTTAGTGGTTTACAGTTTTATTTATTTATTTATTTATTTAACACTTATTTATATACCGCATCTTCCAGCGATCAGTTGCGGTGTACATTTAACAACAATTAACAATGCAGAGCTTGTTTTACATAGAACAGTTATAACTTTTTACAATGAACATCTTAACTTGAACAACAAAGTGTATGTAAAAACTATGCGGAATTCAACTAACACAGATTGTGTAACCATTTAAACTGAAGTACTGTTGCTATAACCCTAGTCCAGGACTTTGTTACGTTAATAAATTGTAGAAATACATAAAATGCCCTCAGTCCTAGCACTGAGAGATCTCCTGAAATATAATCCTGCTCTGCGACTGTGTACTGTGTGAATTTTATATACCCATGGAACTTTTCCCCTGCCCTACTGAACCTCAGTGCTGGGAGGTCTCCTGATAGAACTGATGTAGAAGGAGCTGTGTTTGTTTCTGGTTTGTATTTCAGGTCCCAATTAAATTTGAGGATATAGCTGTCTCCTTCTCCCAGGAGGAATGGGAATATTTAAATGAAGAGCAGAAAAAGCTTTACAGGGATGTGATAAAGGAGAACTATGAGACCCTTATCTCTCTATGTGATGATTGAATATTTTGCATTTTTGCTAGACATAGGGGCTGAAACCTCCAAGTATGATTAGGATCTGTCTCAGCTCCCCCCACCCCCCTCTCTATCTTAAGAAGACAGTGTGCGGGACATTAAATCATCCCCTGTGTTCTACAAATTTCCTTCCCTTTAGATCAGAGATGGATCCTCCTTCTAGTTCTTGCAAATGCAGGGCTCAGAACCAGGAACAAGGGTGCACAAATGTTCAACGCCTGGCTAAAAAAGTTTATATTGAAGCAGCCTTCTAGACCAGTGAAAAGTGGTGTTGTGCTCATCAACCTCCCCTCAGCTTATAGCACTGTCTGTCATTGTGAGCTGCTTCTAAAGCTGCAGAATTGTCTCCAGGATCACCGTATGATTTCATTTCAATTCATTTTTATTATTTATAATCTGGATATCCTGGCACTAGGAGGCAGTTCATAACAATGTGCACAGAACTATATCACACAAAAACAATTATAATATACAACAAAAATAAAACCTTGCATTAATTAAAAACATCACTATAAAATAATGATTTCAGTTTCTTCTGAAATGTGAGTTAGCTGGATTCCTGACACAGACATTGAGGGAAACACTTCCTAATATTGAGACCAACAGTTAACAAAAAGCGCTTTATAGTCAAATGTTTCAATGATTTTAACAAGGGAATATTTCATAAGCCTCATTCATTAGAACACAGGTTCCTTCCAGCTAGATAAGGCTGCAAAGGAAACTTCAAGTACATATTATCCCACATACAACTGAATGTGATATTTCACAGAGTCAAAGCAGTTCACCTATGACTGGGGAGATATGATCACAGGGCCCCAGGGCAGCTGTCAGTCTCGCAGCAGAATTCTGCGCCAACTGCATTGCACTTAGAACATTGTTAGGTAACCCAGCGTATATCACATTACATACAGTAATCCCTGTCTGATCATGCAAGGCATTGCCCAGCTCTACAGAAGCACTCTGGATCCAGAATATACTGTAATTTCCATACAGGGTGCAGTTTAAAATAGGTATTACTTATGATTTAAGAGTCAGACTTCAGTCAGTTAGTATTCCCAGGTAGAGGATTTCTTCCTCACTGACATCCTGCCCAGCCAAACATATTTTCTCAGGAGACTTGTAGTTTTTATCCCTGCATACTACCAAAATCTCATTTTTTCCAAAATTAAAAGACACCGCATTGTTGGTGCAGCAATCTAAAATTACATCAAAATTCAAAATCATTTTTAGCGATTGCACACGTCAAGATTTTAAATGGACAACATAATAAAAGATCTTCAGCATAAAGTTGAAAGAAATATTCAGTTTTCTCAGTCCGCAACATATCAAAATCCATCAGCTCCCCCGATTAGGGGTAGAGCGCCCGAACGGGAGAGGAGCTTGATTCTCCCGCTCGGAGGCTCCTGCCCAATCGGGGCAGTGGGAGGTGCAGCAGAGCCGGCATAGGAAGCCGGCCCCAACCAGCGCGCCCGTGCTCTGCGGGCCCGCGCCTGAGGGCCTCGTCAGAGGGTGCTTTGACGGATGCCACGTACCATCCAGGAAACACTGCAACGGCCCAAGAGTAGCCGTAATCCAGGACACAAACGCAGGTACTGTAGATCATCATTTATCTTGAGACCTTGTTTTCCCGTGACGCTGAATATATCTACCACGATACCCCTTACAGATACCCAAGAAACGTGCTGGTGATACCCGCGTTGATAATAGCTGAACCTTAGCTTGTTGTTGTGGGCCTACAGCTCCAGGAACCACCTATAAAAGTAACTACTAGGAGAGACCTTCCTTACCAACTGCCTGTTCACGACTGTGCCGCTAATACTGCTATACTGCCTGTATTCCTTGCATTGCCTGTATTCCCTATATTGCATGTACTCCTGGTATTGTCTGTATTATTGCCTGTATTCCTGGTATTGCCTGTATTCCCTACATCGCTGTATTACTTTGCATGGCATTGCTGTATTTCTAGACTACCACCTGCCTAATAACAACCTGCATTACCCAACCCTCTAGCCCACAAGTAAGTCAACGCAGCAAGATAGCGACTTTGCTAAATCCGGAGCGGAGACACAACATGGCCCTCTCAAGCATTTACATAGTGACATTATACCTCCTAGCTGGTTGGCTAGGTAATGCCGTAGCTGCTTTCCTCAAACCATAACCAAATACTCATTCTTCAAAGCCACAGGAGGAGGTGTGCAAGTACACCCCACCACATATCCGATGGGGATGCGCACCCTCGCCAACCCCATCTACTACACATATCACTACAACATAATACGAAAATAAAAAAAGAAATACTCACTCACCCGCAGAATATAAAATGTGCCCTCATAAACGCACAATCAATACGCAAGAAATTTATTTATTTATTTATTTATTTTTCTTATATACCGCGCTATTTACCATCAGCACGGTTCACATGTAACAGTAACTGTTCAGTGAAGACAATCTACACTGAACTTACAATATAACAGAAATGTACAATTTTAACTTACAATATAACAGAAATGTACAGTTTTAACAGCATAGCTACATTACACATAACTTGTGTTAAGGAGTAGCTAACTATTTACATGTTGGCTTATCTGAGAATTGCAGATGGTTCGGGTGAGGGTAAATGCTATTTGTCAGGTGGAGCAGGGTCAGTCATACCAGAAATGGCCAGTCATACCAGACATGGTTTCCCTCCATTGCCTAGACATACTGTTGATAACCAAGACATGGCTATCAAATGATGATAATGTCCTCCTCAACCAGCTACTACCTAGCAACTTTTCAATACACACATGCCACAGAAACGGTAAACGAGGAGGAGGTGTACTCGCTATCACCAAAACAGACCTCCAGTTCCACTTGAGCAATGCAACCAACACAACATACATAGACGCAATCACCATTACCAACAAACACTGTTCCATCATCCTGATATTCTGTGGATGGGGCTCTGTATATGATTCCCTTGCAACAACAATTGATCTCGCATCCAACTCACAATACCCAAACACTCCAAGCTGGGTCATAGGTGATTTCAATTTACCATCCTTGCCAGAGGGGCAGGCCTCAGCATTCCTTGATGCATTTAAGGAATTAGGATACATACAACTCGTCCATGAGCCCACCCATGTGAAAGGCGGAACCCTAGACCTTGTTTTTGCCCCGCAGACTACCTCTAACACAATAACCACTACAGTACTCTCCACCACTGCAGTCCCCTGGTCTGACCACAGGTTAATTATCTTCCAAATATTACTGTCCAACAAAATCAAGAAGAATGCCAATAAGCCCAACAGTACCACCAAAACAGCACCTCGTAGGTTCCAAGCCTTGACAAAGATTCGATCTTAGACCAAACCCGCTCACTCCTCGACTTGACATCTCTCGATCCTGAAGAGCTGGTTTCCGCCTGTAACGAAAATTTCAGTTCTATTGCTCTACGACCACCATCAAACAATCCACCCAAGAAAAGAGCCTCTGCAGCCTGGTACTCCATTGAGCTTAGAGTGTCACTCTCCTGCCTAAGAAAACTGGAAAGACGCTGGTGCAGAACCCACTCCATGGATGACCTAAAGGCATACAAGGTTCAACTGGAAAAGCACTGCCAAACAATATCGGAGAGCATGAAAAGATTCCACACGGACACATTAAAGCGGTCCCTAAACAAACCACACGACCTGTTCACCCTTGTAAAGAACCTAGCAAAAGAGCCAGCACCAGAGCAACCTAGTCAGATCCACCCCCAAGTCTTCGCTGACTACTTACAAGCGAAGCTGTGCCAGACTAATAAGTCCCCTGCACCCACCATGGCACTCGAGCCAAGATCTTCAGCCCCATTGTCCATTTTTTCTAAGCCATTCAAGAAACACATTGAGGACACAATCACTGGAATCAACACAACCACTGCACAAACTGACCCTTGCCTGGTGTTCTGGATAAAAGAGTTACGATCAACAGTCAGCCCTATTTTAGGTAAGCTAATGGATTGCTCCTTCACGATAGGTACTTTTCCCCAATCCCTCAAAACGTACCTCAATCAGGCAACTACTAGAAAACAGAAAGCTTGACCCCAAGAAGTCAGAGTCATATAGACCGATATCAAGCATCCCACTCTTGGCGAAAATCATCGAAAAAGATGTCCAAAGACAAATCCAAGAACACATTGATGCTTCTGCCCCACTTGATTCGTGTCAGCATGGCTTTAGAGCTGCGCATGGGGTGGAAACTCTCCTCACCATCCTCTTTAATACCATAATAGCGGGAATTGACAACATACGTCAAGGATATGTGCTCATCTTCTTGGATATAGCAGCCGCGTTCGATTCAGTCTGCCATGGTCTCCTCCTACATCACCTCAAGGAGAAGGGGATATGTGACTCAGCTCTTGAATGGTGCAAGTCGTATCTCTCAGATAGATGGCAACACGTAAGATCAAGGGAAGCAACATCAGAACCTTTCCACCAGTCAAGGAGTTCTGCAAGGATCCTCTCTCTCTGCCCTGATGTTTAATAGCACCGCCATCTTCATTCCCCTGATCGGGGTCCGAGAAGCCGATCCGGCCAGCCTGCCCTCTCAAACAGCACCTCCAGCCCAATCGGGGGCTGTGGGAGGGGGAGGAGCAGCTAGCGGCATAAAAAGCAGCCGCCGCCAGGCGGGCCTGCGCCTGAGGGCCCTTTGGCGTGGCCCTTAGGCGGGGTACCTCACCCAACCTCAGACAACTGCAAAGCTATCTAATTCATCTAAAGCAACGAATGCACGCGACGATCCTGCATTAACGAGCCAACCCTGAGATTATCGGAAGAAGCCCCGACCAGTCCAGAACAGAGCCTAAACAGAATGTAAGATCTGCTCTGAAAAACAAAAGCAAGACCACATCAAGCTTCGCAATAATGACTGTAAGTTAACAATGTTGCAAGGTAGCTCTTAAATATTAAATGTTGCAAGGTAGCTCTTACAAAGCAACACTCTCAAATTACTGCTCTGCTGTTACAAAGTAGTTTATTTATTATTTTATTTAGTATACATTTGTATACCGCTACTTCCAGCGATCAGCAACGGTTTGATTACAGATTGGAAATTGTCAAATCATGACAGGAAATTTTTGAGGTATAAACACATTGATTAGACAGGAAAGCACAGCACACAGAGAACTATTTACAGGGAACATGGGCTATGGAGGGTTAAGTGGCTTGCCCAAGACCACAAGGAGCACCTGTGGGACTAGAAACCCCAGTCCTTCCGGCCCAAGGTTGCTGTCCTCTAGTGGGATTTGAACCCCCGACCTTCCGGCTCGAAGTACCTTGCCCCAACCACTAGGCCACTCCTCCACACAGTGTAAAAGCTTATACAAATGTTGCAAAATAGTCACTCAAATATACCGTGCTGCTTAACTTGACCTAAAAGGATACTCTGATCTGTTTTAGTACATTGTGAACTACACTGGTGCTTTAAATTACAAAAGGGTTGCAAAAGTGGTGTAAAATAGCCACTCAAAGATACCATTCTACTCTAATAGACCTAAAGTATACGGAACTTGTGATAAGGAAGCTTATCATAGCTCAGGAAGGAGCTATAGAAAAGGTGAAGTGACTCTGAACAAGCAACCTGTCAGTTCTGGTAGAAATAAGAAAACAGAATTTTCCCATAAAAGACTACCAGTCCCAGAATGCACCAGGTTTCCAACAGCCAGTAGAGGAGCTGAAGTGGGGAAACGTGTGTTCAATCAGGAAGGCTATGAGGTAATCCCTAAGCACTCATCTCAAAGGGCAGGGCCTGATTCAGGACAGCTGCGCTGTGTTAGGGAGGAGCACTCATCTAGGCAGAATAAAGGTAGAGTTTATTCTACAGAGAATCATCATCATCATTTTCATGATCTTGGACAGCTTCATCATCTGGAGGATCATCAGAAGCAGAAGCCAGAGCGGATGGACAGAGAGGGCAAGAAACCCTTTGGAAGAAAGAAGAGAAAAGCCTTTGGGAGGTCTAGAGGAGTCCGGAGCAGTACGTATACTGGGAGGCATTCCAAGGGCCAGCATACACCATTGGACTGGGGAAAGCCAGAGGAATGGTGCTGCAGAGCTAGGAATCTCCAGACGGTACCTGTGAGGGAGACGGCTGCACTGGGAAGGGACCCTAAGACCCGTGCCAGAAGGTATGTGAAGAGAGATCCAGTGTCCAGGGATCTGGATTGGAAGGCTGGACATAAGAACTGGATTACATACTGGCCAGGCTATTTAGAGAGGAACTCTAACAGCAATGGAAGCTCAGGTATGAACACTGATCTATGCCCTAGCTATACCCTTGAAAGACAGCAGGGAAGCAAGTATTGTCCTGAGAGTGCTCCATTGGGAGATTCCTCTGTGCCAAGCCATGATATTGAACCCATGATTGTGGAAGAAGGGGGAGAGGTTGCAGCTGAAGGCTGTGTTTACATGGATTGCTCTCTGTCTAAACTCCTTTGTTAATTTTCTGTTACAAAGTACAGCAACCATCACAAAGAAATACAAACTTGTTCTTTAATCTACTCAGAAAAGCTCCTGAGTAGGATTTTGGGCCACGCCCTAGAAAGCAAGCCAGCTAAGGGGTTTCAGCTGGGTAACTGCTAGCAATTGAGCCTTACCTAATTGCTTGTGAGCTCTGAGAGAATCACTTCTGAATCTATGTGGGAAGATATAAGAAGTTAACCTGAAAAGAACAGTTTTTCCCTTCTTTGTGGATTTTGTTTGTTGTTTGATACACTGCTTAGAAAATATTAGCTAAAGCCTACAGAAAAGACCAGTTTGTTATAAACCAGGTCTTTATTCTTTTGCTTTGATTGCCTGACAAGCTCAAATGTTTTCCTGATTTTGTTTTTCTAAGTTAAACACTGAAAGCAAGTATCCTGTTTTATGTGCTACCAAGCATATCTGTGTTGGGAGAAATAACCCCATAAATAAATATCTTATTGGCTTTACACTCAAGCACAACTAATTATTGTGAGCAGCTGTGTCTGGTGTGAATGAACTGCATTTCCCACAATCCCTTGCAAATCATATTGATATATGCACTTACCAAGACTGTGAACATTCTCACCCAGGCAGCCGTCTGACAAACTGCATATGTATATATATGAACTGTTGCATTGGTGCTGTGAACCACACTGCGAACTGCATTAGTACACCAAATACATGTGCTAACCAATACTACCATACACTAACCCTCTCTCACACAGGCCGCCAATACAACCAATTTCTCACCCGAAGAAAACATAATGGCATACTCAAAAATAAAAACACTGCCAACTACTCTCCTACTAATAGTCCTCCTATTACAACAAATCTACACATATAAACCCAACAACATTCCTTGTTATAGAATCCCCATCATACATAATCCTAACCGCAACCTAATACGCCTCCCATTACACAACCACCCATTCAACCAGCCACCACACAACAGTACCCATAGACATCCTCCTAGAGTAATTCAGATAAACTGCACAAACCACAACAACAAAACAAACCCCCCCCCCAACACAGACACAAAACTAAAACTGATCTTAATAAACATCCGTTCCATACGGAACAAAATACCAATTGTAAATGACATAATAAGGGATAAACAACCTGACATTTTTTTCATTACCGAAACATGGCTAACACCCACAGACACAATACTATTAAACCAACTTCACATATCACAATATGATATATTCAACTGCCACCGTGATATAAAAAGAAGAGGTGGCGCACTTATACTCGCTAAAAAAGACTTACAATATACCCTAACGAACTCAAACAATGTTTAAGGCATGGACATAATCAACATTGAAAACAAAACACTAGCATTCTCCCTAATCTATAGACCCCCATCAGCGGATCAAAAAAACCTCTCCTCTATCCTTGAACTCGCATGCACAGCATCTCGGAGCAAACCCCTTATAATCCTAGGTGACCTTAACCTCCCATCCCTAAAGCAATCTCAAAAAGACAACTTCATAGACTCAGTGACCCATATGGGATATAACCAGATAGTCCTTACCCCCACCCATAATAAAGGAAACTCACTAGATCTCATCTTCCTCCCTACCCCTTTCAATCTCCATCAACTCTACTCTTCCCCAATTACTACAGAAGTACCATGGTCTGACCACCACCTAATAACCTTTCACCTCCTAGCACAAGCACCCTTACAACCGGCAATTGCAACATCACACCACTCACGTTTCACCTGCTTTGACAATGATACATTCCTTGAAAAGGTATTACCCAAGCTCACTACAAGCCTAATAGACATCAACCTCACCATAGAGAACTGGAACCAAACAATCCAAGAAGCAGCAACCCCTACTCGAACTATGCAGAAGAAAACGAAAGAATCACAAAAATGGTTCACGAAAGACATTGCCCTGCTAAAAAGGCAACTACGCAAACAAGAAAAAATCTGGAGAAAAACAAAATCACACGATAACAAAACTAAATATCTAAACATACTTAATAAATATAAGGATGCAATCAACAAGTCAAAAAGATTACTATTCCAAACTAATAAATCTTGCTCTCAACTGGCCAAGAGAACTCTTCTCAATTGTGAAAACACTAACAAAAATACACAACCCAGAACCGAACAAAGATACAATAAACGTACAAACCCTAGCATCACATTTTGCAGAAAAACTAAAGAAAAAATATTACTCTCCATCCACAACAATAAAATCAAGCCATGACAGTAGTTATGAATGGACAACCTTTCATAAGGTCGAATGAAAACACATCCTTAATATTATAACAATGATCAATACCACAACCTCCCCACTTGACCCATGCCCGGTGTCATGGATCAAGTATACTAAGGACTTTCTTGCAGAAAACATCCAATACATAGTGAGCCAATCACTGTCTCAAGGCACTATGCCCAACGCCCTAAAGCTCTCCTTGATCCGCCCCATAATAAAAAACAATAAACTAGACCCAAAAGACCCAAACTCATACAGGCCAATAGCTAGCATACCACTCATTGCCAAAATAATAGAAAAAAACATACAACTCCAACTACAGGACCACATTGATGAGCATAAACTCCTTGATGCACATCAGTTTGGCTTCCGCCCCTTCCACGGAGTTGAAACTCTCCTAATCGCACTAACAGACCTCCTCATCAGAGGCACTAATGACAACAACAAAGTTTTTCTACTGCTTTTCATAGACCTATCTGCCGCATTCGACAGCATCAACCATAGTACACTCATCAACAGGCTAGAAAACTTAAAAATAGGAGGGACAGTCCTGAAATGGTTCAAGTCATACATCTCAAATAGATTAATATGGGTACAATTAGGTCAAGAAACATCAGAAACTTTCCCTCAAGGGCAGGGTATTCCCCAAGGATCAGCCCTCTCTGCCCTCCTCTTCAACTTGTACCTCCAACCCATTACAAACATATTCAAGAAGCACAAAATCAACCATTTCATATATGCGGATGATATCATGCTTGCCATCCCCATAAATCCCAACAACCCCAAATACGATAGCTTACTCCAGTGCATGACTGAAACTACTATATGGCTTGAAGACAACCATCTAAGCATCAACCTCAAAAAGACAGAAGCAATGTTCATAACCAGAAAGCCAGACAATGACTACAACTACCCAACAACTATCACAATAAACAACACACCTATACCTGTTAAAAAGGAGGTAAAATACCTTGGAATAATACTAGACCACTCTCTCACCATGCTTCCACACATAAAATAGACGGTAAAAACCATATTCTATAAACTCAAAACAATACAGCACCTGAGACCCCTACTTAACACACATGACTTTAGATCAGTAGTCAATACCCTCATCACCCCCCACTTTGACTATTGTAATAGTCTCCTAAATGGTCTACCACTAAAAAGCATATACCTACTCCAAAGAGCCCAAAACATATGCGCCAAGATGATCACAAAAGCTAAACTAACAGACCATGTAACCCCAATACTGTTAGACTTGCATTGGCTCCCTATAAATAGTCGAATAAAATATAAAATACTCCTGACTACATTCAAAATTATCAATAACATCTCTCCCTCACAATTATCTACTCTAATACACCCCCCACCAGAAACTAGAACACGCAGACAGAATGCAACCCATTCCCTCAACATAAAAACAACTATCAGAAAAACTAAAGCAACAACAAGTGATAGAGCCTTCTCCTTTGCGGCCCCCACCCTCTGGAATGAAATACCATTAACCATCCGCATGTTAAAGGACCTTCATCAATTTAAAAAAGAACTAAAAACCTACCTCTTTACAAACCACTTTGAAATCCCCTATCAACAAAAAACCTCTCCCCAACAATCCCAGAAACACATTCACAGTACTCAAGACAGAACTAACGACTAACACAAGAAATCTTACATACTCCACCCAACACACAAAAGACCCACCCAAACTGTCTGCTATATTGCTATTGTAAATAACTACTTGTAAATAGTTATGTTATGTTCCATGTATTATTACACTTGTATATAGTTAAAACTTTGTTCCATGTAAAGTATACAGAAGTATACAAATTTTTGTTCACTGTTCAATGTAAACCGCCCCTGATCTCTGGAAGGGGCGGTATAGAAGAAACCGTTAAATAAAATAAATAAATAAATATATATATGCAACCTATCTGCGATATCATCCGGTCCTTCAAGGTGAATTGTCTGTTTTACGCCGACGATGTTCTCCTATATATGCCATTCTCTACAGAGAGCCCTGACTTTTCCCCACTGATGGACTGTTTCAACGCAGTTTCCAGCTGGCTCCAAACGCAAAATCTTCAAATACAACATAAGAAAACGGAAGTCCTTTTCATCACAAGGAATCCAAAATTCATCACATCACCCTTCTTGAAAATCCTAGATGCAGAACTTCTTACCAAACCCTCTATCAGATATCTGGGAGTTACACTTGACCAGCGACTAGACATGAAGATTCTTATAAGCAATGTAGCAAGAGCCGTATACCATAAAATCCGATCCCTCAGACACTTACGCTCCCTACTGGAACCGGACGACTTCCGGACAGTGTATCAAGCCTTGATCATACCACATCTTGACTATGCAAATGCCATCCTCCATGGCCTCCCGCAATCCATTCTGCATCCTTTACAGTTGGCAATGAACTCCGCAGCACGGGTTCTCCAAGGCGCTTCCATGTGGGAACACATGACACCCATCTTGAAACAACTCCACTGACTCCCCTTAAAAGGTAGGATCACATTCAAAACCTTAATAATGACCTTCAAGGTCATAAACAGGCTCGCCCCATCTTCCTTAACCGACCTCATACAGATAATACCCCCCTAACAGATCTAGAAGATCTCTAGCAGCCAATAAACTAGTAGTCCCAAAAGCAATGACCAAGTGCTGCCAGACAACAGCGAACAGGGCTTTTAAGCTCACCGCACCAAAATGCTGAAAAACCCTTCCACACAGTATCCGGGCAATCACCAATCTAACCCACTTTAGGAAAGCTTTGAAACATTACCTCTTCCTCATGCATTACCAGGATGACAACGCCACAAATACCTAATCAACCAGCTAGCTAATGGTTCAGTCAGTTCGCATTGTACAGATGTAAATGGTTACCCTTGTTTCTATCCAAGTTCTGGTACCTGTTAATTGTAAACATAAACCAAATGGGTTTGAAATGTTTATGTAATCGGTTCCATGTAAACCGCAACTGATGGAAAATAGCGTGGTATATAAGAGAATGTAAATAAATAAATAAGGTGTGAATGAACAGGTAGATAAAGGTAAACTGTTAAATACTGTTAAATAAATAAAATAAACTGTTTGATGTGGAGGCCAATTCCGAACAGGGAACGTCCGGCCCGGATTTGCACCAATTCTGCACCTGTGGGAGCTAGACATTCCCGTGGGAGCAGAATCGGGCACTTGGATGGGATGGACATGCTGCGCTTTTCCTACCTAACCATCCCCATGATCCTTCTTGAACCCCAATGCCTGGAAATAGGAATAACAAGTGAGGTTATGAAATTTACAGATGATAGAAAATTATTCAAAGTTGTCTAAAACCCAAGAAGATTATTAAAATTGCAAGAGGACCTTGATAAATTGGAGGAATGGATGTCCAAATGGCAGATGAAATTTAATGTGGACAAGTGCAAAGTTAAGCACCTAGGAAAGAACAACCCAAACTAGGGTTATACGATACAAGTTACCACCTTAGAAACACCACCAAGGAAAAAGATGTAGGCGTCATCATGGATAATACGTTGAAACCCACCACTCAGTGCGCAGTGGCGGCCAAGAAAGCAATAGAATACTAGGAATTATAAGGAAAGGAATGAAGAATAAAACCAAGGATATTATAATGCCTCTGTATCGTTCCATGGTGCAACTGCACCTTGAATATTGTGTGCAGTTCTGGTCATCATATTTTAAAAAGGATATAGTGGAATTAGAAAAAGGACAGAGAAGAGCCACCAAAATGGTAAAGGGGATGAAAGATACCCCTTTGAGGTGAGGCTTAAAAGGTTAGGGCTCTTTAAATGGAAAAGAGAAGACTGAGGGGGGATATGTTAGAGGTCCATAAATTAATGAATCGAGTGGAATGAGTAGATGTATATTGGTTGTTTACAGCATCAAAAAGTAGAAAGACTAGAGAACATTCAAGGAAGCTACAATTTAACCACTTTAAGACTAATGAGAAAATATTTTGTTTACTCAACGTGTAATCAGAATTCATTACTGGAGGATGTAACAAAAGTTGTTAGTGTAGCTGGGTTTAAAAAAAGGTTTCGACAAGTTCCTGGAGGAATGGTCCATAACCAGTATTAAAGAAATCCACTGCTTACCCTGGGACTAGCATTGTGGAACCTATGTGCCTTTTGGGAACCTGCTAGGTACTTGTGACCTGGATTGGCCACTGTTGGAAACAGGATACTGGGCTTGATGGACCTTGGTCTGACCCAGTATGGCATTTCTTATGTTCTTATTCTTTATAATAGTTTCTACCATTTTGCCCAGTACTGACGTCACTCTCATCGGTCTGTAGTTTTCCGGATCATCCCTGGAACCCTTTATAAAAATTAGTATTAAATAGGCTATTCTCCATTCTTCGTGTACTACAGATGATTTTAATGATAGATCACAGATTACTAATAGTAGATCTGAAATCTCATATTTAAGTTCTTTCAACACCGGTCACAGCTTTATTAATTTAACCTTAACAATAACCATTTCCAAACAATTAACTTACGCCTTCACTTCAACAAAAATGTCTCACCAGCCATGTGGATTGCAAAGTGATATCATTTCCGCTTCCACCGCCTAGCGTCCGCGGCTACAACCTACCACCCCTTCTTCCGGCTTCACCATATTATTAGCAAAAGCCCACTGGGGTTATCCGGGTCGGGGGTACCCCACCCCTGCCCTACCAATCTCCTACGTCTCCGGACCCTAGAAACCTCCGGGATCCTGCCACTGGCTCAGGCGACCTTTAAGTCCCTGAGCCGCCCCCTTTCCCAGCTGCGTCCAGCGTCCCCCCGCTTTAGGACATATTCCAAGGCCTCCTGCCAATCGTTCAGGAGCAAATCTAAGCCCACCGGGAATAAATGTACCCCATCCTGCCGGAACAAACCCGTGCAGGCAATTTCACCCAGGGATGCTGTATCTGATAACCCCCTTGCTCCGTCACCCAACATCCAAGCTGGCGATTGATCTTCGTCAGGCCCCTAGCCCATTGCCGCTGCTCCCAGCAAGCTGGCCTTGGAATAATATCTGACCATAACAACAATATCCCAGGAAATATCTTCAAACATTGCTCCCAAATCCCGTTTGGCTGCCCTTATCAACTGTTTACAGGTTCAGGAACACAAGTCATTGCCCCCCAAATGCAACAGGATTAGTGCAGGCCACTCCTTCATTCCGACCGTGGTTCCTCAGCAAGAGTTGCATCCTCCGCAGCCCACGCTCGCCCAGCCATATGACCACCTCCTCTGTCGCCTCTAATCCAATATTAGGCCCCACTGGCCGCACTGCTGCTCGCTGCTCCGCCCAGTGCACGAAGGAGTGACCAAATAACCACAAGTCCTCGGATTCCTTTCCCCATCTGCAACAAAATCAACAGTTAGCCTCCACTCTGTAACTCCTTCTCCACTCACAGCTGCACGTAGCCCTGAAATGCTTGGGTACGCCATCGGCCTATGCGCTGGATCTCCCTATAGGGCAGCCCCGCCGCCGCTGCACTGGTTGCAGCCCCAATATGGAAGGAATGAGGGGCGTAACAATGGGGGTCTAAGCCCAGAGGCCACAGTGCTAACCTCATCACTGCCGCAAACTGATAGCGCGTCAACGGGCTAGCATCCTCGTGTACGAATAACCTCCTCTCCCCTGCAGGCTGCACCCTCAAGTAATCCCACAATGAAGCCACTGGGCATGTTGGAGAATTACCCAGCGCCTTTAACACAACCCATTGCCCTTTCCCCATCTGGTCTGTCTTGGACTTGGGGAGCAAGATGCGCATTTCCCCTTCAAAGGCTCGTACCTACTGCCTCCCCATCCCATCCAGAAGCTTGGCGGGAATCTGCTACTAACTCTCCCATCCTAAAGGCGCCAAAAAACGCCACACAAAAGACTGCCTGAAACAGACAGGTTTCATATGGGGACCTCGTCAATCGTGGCAATGCCGCACAGACCCATACCAACAAGTCGTGCGTAATAGGCATCCGCCCATCTCGTGGAGTAGGCTGTGCCCGCTCCCTTCCTTGCAAAAGTCTGCACATCAGGAACCCTCCGACATGGAAGCCCCAACCCACCGCCCGAGTAAAGAATGTAAATCCTGCTATGTGCATCCGGACCGATGCTTTCGACGCCCCCGCTGCTTTTGCAAAGATCACATATTCCGCCATCAACTGATCAGATACCTGCCCCTGCTGCCCACCCCCTACTCATGAGAAAGTCCACCACTCTGTCACAACCGTGCTGATACCGCTGCCCATGTCACTGGCAACACCGACCTCTGCAGCAGCGTCAGCTTCTCCGCAGGCCAAGCTGCCATAAGTGCTCTGGGACCTCTGCTCCTCTGGCGTCTGCATTCCGGTGCCAGCCTCCTGAACAGGTCCCACTAAAAACGAGAAAGAGCATTAGCAATTCTGTTAGTGCTACCCGGGATATGCCGCGCCTTAACCACAACATTCAAACGCAGACAGTTAAACTACTGCTCTCATCGCCACCACCTTCAAACACCGTGGAGAATAACGGTTTATCACCTGCACTACTGCCTCGTTGTCGCACCACCAGAGCAGCCTACAATTATGCAGCCTGTCCGGCCACAATTCCAAAACCACTAATAACGGAAACAGCTCTAGAAATGTGATATTTGGTCAGCAGCCTGTCCTCCCGCCATGACTGTGGCCAAACCGCTGTGCACCACGAACCTCTAAAGTAAATGCCCAGTCCTCTACTACCTGCCACATCTGTAAACAGTTGCAGGTCCTCAGAAGAGATCACCGCCTCCAACAAGACTGATGTACCATTGAACTGCAAAAACACATCCAGGACCCCCAAATCTGCCCTAACACTCTGCAATAACCGGATATGGTGATGAGGTTACACACTCCCCCCGTTGCCGCCGCTAAGCACCGCAAACACCCCGACCCATAGGTATCACCCTGCAAGCAAATTCAGCGAGCCTATTAAGGCCTGCATCTCTTTCAATGTGATTTTACGCGATCTCAGCATCATTGGCTACCAACACTCGCAGCCTCTCACCTTCTCCCCTGGCAAGCGCGCGACCATTTCAACTGTATCCAGCTGCACCCCCAAGAAAATGATGCACGTATCTGGCTCCTCCGTTTTTTCCCCCCGCCAAAGGCACTCCCCAATCCCGAGCTAATTCCACAAATCCTTCCAATAGCTCTTGGCACTGCAACAACTGCGCTGCTCCCACGAAGAGGAAATCGTCCAAGTAGTGCACCACATTCGCGCATCCCACTTTTCTAATGATCGCCTAATGCATAAACGAGCTAAACATTTCAAAGTAGGCACATGAAACAGAACAACATCGCATGCATTTATCAAAGTTCCAACTGCCCTCAAAACCCAAACCCCAACAATGGAAAGGCCGACGGGTGGACCGGTAGCAATCGGAAAGTCGATTCAATGTCCACCTTAGCCAGCCTAATCCCCATGCCACATTTGCAGACCAAGTCCACTGAGGCATCGAAGGACGTGTATCTCGCTGTGCACCTCTCCTTCAGAATCAGATAATTTACCGAGGCACCTACCGGGGCGGACAAGTTGTGAAATCAGCCTGAACTTCCCTGGTTCTTTCTTTGGTATGATTCCCAATGGGGAAACCACCAAATCCGCGAACGGCCGGCTCTCAAATGGGCCGGCAATTCTGCCCAGATCCAACTCCTTCCTCAACTTCTCCCTCACTTACGTCGGGTAAACGCCTTACCAATACCGCATTCTGTGCCCGTTCTGCCTCCACTGTCCCTAGCAACTGGTATCTGAAACCCTGAACTGAAACCTTCTTCGATCATTGCCCGATCCCTCCGCCTCGGATATCTCCGAAGCCACGGCCGTAATGCTTCCACCCTGATAGACGTGGGAGCCAGGCCCTGTAAATCTATACTACTTGGGAGCTGGGAGGGCTGGGGAGGGGATTCCTCTCCGGGCACATTTGAGTGCGGAATGCCCCCCATTGCAGATTGAAGACGCATGCCGGAACTTGCAGTCAGGAAATGGACATGACGATTTGTTAAATCGCCATCAAATATCCCCTGCCCCCTCCCCCCTGCTTTCTGAAACCCAGAGGGCCCTGCAGCTCGAAAGGAGCGTCCCGTCCCTGCCGTCCCTGTTCCCCCACCTCTTGCCCCCCTCGAGTTGCCCCCAGCCCCCGACCCTCCTGCTTTGACTGACATCTGGGTCAACCACAAACTAATGTCTTTTTAACATCTTTGTTAGTGATATAGCGGAAGGGCTGTCGGGTAAGTTTTGCCTCTTTGCAGATGATACCAAAATCTGCAATAGAGTAGACACCCAGGAAGGTGTAGATAACATGAGGAGGGATCTAGCTAAGCTTGAAGAATGGTCTAGAATTTGGCAGCTGGGATTTAATGTTAAAAAATGTAAGGTCATGCATTTGGGCTGCAGCAATCCAAGGGAGCAATACAGTATAGGAGGTGAAGTACTTTTGTCCACTAAAGAAGAGCGGGACCTAGGCGTGGTTGTGTCTGATGATCTTAAAGTAGCTAAACAGGTAGAAAAGGCGACGGCAAAAGCTAGAAGGAATGCTTGGATGCATACGGAGAGGAATGGCTAGCAGAAAAAAGGAGGTGATAATGAATCTATATAAGACTTTGGTGCGAAATCATTTGGAGTATAGAGAGCAATACTGGAGACCGCTCCTTAAAAAGGATTTGAACAGAATGGATTTTGTGCAGAGGGTGGCTACTGAAATGAGTAGTGGTCGACATTATAAAGCATATGAGGACAGACTGATATCCAAATGTGACTAATGTATTTGAATATTCTGTAAATAGTTAGCTAGCCTATATAGTTGTACCTTGTTATTCCCAAGTTTTCAAAAAACCCTGTTACTTGTAAAATGCATTACAGTTCTTTGTATGTATATGTTTGTTCCATGTAAACCGCCGCTGGTGACAATAGTGTGGTATGTAAAAGATGTTAAATAAATAAATAAATAAATAAGACTTAAGGATCTTAATATGTACACCTTAGAGGAAAGGCGGGATAGAGGTGATATGATTGAGATGTTTAAAAATAGCTCCCTGTCATAAATGTTCAGGGAGAGAGCCTCTTTCATTGAAAGCAGTTCTGCTACGAGGGGACCTGTGATGAGGGTGCAGGGAGATAGATTCAGGAGGGATATGCGGAAATAGGTCTTGACAGAAAGAGTAGTGGCTCCATGGAATAGTCTCCCAGTGGAGGTGGTAGAGATGAGGACAGTTACTGTATTCAAATAAGCATGGGACCAACAAAGAGGCTCTCTAAAGGTTATAAGTTGACTGTTGTAGTTGTTTTTTTGGAAGTACAGACTAGATAGGCCATATGGTCTTTTTCTGTCTTCTTGTTTCTATGTTTCTATGTCTTGCGTCCCCCATGACAGCAGATTTATTTTCTTTCCATTTTATCCTGAAACGTCTCATCGTAGTTGAGCCAAGCCCAACCTTCGTGCGTCTGAGCCGCATCCAAAATGGAGTCTGCATAGGCAAGCAGCATTCCATATTGATCTTGGTGCTGATGCCCCCAACAACGCTTGCCAACCTCAAAAAAAGCCCTAGCCCAATTTACCACATTGCAGGATACTCTTTGATCCTCCCCGCCTTCTCATCTTCCTTTCTCTTCTTCAGCTCTCCCCCGACCGACGCCTCCCCTTTAGTAAACGGAAAGATATCTATATAACGCCATTTCCTGATCTTCTGCCACAACGCCTGCGGGACCCCTTCCCATAACTTGGAAAAAGAAAGCCAACGTGGGTGTACTACCTCCTCCCCCCACCCCTGCGGCAGCCTGGACATCCCCTCCCCCCCACGGACCGGCTCCTCCTCCGATGACGACAAGGAGGAGCCCTCCAACGATGACCAGGAAGTATCACCTCCTCGGTGCCGCCAGCAGGAATGCTTTCTTTTTCTTCCGCGCCTTGCCCCCCACCCCGATGTGCTGCCCTTCACTTTCTTTCGTCACCCCTTTGCATCCTCCCGACAACTCACCTGCCACGCCCGTCAAGTCCTCGGGCACCGGTGTTCGATTCCCCGACTCAGGTTCCCTCTCAGGCCCCCTCTCCCCTCACTGAGCTACATCCCACACCACTCTAGCATCCATCCTTGCTGCCATTCTCTCCTCCGCGGCCTCCACTCGAACTGGACCTCCTGCTCCAAGCTCGCCTGGCTGTTGCCTCGCCGCCGTCGCCTGTGAAGATAAAAAAGGAAACACGGGGGGGGGGGAAACTGTTGCGGGCCACACGGGTTGCCAGGCTCCCAGCCATTCTACCCTGGAAGACCCCTGCCCCCCTCCCCTCCAATAATTCCAGGCCGTGTGACCGCACATATTGTAATATCCATCCGGTCGCAAATACCCAGTACCCCACGCCTGCGAACCCTTGCCCCCCAGAGCTGGCCAGCATACCCTACCCTACGCTCCCCCTCTGGTACCACTCCCCCCCCCTCCTGCAGCGGGGGCTCCCCCTGCCCTTGCCCTACCGCCGGCCCCACCAGTGGTAAAGCTACCCCCGCTGCACTGCCCGCTCTCCCATGTGACCCCTCACCTTTCCCCCATTCGCTCCTCCCCCCCCGGGCTTTCCACCGATCCAGCTCGCCCCCTACCCCTCAATGGCAGACATGCACACCCCCACCCAAACCACCCCCCCCCCCACCACCTCGCCGATCCACAGCACTCTGTGCCCTTGCCGCTCCGTTTGGCGAAAGTCCCAGTCCCTCGCCCCCCTCTGCTTCTCCTGCCCCCACCTCACTGCACAAGTTAGCTTCCCCCTCTGAGGAGGTCTGTCCTGGCGCTGTGCAGCCCTGCCCAGCCTTCCAGCCCCTCTTTCCCGTCCTTGCCTTGCCCTTGCACTGTGGTATGCTGCCTGTACCTGCCCAACCGGCAGGTTTAATTCTTTTCTTTTTTTTTTTTTTTTTATGCGACATTGTCGCCACTGTGCCCTGCACCACCACAGAATCCTCCAGCTCCGGTGTAGCATACAGGCCCCTCACTCTACCTCGTGGCTTCACATGGACTCCTGCTGTCCTCTGCCCCGGCTTCCGATGCTCCCCAAATCTAATCCCTCCGACTTGGATATTCTTGTTTTATACCTGAAACTATGGTTAACAATTAACGAAAAGTAATACGGTTTTAAAATCAAAGACATTAGGGACTAATCATTTAATTTATCAAAGATTAATTAAAAGATGAGGAGGAGGAGTAACTACTTTAAACAAGAAGGAATTGCAACTTTCTAAAGGTCCAAGTGAATTTCCGTAATTATGGATGCTCTTTTAGTTTGAAAACAAGAGTATGTTAGTACTTTCTTAATTTATAGGCCCCCTGCTTCAATATGGTAAAGATCTTTTTAATAATAATTGATTTTCTTGTATAAAAAAAAATTTCAGACAATAGATTAATAATCATTCTAGGTGACTTTAAAACTTACCTTCTTTATTGCTTAACATTTAACACAGAATTTCTTGAATCAATGGATGCCATGGGTTTGCAAACAAATAGTTCAACAACCAACTCATATTTTAAAGGAATAAAAACACTCTAGATATCATATTTTATCTTTCAAGAGATGTCAAGCAATATTTCTGATTCAAATGTACAAATACAATATATTCCTTGGTTTTGAGCACCACATTATCCAAGTTTACAAAATCACTTTAAGAACATAAGAAATCATAAGAAATGTCCTACTGGGTCAGTACCGAGGTCCATCAAGCCACAGTATCGCTGTTTCCAACAGTTGGCCAATCTAGGTCATAAGTACCTAGCGTTAGTTTCCCCAAAAAGACACAGGTTCTGGCAGTGCTTGTACTAGGTCAAGCATTGATATCCTGGGTCCCTTTTTAATAGTGGGTTTATGGACCTTTCCTCCAGGACACTTGTCCAAACCCCTTTTTAAATAAACCCAGCTATACTAACAGCCCCTACTACTACATCCGCCGGTAACAGATTCCAGAGTTTTGAATTACACGTTGAGTGAAGAAAAGATTTCTCATCTATTGTCTTAAATAGTTTCCCTGTAGCTTCATGTACTGGTCCCCCTAGTCCTTCTATATTCTGATAGCGGGGTAAAACAATTGGATCCACGTTTATCCGTTCTCACTCCATTCATTAATTTATATAGACCTCTATCATATCTCCCCTCAGCCGTCCTCTTGTTCCAGGTTAAAGAGCCCCTAACCTTTTTTTTAGAAGCCCTCTCTTCATAGGAGTAGCCTTCCATCCCTTCACAAATTTGGTGGCTCTTCTCTCTGTACTTTTTCTAATTCCCAGTAGATAAAAAAAAAAAAACTCCAATCTTCTTATCAACGTAGAAAGTTCTACAAATTTTGACAAGGATCCGTTTTGAAAGAAATTCTTCACTTCATCTTCCAAATTGACTCCAGCGCGATAACTGATTTCCTCAATTAACAGATGAAACTTCATCGTTCTGTTCAAGCAGCTTCAGTTTCCTAAATAACTTCGAAAATTCATACAGTTTCATACAATGAGTTGGAGCAGTTTGGGTTACACAAAAGAGGTGGTCTTCTATTACAAAGAGGAAAAACTTAGAAGGTCCAGAAAGGAGAAAATGGAGGAAAACATAAGAATTTTAAACAGAATAAATTAACTTTTTTCACTATTCTCGAAGAATACAAAGCATTGTTAAATAGTACAAAAACTTGATTCTCATAATGAAATTGATTATGGCCTGCTTTAAATAAACCAAGGAGAATTATTTGGACCATAGTTAAAAAAGTTTAACAATCATTCCAAAGTAAGTCCATTCCTATGCTTGCCCCCACAAAATGCATCTACAAATGCCATCAATTCTATAACGAATAAAAGGTGGGCCTGCTCTAAATTTACCTTTGTATCATTTTTATCTTCCTCTACTTTTTCCACTATTCAAGATTGCGAATAACACTCTTCACCTACTATAACCATGAGACCACTGTAGAAGACTTATTAATAAAGTCATTATATACCACAACATCTGCTTTGGATCCTTGTCTCAGGCCACATGGATTCGGTTGTTCCTTGTGATAATTTAATTAGTTTCAGAAAATAAAGGTGCTAAACTATCACTTGAAACAAGGAATACATTCCTCTATTCGTCCTCTGTTTCCAAAGTTAAGAAGCTTGACCTTTTCTAAACCAAGCTCCGACAGACCAATCTCCAAGCCTACCTTTTATGGCAAAAATATTAGAAAAGGCAGCTCATCTCCAACTTCCCAAAGTCTATGTAGCCCAACCCTTTGGCCCACCACAAATAATGATCCTCACAACAGCATGGTTTTAGAATTGGACACGGTGTTGAAACCTTTCTTTTGTGTCATTAAGTGGACAAGCTTCTCAAAGGAATTGAAAAACCATTTTCTGGTTTTCATTTTTAATGTTTTCTTGATATATCAAGCGGGCCGTTATGACTCCATCTTACATGATTCGCTTTTATTTAGAATTGCAGAAAATGCGGTTTGAAAGATATAGTTTTTCCTCCTTTGGTTTTACATCATAACTCTATACAAATCTGATCGATCCAAGTAAAGTATTGGGGTAATAACTTTAAATCAAACCCATTTTTTCAAAAAATAGACATTCCTCAAGGGTCCACGTTATCATCTCTCCTTTTTACTTTATACATATCCAACCTATTGTAATATAATCAAGAGTCCCTTCATTTATTATCACTTTATTGGATGCTGATGACATTATGGTTTATACTACTCATGGGTTCAATACCAAGCAGCCTACAATCTTAAATAAAATAAATGAAAGTTTTTCAGCAGGTAGCAACCTACTTGGCTAGCAGATCAGAAACATGTATTTAAATTTTGACAATACAGAAAGTCTTTTTATTTCAAAAGAACAATTTTTTGTTCCTCCGGATGTAACTAATTTTAAAGGAAGCAAACAGACACGTTAAAAACCAGAAGTTAGATACTTGGGTGTTCTACTCGATCAGCAACTCATTTTTTTCCGATACCTGTCGCGCCATGTAACCAAAAGCTCTTTTTTTTTCAAAATTAAAAATGTTTCCAACCTTTAAGACCACTCCTATCCTCCACGTTACTTTTTAGAACAGTAATTCAGACAATGATATCTCGGCTCATTTGGATTTCTGTAACTACTTTGTTTATGGGAACCTTCCTTAGCAAAAATAGTAATTAAGCCTCCAACTAGTTTCACAACACAGTAAGGAAGAAATTATTCTACAAGTACCAATTAAAGAGCCTATTTACTCCAATCTTAAAAACTCTACATTGGCTCCCTATAGAAGGTAGGATGAAATTCAAAGCCATTCATTACCCCCCCAAAAATATTTAACTCCATTCAGAATCCTCCTCTTGCCCTGAAAGAAGTAATCCAAATGAATTCCTGAATAATAGAACACGGAGAAGTATCTCTAAGAATCTGCTGCTTACTCCCTCATGAATCCTAAATCGTGCAGTGTAATATTACTTCAAAGAAGCTTTTACTCTTTTTTGCCTCCCTTCTTTATGGATTTTACTTCCTCTTGTAATTAGATCTTCAGATGATCCAAAGTGCTTACGAACACTTTTAACAAACATTCCCTTATCCTTAACGTCCCTCTAGGATACCCGAGTCCCAGAAACCATAGAGTTGTCAACCTCCTCCAAGCAAGCCTGGGAGACTGACATACATCATCGCATTGCTGGCACCAGTAATCAGTAGGCAAGGACCAATACCCCGCCCCCGTCTCATCGCAGTACATTTTCCAGTCTCCAAGCAGCTGGGCTTTCAGTGTGAGAACACCAATAAGCAAGAGCTTGGATTTTTGAATTTAACCTCCTTTTAGGATTTATTTCCCTGTTTGCATTTGTTACTTTTTTACTTCATTTTCTTTATATGTCAGATACTGCTGCTGCTGTAAGGGTTCCTGTGTCTGTGGACCTTTATTTTTTGTTTTCTAAAGGATCAGGGAGTTCTTTTTCCCCTTCCCTCTCTGCATTGCCCAAGCGTCTAAACGAGCACGGGGAGACAGTGCTGATCCGTGGCCTCCCTGCTCTTCCCGAACAACACCGGTTGACGGGGGTGTGAGGAGCAGGTGAGCAAGGGGCCGTGCAGTTGCAGCAGCAGTCGATGCAGGGGCTGACAAGCACTGAGGCAAGGTTGTGCCCAGATCAACGGAGATCGAAGCCGTTAAAAAAAGAGTGTGCTCCGGCTGCCCTGTTGGCTCTTCCCTCACTCCCCTCCCCCTCCCCGTCCCCCCCCAGGATCGGCGGCGGGGGTAAGTACCCACGCAGATCTGCGTTGGGGAGCTTGGTTTTTTTAAAACTGGGAGGTGGGGCTTCGGCGGCGGCTCCCCGTGTTTGCAGGCGTGCGCGGTGGCCTTGCCGCTGGGGGGTGAGAGAGTGGTGCTTTTTTTGAGACGGGAATGCTGGCATTGCCCCCATTTTGAGGGGGCCCTCGTTTTCAACGGCAGGATTTAATTTGTTGTTGGTAGGACTAGCCTTGCTCCTGGGCTCACTTGCGGGGGAGCAGATCATGGAGCATTTAAGTGTGCAAATTCTAGTCTTAGTTTGATTTGTTGCCTCTTAATTTACTTTAACTTTATTTTTGATTCATTTGCCTTTGATTAATTGGCAACCGGGGTTAAGTTTTCTTTGGTTAGGAGCATATAGCCTTATTTACAGTGCTTTTAAATTTGAGCCGGGCCTTCTTTAAGTGTTTGTAGCAGGCTCTTCCACCTTCCCTCCTCAATTATTTTTTGCTTGATGCAGCCCTTTGCTGGTGCGGATCTCTCTCCCTTGACTACGGTAGAAAGCTTCTGGTGCCCCAGTTAAGCATACTGCAGCTGTGTTAGACGGAGCCTCTCCCGATTGCTGCGGGGATTTGGAGTGACACGTGTGGAACCGCCGGAGGCGAGTCATGGCCGCAGCTGCCAGCGCGCAGTCGAGCAGTGTTTGAGGATCGGAGCACTTTAAGGATGGGTCAGGAGAGGGCAGTGTGGCTTTCTGCCCTGCAGGTAAGGCCTTCGGGCTCTGTCGGTCTGCTGAGGCCTCCTTTTTTGGGGACCTTTTCTCTATGGGTGTTTGGTCCACATGGCAGGGAGTTGCAGTGAGAGGCCTGTCGTGAGGACGACAACAAGCTGAATAGCTAGTTTTTTGGGCCTAGTGTTTCATTCAGACTCTCGTTATTTTTGAGTTTGTTCTTAGCTTATAGGAAACGCAGTTGTGGCATTGATTCCACTATGGTCTTTCCCTTCTAATCATCGGTATCTGAGGAGCATCTGTTAAGTAACAGGAATGTTAGGCAAATTGCCAGTTTTAGGTTCCCGAGCAGGTATTATAAGGGACAGGCTGGAAATGGGCCTTTGTGTATTCTCATAAGGACAGTTGCCCAAATGGCCTGTCGTTTCACAGAACAGGTGTAGGGATCCTTAGGATAGAAAGCAGCTATGGCAGTTAATTGTCAATTCCAGGGATGCCTGGGCTAAAGTCTATGGCCACCAGAGGTCAGCAGGATGCACTCAATGGCGCCTTTCTCTGTCTGTGTCTGCAGCAGTTGATTGCTTATTCTCTGTAATGCTGCAGCTTCTGTTTATCTAACCAAGATTGCAGCTCTTAAATTCTGTATGGTTTGTTGGTCTCTGTTGACCTAACAGCCACAGCTGCTCATGACTCAACAATGTAGTATCTCAGGGTCACCATCCCTGGCGCAGCGGAGGATGGGGGACCGGTGTGTTAAATAAGACAATGTGTTACTCCTTACGAGTCACCCCCCACTCAGGCCGCCAACGCACGATGCAAGGTGGCCACAGGGCAGAGCGTCATTATGTGTTAAGGGGGGCACGCCTATCGTGCCCTTCCCGGCAGTTCTCATCTATTTCTAGAGCAGGATTTTCAAATAGGAACAAGAAACTCTCTAGTGCGGAGGGAGCGCGGTTCATTTTGACCGCGCACGCACGGTTGATTTATTAGGGGGCTTTTGTGGCCATGAACCCCACGAGCTGGACGCTATTTGTTTACTTCCATAGTTCTGCCTCTCTATTTCGACTCTTCTGGCAGCGGACCGGAGACGCAACGCCTCCTGCAACGGTCGAATTCCCTCAAGATAGGGGGGGGAAGGAAAGAGAGGTGCAGTGGGAACCTGGGAGCTGTTGCAAGGCTATACAAAGCAGGTTAGGGTAATTTTAGCTGATCTGCTTTGATTTCATTGGAGGTGGTGGGAGCTTCGAATTTTGGGCGTTCTATACATCCTTTACACGGCTGTGCCCAAAACTCACGGCGATCCCAATTTGTGACTACATATTTCCTCTCAAATGGGTGTAAGTGAACATGGCAGATCGGAAATCACTATGAGACCAGAGTGGCATAGGATTGGAGCAATTTCCTGATAAGGTGCAAACCTACAATTAAAAATACAATCCCTAAACTAACCCAGCTGCAGAAGAGTATGGATTACACTTTTTCAGTAGGCCTGTTCCAAAGTTGTTAAAAAAAAAAAAACAACACAAGAGGGGCCTAGCTATGTTGG